>CM042143.1:54726486-54876486 GCA_023376005.1 Doryteuthis pealeii | reverse complement strand
ATTTATACATATATACACACGCACACACACACACACACACACACACACACACAATATATATATATACATGCGCATATATACACTCACACACACAGATATATATGTATAAACATATATGTACCTATATGGGGCTTGCCTTAATCCTTATACCTACTCATCTATTCATATATATAATTAACTACATCCACACGCATTGCCTGTTGCATATGCACCTACGTCGCACACCACAACTCGTGCAGCCAAGCATTGTGTCATAGTAGGAACACTTGAAACCATATATTTGTGCATGAATTATCAGTATCAGATTTAAAAAATACTTGATATATATATATATATATATATATATATATATATATATATATAATATATATATATATATATATATATATATATAGGCAGGATGCTACACGAGATAATTTTCAAGCGGAGTGGAGCGTAAGGTCGTAGGAAATCTGCGACCAGAGTTCAAAACCTTTCCGAGACTGTTTGCGTCTCACTTGACGCTGATTCCTTTCGGAAAGGTATGAATCCATCAGTTCTCCCTCAGTTAGGGGTAAATTATCGGGATTAGCGCCGTGAAGCACCAATCTCAACACGGGGATATCTTCTAACTCCAGAGTACGGGTAAATTCATTTTGTAAATATACCGGGGAAATTCTCCTAGTTCCGATATACAAGCGAATACACCTTTCAAGTACAAAGGGAAGATAATTTCAATGGGGCGGGAAACTACGCAGATTCAAATCGGATACTGAATGAAAGAAAACACGATAACAAATACTAAGGTTCAACAATTTTAATGTAACAAATAAAATAGGTAGAAGAAAGAAGAAAGAATAAATGTCAATTTGATAGAGAGTGGTGTAGTAACTAATAGAGTTCGTAAGATAGAGAGAGAGTTGCAGGTTGTTTGCAAAAAACGATGTTTTGCCAGGGACTTATCTGTGAGCCCGGTAACAAGTGTTCATTTGTCGTAATTTCGTAGTTCTTTGATAGATGAATTTCGTGGTTCTTTGAATCGTAGAAGAATCGAAGTTTAATAGTCTTGTGTTGTCTGTAGAGTTGAATTTCGTTGACTTAGTAGATCTTTGTAGTTCTTGAGTTGTTTTCTGTCCTTTTAAGGTTTAAGATGAATTGAGATGATTTCTGTATTTGATGTATTTCGTGTTACAATAAGGTAGCTTTGCTACAAATTTCCTTATTGTTGAATATCGTAGAATTTCGAGTGAGTGCCGACTAATTTTGTTTCCAGTCTTTGAGGGGTATGCCCTAATTCCCCAAGACGTAGTAGTATTTCTCAACCTGTGTGGTAGCAATGCTACAAGGATCCACACAGGTTGCCGTCCACAGTGACACTGATGTTTCAAAGCGAAATTCTCCCTTGCCCTAATCCGTGACGTCACATTTCTCTCTGTAATCCTGGCCCTTCCTTTTCCCAAAGACGTACGTGTTAAGATGACAGTGTAGTAGTAGTTGTTCGCTAGGGTCAAATTCTAGGACGAAGCAGCAACCGTGACGTCATGGGCTTCACGGAAGATTCTTCATATTTTTCATTTTTGTTTTCATTTTTAACATAAATTTCGATAAAATAGCTGGGCAGACTTTTTTTTAAAGTCTTGGTTGGAAAACCAGTCTCATAGATGGGAACTGTGAATTCAAACCAGGTTTACTCCGCTTAAAAATGACCTTTTGAGGAGAAGTTGGGTAAATACATACGGCTGGTTTTCATTCTCTGGGACCGGTTCTCGTACCACGGCTAAAGAGCCCAGTCTACCATACTATTTACCCATAGATGGGGGAAAAGGAACCATGCCTTTCTGATTAGAGTGAATTGAAATGCAAACTTATTGATAGTGAATGCTATAGGATCTTGAAATTTTTATAGAAATCGTAGCTCTCAGTATATATATATATATATATATATATATATATATATATATATGATTCCTTTGGGAAAGCTATGAATCCATCAGTTCTCCCTCAGTTATGGGTAAATAACAGGGAAGACTTTTTTTTTAGTTTTGGTTGGAAAACCAGTCTCCTAGAAGGGAACTGTGAATTCAAACCAGCTTTACCCCGCTTAAAAATGACCTTTTGTCACATCCTGTCCATAGAGGAGGAGTTTCCCTGCACGAAAAAGCTACTTTTTTTATCGATGGTGGTAACAGAAAAAAGTCTTGGTTGGAAAACCAGTCTCCTAGAAGGGAACTGTGAATTCAAACCAGCTTTACTCCGTTTAAAAATGACCTTTTGTCACATCCTGTCCATAGAGGAGGAGTTGAGTAAATACATACGGCTGGTTTTCATTCTCTGGGATCGGTTCTCGTACCACGGCTAAAGAGTCCAGTCTACCATACTATTTACCCATAGATGGGGAAAAGGTCTCCTAGAAGGGAACTGTGAATTCAAACCAGCTTTACCCCGCTTAAAAATGACCTTTTGTCACATCCTGTCCATAGAGGAGGAGTTTCCCTGCACGAAAAAGCTACTTTTTTTATCGATGGTGGTAATAGAAAAAAGTTATTCAAGTTGTTGGAACTCGAGTATCAGAGGTAACAAATAAATAATAGGAAGAAACACAACGGGTATTAAGGATATAGAAAAAAAGGTTTACTAAGCAAAGATACAAGGTGAACTGAGTAAATTTAGCAATTGCTAGGTTGAATTGACAAGTCCCGTGAGATCTCACTGTTTTTATCTTCTGAGGTTTCGTCAGACATTATTTATAGGAAAAAAACAGAGACGGTTCCATTCTCATTATTTATGTTACTATATGACACAGTTAGAGAGGGCAGTTTTGTTTTTGTCACATTCTAAAGATTTCTCACCAACACATGACAGTACTGGCAATAAGTAGCAACGTCGTCAGTGCTGCATCAGCTGACAGATATGCTAGAACAAAGAGTAGATGCAGCCTTTCGACAACAAATTACCAAAACGTGTCTCTCTGCAGTTTCATGACAGCTGAGCCGGTACAAGAGTATTGGTGTTAGTATAGCATTTAATTCTAAGACTAACAGCAACAAATAAATGAATTAAGACTTAGTTCAATTCTAATAATTTATTAAAGAACAAAACAATGACTAACAATATAAATTCCTTCCTGTGTATAGAGTCAAGTTTGAGATACTTACCGGTATAACATGTGAAGAAGTTATATTTAAAGTTGGAAGGTTTAAAGTAACCTTCCAGCATGGGTATATGAGTGTACATAAAACATTCCGACGAAGGTGTAAAACGATAACAATATTTATTTTGGTGAGTGACTGAAATACATTTAAGACAAAGATATACAAAACAGATACATAAACGTATTATGAGGAAATAGACGTACAACTTGCGTCGTGGGAAATGTCACTTACTGGTAGCTGGTCGGAGGGCAAAAGCCCCCCACCCCACCTAAGGGTTAGAGGCGACAGACGCCTAGACCATGTTTACTCGTTGCCGGCCTGAGAGTTAAGAGGCAGGAATTCAGAATCCCCGCTTTGTGGCCAAATACTAACGCCACCTAACGGCGAACACTGCAGCAAGGGAAGATAATCCAGCACCGGTGTGATGGAGTGTATATCTGGTATCTTCTGATTTATTGATTTTTGGGGGAGAATTTCTGGTCGACGTGCAACTGGGAACAGGTCCGGAATCTATCTGCTGATTTTGGTATTTTGCACCAAAACTTCTGGGCTCATCACGTGACTGGTATATCCAATCACAGAAAGACTCTCCCTCACTTAACCCCACACACTGGAATAAACATATTTTACTGACCCAACAAGAGTATAATTTCGAGAGCTTTAAAATTGTAAGAAAAAAAAAAAACAGCCAGTCGATCGCGTAAAGGCAAGTTTTATGGAGGATAGACTAATTAAAAGACATGACATGATTGATCCCTTCAACGGAGGGAATTTCAAAAGTAAATCAAAGTTGATCTCAACAAGAAGATGAGTCGCTATTCCGATGATTGAACAAATTTGGATTAAAAACTGTTGTGTCGTGGAATCAGTGAAGGTCAAAGGCACATGTCGATATAACAAGAAAGTTTATTTCCGAGAAGAAATACGATACACGTTTAAATACGATTAATCGTGCGTTGCTCTCAAGCTGCTCTCCCAGCACTGAGAACTGACCCCTGAATAGTCCTCAGACTGGTACATCTTGTGGGGGTCTGTCTACTCCACAACAAAAACATTGTTCTCCAGCTACTAAATTAATTATTGACCAAAAGAATAAGACTTGAATATTCGAAACTCGTTTAAAAGGATAATAACCAGTCTAAAGTTCATTTCAGCGGTGAAATCAAAAAAATTAAAGACACACTTTTTAGAGAGAAAGGACCTTACATTCTCTGCAAGGTATATATTTTTTTAAAGTAAAGTCTATTGTTGGTATCAGCCGGGCAGCGAGAGAGTCTATCCCCTTTTCAATACCGCTAACAGGAAGATTTTATTGCGTATGTGGTGGAGCGACACACCTAGAATCAGCTCCCATACTTTACCATATAGATCCAAACTATGCTACTCATACTCTGAGTTGGTGAGGGCGGGTATCGGACCCAGAATCTTGTGGTTCCTTGGTAGCTGCTCTACCGACTGAACTAAAGTGGGCATATTCTAAGTTGACGGATAGACAAAAAGTTTTGACTAAAGATCAATAATGAAAATACAATGAAATATATTTTTTAAATATTAATTTTTGTATTTGTAATATCAATATCAAGCTGAAACTGAAGCTTTTTTAGTGTTAGGGTTAGTGTTAGGATTAGGGTTAGTGTTAGGGTTAAAGTTAGGCTACTTCGGGAGTTTCCGTAATCTAATGCTATTTATCCGCAAAATGCGATTTTAATGATAATCTTGCGCGCTATTCTGCATTTGTACCAAAAACCATCTGGTTAATCACGTAAGGCGAGTTTTATGTAGAATAGACTAATTAAAATACATGAAATAAGTGTTCTCTTCAATTGCAGGGATTTCAGAGGCGAATGAAAATAATAAGGCTTCAATATCCAGAGGAACTCGCTTTGAATGATGAGGATTAGTCGAGAGTTAATTTCTGGATGACAGACAATTAGTTAGACTTGTTGTAGACAATTTGTTCATGTCAAATAGTGACAACTTTAAATGTGTCAAAAATATTTTATCAGCTTTGGAGGGGATAAGTGTCATGAATAGCACAGTTTTGGGTAATCTGGTCTGTGCGGTAAAGTGGGGAGCTGACAGTGGGTGTGGCGATCCACCTCAGCAAAAAGCAAAAAAAAAAAACAAAAACAATCTCCCTGGTCTAGCGCTAGAGAAAAGGGGACAGACTCCCTCGCTATTCAGCTGATAAAGACAAATTTAATTTATGCATGATAATGTCTCCTGTTACGTTGCTAAGTGAGTTAGATTTTTTTTTTCGTGAAGAAAACATTGACTACATGAGATTGCCTGTGCAGAATCGTGACTTAAATTCTATCGAAAACTTGTGGAAGATAATAGAAAATGTTTGGGTATGAAATCAATTTATGGAGGAAACCGGATGAATTCTATACATGAAACTTGTTGCGTCCTTTTGGCATCAGTACACTAATGTTATTGCTAATAAAGATCTCTTTACTTCAATTGATAGCCCTATCGACTGGGGCTTTAAAATACACCGACTGCACCTCTGTAAGCCACCTGTTGTCCGTGGGTGGCGATCCATGTTGATTAAAGATGGAATTCTGGAGGTTGAGCATGCAACACCCCCTTTTGGCCTTTAGGCTAGAGGGGAAATCGAAGAGGCCCCCTCTGATTAATCAGCTGGTCACGTCAAGCCCTAGCACCTATATGATTTTCCCAACCCTATTACCCTTATGGCAAGCCCAACTTTTTTTTATCATATATGTGCTAGAAGTCGTTGGTTTAGGGTCTTATTGTCCTAGACATGATGTTAAAGTGCATCCAGTGGTGAATTTCCAATTCTGGAGCTCTGGGGAGTGTGGAGTACCACTTCATTTCCATTACTTCCAGGTCCACTCCGACCCGGAGTTTGTAATACCTACTATGGTCACATTATGGGCTAAATAGAAAAAATGTGTTAAAAAAATTAGTTTTTAAAAATAGAGTACTCATCAAGAATGAATAAAACAAAAACGTCTTCGGCATAAAATAACCCAATGGGCTAACATGTCGTAAATCTCAACCAATTAATAACGATCTCTTTACTTCAGATTGTTAAATCATTCGCAAATGTTTTATTTTATTTTGTAAAATGATATTACGGTTAAATCGAACTTAACGGACCTAAATTCCACCATTGTATCCCCTCCGAAAGAAAGAAAAATACCAAAAATCAGGAAATTAAACGAATTTAATTAAATTTTCAGTGTTGAAATATTAATGAATAAAAGATATAATGCACCCTTAACTGACTTAAAACACATATCTTTGAGAATCTGTGTTATGCCTCAAAGATACGTGGTTCAAATTAACTGACCTGAGAAAATGTAAAAGCTTTTAAATAAAATAACTGGTGCATTATATCTTTTATTCATCAATATATAAACACAAAATTTCATTAAATTCGGTATTTTCTTTCTTTCGGCGGAGTGACGTACGATGGTGGAATTTAAGTCCGTTAAATTCGATTTAACCGATATTGCATACCTGTTCTTTTATTTTGACCGCTGTATTTTTTCAAATAAAAGTTTTGCCATCATTACTCCAACTGAAAACGTTTTCGTACCAGGAAGTATACATATATATATTCATATATAAATATATATATACTTATATATATACCGGTGACTACGGCTTAGGGGCCGGGTTAGCTCAGTCGGTAGAGCGTTCGGCTAGAAACCACAAGGTTCCTAGTTCGATACCGGTCCCCGCCAACTCAGCGTATGAGTAGCACAGGGATCTGTGCGGTAAAGTAAGGAGCTGATGGTAGGTGTGGTGCTCCACCTCAGATGCTAAAACAATCTCCTTGGTCTAGCACTATTGAAAAGGGGATAGACTCCCTCGCAGACTTGCTGATACCGACTTTAGGCCGCCCCGACGACTTACGGCTTCTATAACTTTCAAGATCATATGGCAATTACTATTAATAAAAACTACATTTAAATAAATTATTCTTATTTTAATCGGTAGTGTATACAAAATTTTTTATATTTACATATGCATGTACACATTCATCCTAATGTCCTGATGAAGATTTTATAAAAAGAAAAAAAAGGCGGAAACATTTCAATGTCAACTTCACTATCTAAAAAGAAATCCATCTTTTTGTAATACTTTCATTTTTTCTTATTTCATATATATATATATATATATATATATATATATTATATATATATATATATATATATATATATATTGTACGTAAGATTTGACACATAAACGTTGGTAAAATGCTATTTTTATAAATTTGTTAATCCCGACCTAAGGCCACCATCCGTGGTTGATTATTTAAAGATTGTTTACAATTCAAGACTAATAGACTTTGAACGACCTGAGGATTCACGTTCCCGTGTGAATGGAAGTAGAACTTTATTTCAATTTATTTTTAAAATTCTTGAATTGTTTCGATTATTGAATAAAATATGTTTAAAAATTAACAACTGAAGAGTTTATTTTAGATATACTCCTCATATACTTCTCATATAAGTCATCATCATCATCATCATAATCATCATCAGATAGTGCTGGCAGCCCTGATATCCATGATAATCTCTCGCCAACCATCCCTATCTGTTATCGCCCCCTGGAGGTCCTCTGCGCAGCATCCAGTATCCGCACAGAGCTGATCGATATAGGTCTTTGATGGATGGCCCACATTGGTGTGTCCATGTGTACGTTTCCACAGGAGAACGTCACTTATGAGTGCGTCCGTTCTTCTTCAGCACTGTCATATATAGGGAATATAAGTTCAACAAAGTTTATATAATAGTGCGAAAAATTGTTAAAACATATTCTTTTAGCGGTTACAGTCATACAAAGGGACAAAGTTCAATTTATACAGAAGCATCTGACTTTTTGTGGTCAATTTAACTTATTCTGACTTCTCGGGGCTGCTTAACCTCACTTCAGGATTCTTGACTTAGATACTCCCTCATGCTTGCCAAGAGGGGCTCAAATTTCCGTCCGCGTGTTAGTAGGAGTTTTCGACTTCTGCCTCCCTGTATCCAGGATATTAGCTTCCTCACTTCTGTCGGATTATCGGGTTCTGGCCGCTTGCCTCTGTCGAGGTTATCGTACTTTTCTACCCTTTTTGCGATTCCCGCCTGATTTGGGGTCATTTTTCGCATAATGGGAAAATTTACAGATTCTCTATCTGAGTCGTAAGAAAGGAATAGACAAGGTGAGTAAATTCAACAACCTTTATACATCGTGTCCATAAAGTTCGTGTGCACTTTAAAGAATGTTTAACTTTAAAGTGCACACAGACTTTGAGAACACCCTGTATAATAGTGCGAATAATTTTTAAAACATTCTTTTAGCGGTTGTTTCTCAATGGGAGTAAAGTTCAATTTATATAGAAACACTTATCTTTTTATGATTCAATTTATCTTGTTCAGACTTCTCGTCTGTGCTTCTCTTTAGTCTCAGATTCTTGACTAATCGGCATCCCTTATGTATATTCAGAGAGGCTCAAAATGTCCGTCAACCTGCAAAGTAGGGGCTAATGGCTTCTGTCTGCTTGCTTCTTCGGTGCCGGGATTCTCAATGTTTTACTACTCTTTTTTGTGATTCCCGCCTGATTTTGAGCCATATCCATTCTTCGAATAAGTGGAATCGTCCATTAACGCTAGTGGGATAATCCATATTTTTCATAGTGTCTGTATTGTAAATGAAAACTGGAAATGAGAAGGAATGGCGCGAAGAAATAGATTTTACAAGGAATTAATAAATTAAACTAAATAAAAGTAAACCGTGCTTGTCAAGTTTTATTATCGATAGCAACAGGGGTGGACCTATTATGAGACTATTGATTACGCAACAGAATAACAACGGGTGGTTATGTTGAGATGATTTTCATCAGGTAAGCTGATATATACAAGGAGGGACCCTTAAAGTAGTTTTTGACTAACGAAAAGAGAGACCCTTTCGTTTGAATCCAGAGTCTTCCTTCTTCTAGACCGGTTGCCATACCAAAGTTTAAGAGCCCAGTCAGCCCTACTATTTACCCATAGCTGGACTGAGAATAATTGGATTCGTACCTTTCCCAATTACATTAGCGTTTTGTGAAATGCAAATAGCCGTGTCCACGATTTGAACTCGTCACGCCGTGTCCATTTCCTACGACGGTAACCATTACATCACACGCCTCCAGCTAATGAATAAGTTTCAGGACCCTCAATCTCATAGGGGACTCTAATATCAGAGAGACCCCAGAAGCGACTTTAGTCCAAATTGATTAAATATCCTGTGTCTACTCCATAAAAAGGGTTTTTAGAAATATTATTAATAATATATTGTATGTATTTACCAGTACCTCCGCACGAGCAGGATGTGACACTAGGTTTATGTTTAAGCAGATTTCTACAGGTGTAAATTCAGAGTTTTCCTTCTCATAGACCGGTCACCTTACCAAGTTGGCGTAATCCGTGAAAACATCGACCCAGTATCTCCTCAGGGATGGAAGAAACGCCAAGGGGGTCAACTAAAAACTTGGCTCAAAACAGTCACGCAAGATGTCAAGCTGATCCTGGGCCTAGGCCTTTATGGAGTTCGTCGATGGAACCGCAAATGGCTGACGCTCATAAATTCAATTGCGTTGGATCGCCGGGCATGGTCTGCCTTGATTCGGGATACGGTAATTTCGTTGTTTGGAGCCGACTCAACCCACCCAGATACGGAGAAAGATACACCAAGGTTAAAGAGGCCAGTCTGTCTTACTATTTACCCATAGCTAGAGGAAAAATAGTTGAATTCATATATTTCCCAATAGTATTAACACTATGTGAAATGCAAACAACCTCGTCCAGGATTTGAACACGTGTCGCTGTGTCCATTTCCTACGACGATAACCACAGGGGTCTCCATATAATTTAATTATATAAATTAATATAATTTGATATATTGTAGTCCTGTTTGCGAAGGGGGTCCCATAACAATTTAAGCACCAGGGCTCTCAAAATACAGGTCCACCACTGGATGACAATAAAACAGATGATGGTTGATAATATTTTGTAGGGTGGGGAGTCTGGGAACGTTAGAATAATTTCCAATATAAATAGTAAATACTTCTAAGGTTTTACGCCATTTTGAAAATGTTTCATATGAACGCTCTACTTTCGAATAGCGAGTGGGGAGAGGGTAGGATGTAGTAAGAATGTGAGAGGCCTACTTAATGTCATAGTTACAGAAAAGAAGATTGCTTGTGGCTGTAGCGCCAGAGATCTTTGAGATTCTGCCCCCCTTGAAACAAAATGCGCAGACTGAAGTGTCTCTTGTCAACGCCTAATGTAACGGCGAAACGAGATTCTCGTATAGATAGCGATTACAAGAACCTGAAAGAAAGCAAATGATATGATAATCAATTCAATAAACTGTTCGGATGAAATAATGTTGGTTGTAAACATATTTTCTTCAAACAGTACAAATATAGAAGAGAACAATTCACGAAAGTATTAACGAGTAGACTTTATTGCCACAGTAAACTTAATACAAGTAATACAAAAAAGGATTGATACAAGGAATTGGCTATACATTATGAATGAGACGGAATTTTCTATTGGCAAATAGCCTTATATATATATATATATATATATATATATATATATATATATATATATATAAGTAAAATCGTCGCGGTGGCCTAAAGTCGGCATCAGCCAATCAGCGAGGGAGTTTATCCCGTTTTCACTAGCGCTAGACTAAGGAGATTATTTTTGCGTCTGAGGTGAAGCCATCAGCTCCTTACTTTACTGCACAGATCACCGTGCTACTCATACGCTGAGTTGGCGAGCGCCGGTGTCGAACTAGGAACCTTGCAGTTTCTAGCCGAACGCTCTACCGACTGAGCTAATCCATACCAAACCCTCCGCACGAGCAGGATGTGACACAAGGTCAATTTCTTGAGCGGAGTTTAACAGGTTTGAATTCAGAGTTTTCCTTCTCCTATACTGGTTACCTAACCAATGTTAAAGAACCCAGTCTGTCCTACTATTTACCCATAGCTGGAGGGAGTGAAGTTGGATGCATATCTTTCCCAAGGGTGTTAGCGCTATGTGAAATACAAAGCAGACTTGTCCAGGATTTGAACTTGTCTCGTCGTGACCATTTTTTATGTCTCTCAGTATTATACCACGCGCCTCCAATAACCTTTTATATATAAAGTCTTGAGTGTCCTGGTAATAGAATAAAGGTATCACTTACTGCTTTTGAAAGGATATCATGTACAGCGTACACGGAATGCCGAGGGGGCAAATACTCTAAAGACGTAACTGGTGCGTGTTACCTTTGCCAAGCCTTGGTACCTCGGAGGCTGGTCCTATAGATAAAAGACGCAAATGGTGTGTGTTACTTCTGCTAAGCCGGTGTGTATGTGAAAAAGCTTTCGTGTGCCACGCACACGGAATGCTGGGCGGCAAAGCCCACAACACACACACACACACACACACACACACAAAGTCCTATGGACAGGAGACACAACTATAGTATTACCTCTACTGCTCGGAAGGTTTAAGAGATTTGACTTTCGCGCTACTTCCTTTTAGGCTACCAGTCGCAACGCCACTTAGCGCCTAACGGAAGAACCGTGGCAAGTAAGGTATATAATCCCTACAAAACCAAGAGACCAGAAAACCTCAGTTTCTGTTCTTACACTTAGTTGCCTCTCTACAAAAATAAAAGGGCAAGGTCTATAAGCACGTTTTTTAATCATCTAATTTATTAGTTTCAAGTTTTTTTTTTATTCTAACAAACTTTCTACTAACATGAGAAGCATTTTTTCATTCTTAGAATATTTGTTTCAACACTATATTGTACTAGAATCACCACGTAAATAAAGACCTTGTTTTAATCCGGCCTGGTGGGACGTCAGGATTTTCTTTCGCCTGGATAGAGGGAATGACATCACATATAACAATATATTAAGAAATTTGAATTCAATAATACATTTTTTTTTATAAAAATAAGATATAGATGAGGCGATTAGTTCAATTAATATTATATTTCAAAGCGAAACTTTTTTATATATTTTCAAATATAAATACAATCTTCATTATTTTTGCACAAAAAGCAAGCTCTGGTAATAGTGAATGTATGTATATATTTACTTTGTCGGTAATTGTTTTATTTTCGTGATTTCATCCGGACATACACACATAAATACACACCAATTGCCCTTTATATATATATATATATATATATATATATATATATATAGATGAGCCAAAAATTTCGTTCGACTTATTAAGTTAAAATCGATTATTTTCAAAATTTCGATATCAATGTTATTGCATAAAATATCTATCGCTCTATTCCAATATACTCTGCCATCTTCCAAGCAAGCAAAAAAAGTCATGATTATTTAGAGTTTGTTGGAATTACATTCCTTACTTCACATTATTACCTCCCGTGTTTGTCCCGTTAGGATATAGGTGGCTTACCAACCAGCCTTATTCTAGCCTCGACAAGGTAACATCCACAGTTGCATTCCTGTATACGTGACAGGGGAGTTTCGCTCCCAGCAACCTCGTGTCACATAGCACACGAGTACACATACTCAACATGTAAGCTTTTAAATTGTCTTCTTTAACCAAGAGTATTAAGAACTTTATCTACACAAAATGCTCATTGGGACATTTTCCCTTATACAGCTATGAATAAGCTTCTTTGTATCTTCTCTTATTTCTTTATTTTTTCTATTAAATTTGCTCAGTGAATAAATATTCTCCTTGTTAATTCGTCATGAATTGTTTTATATTCATGTGTATTCACACAATGATATATCATATTGCATACGGGCTTAAACAATAAAGTGTCCGGGTTTGTTCAGTGTTGTATAGCCATATATACCCAACATCGTACGTCGAACATCGGGTATATCATTGAGAGAGGAACTCGGGTGACAGAGAGGCAGAGACAGACAGACAGACAGAGAGACAGACAGACAGATACAGAGTTGAGACTTACTTGTTTTTCATTTTTTCTTACTACGTCTAGTCACCATGTTGCATCTTCTACTTCTTTAGCTGTTATACTGTCGTCTAGCTGTCTTCTTACTAAGGTCTCCCCTTTAAGGGCTAACTTTTAGTCATGCAATTAATCAACTCACAAGACTTTTATTTTGTTGGTCAAGATTTATTGAACCCATTCTTATTCGCCGTGTGGGAGAATCAACCTCGTAGTGGCACGTCTACCTTGCGGCGATCTCAGTTTTAAACTAAATCTATCTCTAGTCACGTGTTTCTCGTGACGTGTTTTGTATGGGTCAGATGGGGTTACCAACAGTACTGCTCACAAAAAAAAACTCCATACGACCGCTATAAAAATACAACCTCCGTTTCCATTGCAGCACATTCCGGTATAAAAGTACAGAGTGAAAAGCTCTGGTAATAAGTGAAAAGGCACTAAGACTCTCTCTCTCTCTCTCTCTCTCTCTCTCTCTCTCTCTCTCTCTCTCTCCCTCTCTCTCTCTCAATCTCTCTCTCTCTCTCTCTCTCTCTCACACACCTCTAGATGCTGTGAAGACCTTAGTTTATACATTCACATATTCTCTTTTTTTTATATTTCCTGTTTAATTGAAACATCAATAAAACTTGTTAAGTTATACATAAAATTGCATTAAATTTTCTCCTCCCGATCAACTTCTATTAATATGTAAGTCTACCCAAAAATGGTAACATTTAATCACCATAAATTTCTCTACAAATATTATAATCTCGATGTTCCTAGTTTAATGGTAACTACTTCAAGTCCTTACAATAAAATGTCAGCATTTCAATTGTATAGTGTAAAATGTTAGTTGGCTTCATGAAGTACAAACAACAAAAAACAAACAATTCTTTTCTTTTTCTATTGATTTATTTTATTTATTGTGATATTAACTGTATTGGCCGGTCTAACTCAATCGGTAGATCATTCGCCTAAGAATCGCAAGGTTCCTAATTCGATACCGGTCCTTACTGACTCAGCGCATGGGTAATCTTATTTGTGCGATAAAATATCTGGGAGCTGATGTTATGAAAATTTCCTTTAAAAAATCAAATCAAAAATGACTAAAGTATATGTCAAAAAAAGAAAACGCGAATTTAAATGTATATGAAAATTTCCTTTAAAAATCACAATAAAAACTTGATTAAAGATGACGTGTCTATTAAAGATATGTCCCATTTCTTAACCCGAACGCCTTGGGACTTTAAGGCGCCAGATTCCAGTGCCCTACTGCTACGTCATCGATCCCCACTGTTAACGAGAAAACAGTCAGTGGTCGGTTCGGCTTAAACCTGTAAGGACCTGAATGAGTTAACTCCCTCAGACTGAATTGGTAAATAAGTTGCCACTCGCTTCCAGGAGCAAACCTTGAAATTCGACAAATTCAACTTGAAAGAATTATACTACAGAAATCGTCTCAACTCAATTAGGGTTTGCAACTCAAAGACAGCTTCCCTAAAAGCAACCTCTAAAATTCATCACCAACAAAAATACGAAATATCAACCCGCCTCTGTCGATAGGTTGGCGGGTCATTCTTCACTTCAAAGAACTTTGTTAACCGGACTCTGAGTTAAGTTCTCCGCAAATCACACCAAAATTTGCAAAAACTATCCTTAAATCTATCTTTCCCCTTTTTTTTGTTTATACATATTAAATTTGTTGTTAAATATATTTGTCTTGTCTTGTCTTTTCATTCAGTGTCCGAACTTGAAAGTTGCGGTAATTCCCCCCACAAGTGAGAGTTAATCCTTTTACAGTTTTAATTCCCATAATGTTAGGTATAGCGATCCACCCCAGCAAGAAAAAAGATCTCCCTGGTCTAGTGCTAGACTTCCTCGCTGTTAGACTGATACCGATAATAAGCCACTCCGCGGTCATCTGTCATCTTTAACTCTTAACATCCTATACAACCTCATTCCAGCTGGCTTGAAGTCACATTTATTTTCGTAATCTACCCCAAATGATAGTCTTTGTTTAAATGTAATATTAAACATATTTAGAAGTCTTTGATTTAAGGAAAATAACAGGTAACTTTAAATGAAAAGGTCATTTTTAGCCATTTTTTGATAAATCCTTATAGAAATTGGGCTCTGAACTCAGAAAATTCTCAGCAGGATGTTAAGAGTTAAGACAACTTTATAATTAAGGCACCACTAGAATTTTATCACCTTTTTCAGCAAAGAATTATTCTATGTGCCTTTTGCAGTCTTATAGACTGCGGGGCGAACTTTCAAAAAAGAAAAGAAAAAAAAGAAAGAATTTCGTCCTTTTGGCTTGTGGATGGTTGACCAAATCGTAGTTGGTCGTCAAGTGACATTACAACACATTTCAAGTTGTATTTTTTCCCTTCAGTTTATTCTTTAATTGTTTCTAGAAACATTACAACTGATCCAACAGTTGTTTTGCTCAAAGAAAACAAACTGTTCTTTTTAATCAGTCATCTAAAAAAAAAAAAAAAAAAAACAATGTTAGCAAACAACAGGAAAAAGCCATCGGAAACAAATCACTCAATACTGAAACCTGTCACGTAGCAATACGCGACGTATAGTGACGTTATGTCAAACTACGTTTAGTTCGGACACCATATTTGAAATCCATTTGGTTGGTTGGTTGGTTGGTTGGTAAGTGGATTTTACGGCATGTCAACCCTAGTTGGGTTATTTTATGCCGAAGACGTTTTGTTTCATTCATTCTTGATGGACACTCAATTTTTTTAACTCAATTTTTTAAACACATGTTTTTAAAACACATTTTTCTATTTATCCCATAGATGGGACCCTAACAAGTGCCGTTTGGGGAGAAGGGTATATATATATATATATATATATATATATATATATATATATATATATATATATATAAACACCATCCCCTAAGATGAAGAGAACTGAAACTGAATCCTTTCAGGATTTCCCAGAAAAATTGTATATAAAGCCTCGTGAATTTTCTGTTTACCATTTTCAATAAAGTTAGCAGTCTGATGATACTTATAGCTATACACAGATACCTATGGGTATAAATAGATCTATAACCACAAAATGACTGATTCTTAAAACTTCTCCTTTACCAAATTATATATATATATGTGTGGGGGGTATAAATGGAAAGGTAGATCAACTAACACAAACAATTGAAACAATTTATCTACCTTTCTATTTATATTTTTTCACATTTTGTCGGATTATTTCCAAACTGTTGTTTCTTCATATATATATATATATATATATATATATATATATATATATATATATATATATATATATAAGTAATCCAAAATTGCATTGAAAGAGTGCCATGGAACAAGTTGTTTTTTTTTTGTTTTTGTTTTTTTTGTTTTTTTGTTTTTGTTTTTTTTTTAAGTTGGCAATCTTCTGCCAGAAATTTTGAGTTTGGCATAAAACATCGAAATTCCAAAAAAGAATGTTTTTTATCTAACCGAAGAAAGAATAGTTTCTAGCAAAATCTAACTTATGCTATGCGGACTTGTAAATACTCTCTCTCTCTCTCTCTCTCTCTCTCTCTCTCTCTCTCTCTCTCTCTCTCTCTCTCTCTCTCTCTCTCTCTCTCTCTCATTTCTTCCCATTAATTTCTTTCTTTTGTTGCACACTTTCATATTTTCTTTCTCCTCTTTCCCTTTATTTATTTATTTATTTATTTGCATTTATTTTCATTTGAATCTTAATTCCCACCCTCTCCGCCTTTAAACAGTAAATTCAGTTATCACTAACTACTGACATCTTAATTTTTGCTTCTTTCAACCTTTCCCACAACCTGGGCCATTGGAGAATGATGTTGGGCCACAGGGTTGGCGGCCCCACCGAGATTCAGGAGTAAAGCTCTTGGTAAGGATCCAAAAGGCAAAACGCTCGGAAGCTCTGGACTGTTAGTAATTTTAGCAATTATTTTTAAGTATTAATACTACGAGGTTATTGCTAAAAAGAGATTATTTCCATTCTGACATTTTCCGTTAACACACACACACACACACACACACACACACACACACACACGCACGCACGCACGCACGCACGCACGCACACAAGTGCTCAATACATATGCAGAGCTGGTTTAAAAAAACGATAAAAGCAGACTATATCTACCTGGGTTTCACTGGGAGGATCTTCGGTATAATTCTGATTGAAATTGATTAAAACTAGCGTGTATATATATATATATATATATATATATATATATATATATATATATTTATTATTATTATTATTATTATACTAAAGCTGAGATAATCACCTTTTTTTCCTGTTTAGTTTAATGACACAAAATTCATACTAAAATATACATTGCTTATGAGTTATGATTGAAAAAAATTACATTTTAATTGGTTCTAATTAGTTGCAATTAGCAAGTCAAAAACTGACCCGTCTCTCACTCACATTCTGCATATTACTTTCACCCTCTCTGTGTATCTTGATTATCTCCTCCGTATATAAATATTAGTCTCTCTGTGTGAGTAAGAGGGAGTAGGAGAGTCATTGTGATATATACATATAACTACTGACTTTATTTGCATATTAAGATTTAGCGACCACCCGTAGGTTGATAAAATTCCATGATCCATTTCAATTTAAATTAGGTCAAACATTTCTTTTCTTAAAAATTTTACAAAATAATTTTTTTAAATTTAAAACTCTCCGGCCATATTTTTCTTCTTTTTTTATTTATTTTTTATTTTTTAAATCTAATTCACTTTGCAAACTCTCTTTTCCCTAATCCCAGGGGCTGCCAAAATGTTGTCTCTTTTCATATTAAAAACGAATTAAAATTAATTAAATCGATTATTTAAGGTTGAATTTTTGTCGGTGCATATCGCATCAAACATGCTAAACCCCAACCTGTGCTACATATTAACTCCCTAGCCGTTTGAGGCGTTTTTCTCTACCAGTTAATGCGATATGAAAGCGATATTTTACCATTTTAAGTCTTTTCTCGGCAAGTAAATGCAAATATTTTCTATTTGTTTTTGTTTAATAATGTATTGATTGTTTTTATTTTCGAAACTCAGTTGTATGTATTTAAAAAAAATTGTCAGTTGTTTTGAATTAAAATAAAAATAAAAATACCGAAAAAAAAAGATATTTTAAAGATATTTTCGTAGGTCTCGGATGAGCACGCGAAAACGATAACGCTAATCTGTTTCAATCGAACACAATGAAAAGATGAAAGAAAGAAGAAGAAGAGAAGAGAGAGAGAGAGAGAGAGAGAGAGAGAGAGAGAGAGAGAGAGAGAGAGAGAGAGAGAGAGGGGGGTAGTTAAATCAAGATTATTATACTTTTTACATATTGGATTATTTTTCAATAACTCTTAAGTAAAAAATATGAAACGTTATGATAATTAAATTATCATAATGTGGTATATCCACGTGTCCTGTTAATAATTTTATACCAACTTTATATTGGTCGTTGGATATGCTCGAAGAATCTGTACAAGCTGTCGTCCACTCCTATTGGACATGCTTTGACCAATTTTCCAAGTACCATTCCAAATTTGATTTACTTTGTAGAGGTCGGGGTAGTGACAACAAATATTAATTAAATGACGAACCACATTGTAGAGGGTTACGAGACGTGTTCAATGATATAGGAAATGACGATAAAATAACAAGACACAGTTTAGGCAGAAAATATGGAGAAATGATAAAAACAAAGCATGTATTTATAAAATAACAAATAAATTTATTCAGAGAATAAATTTGTAATAATCAACAAATATGTGAATGTTCAAAAGAATTGTGTGAATGCAAAAATGTGTATGTAGGATTTAGAAAAGTTCGCTAAGAAATGTGTAATGTTCATTGTAAAGGTGTATGTAAATTCGTCAAAGTTCGATCAGATGTGGACCAGAAGTGAAAAATAAAGTTTTGTGAAATACGACCTGAGAAAATGGATTTGTTGTTGTTAATTGCAGTGGCGCAATGATCGTAGTAGTAAACAATGACTCAAAGATTGGAGTGTTGTGTTTTTGGTTTCAGCGAATCGAATCGTTCACTCGGACATTTGTTTCTTAAATTGAGAAGAACTTCTTTTTGTCGTCGGCCGCGGAGTGTCGTGTGTTCTATCTGGCAGCGAACTAGAATCTGAGTGAATGTTGATTTTTTTTTTTTTTTTGCGCTTATGCGCCGACGTAGTTGTAAGCACTGGTGATCTGGCCAATCGAACTCTGACTATTGTATAAACATATTTTTTGATCTCTTTTCCTTAAATTTGGAAAAGAATTGTGTTTGTGTGATTGTTTAATTTCCTTTCCTTAAGTTTGGGAAAAGAAAATTGTTTTATAGATTTCTTTTATGAACCATGTCAGAAATGTTATGCGGCAAATAAATAAAACAAAATAGAATCAAATAAAGTAAAAATAAAAATGAACACAGAGCTTTGAACTTTATTAATAAAGTTCAAAGCTGTAAGCTCACTTTTTTTATTTGTGTCTTGAATAATTACTTTTATAAGAATTACTATTGATGATATTAATAATTAAATGAAATTTACATAGATTGTGGTATAGGTATTTACTCCACAAAACTTAGTTTGGTACAAGGCTGTAGGGTGACAACAAATAATTATCTCCCTTAGAGAATAATGGGCGTGTCCGTTCGGTGTCTCGTGAAGTGTCACATGACAGTCCAGAAACCCATTCTCGACCCCTTTCCTTAGTTCTTCGAACTGGAGATACGTGCCTTAAACCTTGCCATTGAATGTTAAAAGGCAAGGGAGTATTTTAATTTCCCTCTTGAAGTAAGACTTTTTACATTTTTTGCCCCTTTCACATACTGCTTTATCATGAAACAATTCTGATTCTATCTGTTTGGACACGTTTCTGCATTCTTTTTTTATTAATACCATTTGTATGTATATTTATATAAAAGGTTAAATGTTCTTGTATGTACAAATGCCTATACAATGTCATTCCTTCCGTTGTGTTGGTTACGGTATGTCAACCCGTGTTGGGTTATTTTATGCCAAATACATTATTTTATTCATTCTTGATGGTTACTAAAACAAACTCATTTTTAAACACATTTTTAGAACTAATTTTCTTCAATTCAAACCCATAGATGGGACTCTAAGAGGTACTACCACTCTGGGTCAAGTTGGACCTGGGAGTAATGACGACGAAGGGGCAGTCCACACTCCTCATAGCACCAGAACTGGAACTTTACCATTAGATGCTACTTAACGTCATACCTAGGACTCGTGTTGATTGTTAGTATACACTGATATATTAACGCTAATAGTGGTCCTTGGTGGGTAGAGACTCGATAGAATATTGTCCTTAGCATCAATCAAACCAGTAGGGCTATAATTATGATACATCCATTAATGAATGAACTCACTTTTAAGATTCAATTCTATTTTGATTTTTGATTTTTAATGTTTAGCACATTTTCTTTTTGTCTCTTCTATATTCAGAAAACCTTTGCTACCTGTAATGCCACCATTATTCATAGGTCAGTGACTCGTAAAATCTCTGCATTTTTTACACCAATCTGACCAATGTACAGTTAAATACATAACGAGATATGCTTTAATGAATATGATACAATTTTTAGAAAGTGGACAGCGGGAGGTTGAAAACGCACATGTTGTTTAGTGGGTTGGCAAGGACTGAAAGAAGTTCAGTTTTACTTTTGGGAGCCGAAAGTTTAACTTTCGCCCAAAATGGAATCGTGGGATATTTTTTTTAAATTTTTGTATTAAATTTATCATTTCGTATTTCATTATTTGTTTTATTTTTTATTCTGAACTTTATCAATTTGATAATAAATTAACTTATCAATCGCCACATTATTTCGTTGAAACTTTCGTTTTTCTAATCACATATGTACAATATACTACTTTAGCGAATATTTATCCCATTTTATCAGAATAAATTTAGTATTGATATCTATTCAGCTTTAATTATGTTATAACAGAAATAGATATCTCTCTTGATTCACAATTTTTACTAACATAATACATCTACTCACCAATCAAAACAAATTAAAAAAGAAAAACAAAACAAAACAAAACACTTTGAAACAGAACCTAAGTTACTGATAAGTGTAACATAACCCAATAGATCCACTCACCAACAAAACAAATTAAAAATAAAAACAAAACACTTTGGAACAGAACATAAGTTACTGACCAACCGGATGTTAACTACACGGTAGCCTAAACGAAAGGAACAAAAACAAACAATGTACGCATAGGCTCCACGCAAGGTTCCGGCGAAAAAACAAAATTTATAAACGATTAAAAATATCTTCTATTTAATGTTTTTCAGCCAATAAAAAATCTTTCCCCCTAAAACCCTTCAAAGGTTTCTCGAGCCAGTTGACTGTGGGCCTTCACGCCAAGAACATCGCTTCGACAGGCCAAGATCAAAGAACCGCCGCACCCCCGACCCACACCACACCCCACGTCACACAGAGCCCAGTCATCAGCCAGAATTGACTTTCAACCCACGCCTACTCCCATTTCACCGAGCGAAAGGAATTATCATCTCAACAATTCCAGCTTTTATTTATTTTAAAATAAACGAAATTAATCCAAGCCTTCTCGTCTATTTTTTCTTTTGCAACCATACGCATTTTTGTGATATTACAACTAGTTATAAGAAAAATAGAAATGGCGGAAATGTGAGAAAAAGATTGTGTTACGCCAATTTTTCAAAATCTTCTATTTGGAAGACTGGCACAATACAATCTTCCTCGTCTTTGCTTGCCTAGACAACAAGCAGCTGAAATCCTTTGGTACAGGTGCGAAGTATACGTAGCTATATACACATTTGTATATTTACTTAAACATAAAATGTATACTCTTGTATTTAGTGATTACACTTAACATTTTTGAAGGTTGCTATGGCAATAGTAGGTCAACAGATTAAGATTTGGGTTGAGGGTTGGTGGGAATAATATAGACGATCAATCTAGAAAGTCGTATTTATGTATTAGTAAAATGTTCCTACTCGTCTCTACCAACAACAAAACCAACAAGCGAATTGTGGGCCTAAAATAAAATCTGTAATGAAAATATTATTTTTCTTTGAGTTGATCAAGAAAAAAAAACAACGTCGTAAAGGTAAAACTTGGCAATGAATGTGTTTGATAATGGAACGTATTACAAAGAGTTGGTTGGTTGGTTGGTTGGTTGGATTTTACGGCACGTCAACCCTTAGGTTATTTTATGCTGAAGACGTTTTGTTTTATTCATTCTTGTTGGGTATTCAATTTTTAAAACTCTTTTTAAAACATATTTTTATCTATTTAACCCATAGATGGGACCTTAACAGGTACTACCACTCCGAGTCAGAGTAGACCTGGGATTTGGTTGGCTGGTTGGATTTTTCGGCATGTCAACCCTTGAGTTATTTTATGCCGAAGATGTATTTGATTTATTCATTCATTGTTGGGTTTTCAATTTTTAAAACTCTTTTTAAAACACATTTTTATTACTTATTTAACCCATAAATGGGATACTAGAAGGTACTACCACTCCTAGTCAGAGTATACCGGGGAGTTGGTTAGTTGGTTGGTTGGTTGGTTGGTTGGTTTTATGGCTTGTCAACCCTTATGTTATTTTTATTTCATTCATTCTTGTTTGGTATTCAAAATTTAAAAGCTTTTTTTAAATTCATTTTTTATCTATTTAACTCAGATTGGATCCTTACAGATACTATCTCTCCGGCTCAGAGTGGACCTGGGAACTGGTTGGCTGGCTGGTTGGTTGGTTGGTTGGTTGGTTGGTTGGTTTTTAAGGCATGTCAACTCTAGGGTTATTTAATGTCGAAGATATTTTTGTTTATTCATGTTTTTTTGGGTATTCAGATTTTTTTTAAAAACAACACTTTTTAAAAAACATTCTATCTATTTAACTCATAGATGGGACCCTAAAAGGTACTACCACTCTGGGTCAGACTGGACCTGGGAGTAATAGCAATGAAGAGGTACTCCACACTCCCCAGAGCTCCGTAATTGGAACCTCACCACTAGATACAGTTTAACGTCATGCCCAGGACACTAAGACTCTCAGCCACTGTGTTCTTGCACATATAAGATAAAAAGTACTGGGGCTTACCATAAGAGCAATACGGTCGGTACAATCACAATACAAAGAGCTTCTCAAAATATCTCATAACGTTTAATGCATAGACTTACATATCTAGTAACTTTGACATAGTTACATTTTTCAGTAGATCTATTCTATTCAACTAACACAAAGCGGTTTAGATCCGATAAAACAACAGTCGTCTACTGTCAAAAAATGAATTAAGCCCCTGACCGAATGACGCTGTCGGCTTTTCTTAAAGTGAACAATGGTCATTATTCTCAAGTCTTTTCTTCTTTGTTTTCTGATCTCTCCTCTTTGTTGCTGACTTCATATCATATATAGTTTATTGATTGATTAATTGATTTTAACGGCATGTCAACTTGTGTAGGGTTATACCGGTTTAGCTCAATCGGTAGAGCACCTGTCTTGGCAATCACAAGGTTCTGAGTTCGATACCGGTCCCCGCCAACACAGCGCATGGCTTGAACCAATGGGGTAATCTGATCTGTGCGGTAAAGTGGGGAGCTGAAGGTAGGTGTGGCGCCCCACCTCAGCAAACACAATCTCCCTGGTCTAGCGCTAGCGAAAATGGGATAGACTCCCTCGCTGTCCGACTGATACAGACAATAGGCCACTCCGCCAACTTTACTTACTTATATTGTTACATACGCCTATCGCTCAACGCTATACAGCGCTTTTCCATCAGAGATACCAAAGAAAATGAAAGGTGCACATGCAAAAAACTTGGCAAAGAACAATAAAACACAGTATTATTTTAAAACACAACATTTAATTCAAGGTTAAAATCTTTGGGAATCATAATACGAACGCCGACAGGCTAGAGTTTATAATGTCATTTTGGTGGGATTTCTTCTTCGAAATCAATTTGGAAAGGTTCATAATGAAAGGACTTTGCACTTATCTTTGTTTTATGGGTGATTTGTTTTCCGTGATAATGATTATTCCGGTATTAGTTCTTTATCCGGCATTTTCAATTGTGGTAACTTTCTTCTCGGGAGACATTCTTCGTCTTCCCTCCCCCACGAGATGTTCACTGACCGGCCATCTGGTATACACTGTTGAAACTGACTCCCAGGGATCGCTTTCCCTTCCTTCCACCCCGTGACGTCACCTGTATCGGTACGTTTGGCGTACGTGGGTAAAGCAACAGGTGTAGTATCAGTCGTTCGTTTCGTGTGCCTTCCTCTTCTTAGCTAGGCCGGCTACGGCCATGACTAAACAGTTTTTCTTCTTCCGGTGAGCTTTTAGGATCAAGTTCTGTGACTCCCGGCGTCACACAGTCTAATAAGAATATTCCAAAAGTTCTATCATTTGATGGAACGTAACAATGTCTACAGGTTAGGGAATCGCGTTCATATTTACACTTTTTCTGTTGTTCTTTCTTAAGAGTTGACTGTTCATACGATCCTATCGATTGAAAATATTTTTGAAACAGATCTATTTGACCCATACATGGGACCCAAAAGATACTATCACTCCAGTTCAGTGGACCTGTAAATAATGGCAGTGAATAGATACTCCAAACTCCCCAGATCCTCAGAACTAAGGCCAGGTCCAGTTTAGTGTTACAGCCAGGACACACCTCCACTGCAAGTGTTACAGTCAGCGTATTTTATATGGCATAGATGCAGTTTAGTATGAATAAAATACTCGAAAAAATTAACTCATTTTTTACCAAACATTTGTGGACTAATTAATTGGCTGCTATAAATTTTAATTACTATGATCCTGACTAAAAACTCGCACCTTTGTCAGTTGAATGTAGCACCAACGCTTCTACTGCTAAAATATTTGAGAGTCCTATTTTTTTTTTTTTTCGAAAATGACATATGTCACATTCGTAAATTTTATTATCTATTTATATGCTCGTCACACGGTGGTATAAAAGCATATAAGCGAATGTCTACCTATCAGCACATCTTACAACTCATCAAGTCTATATGAACTGTTTTCTCGTTACTCAATCATTCATTAAATGTCTGCCTCTAAGCCAATGGTTCCCAACATGGGGTATACACTCCAAAGGAGGGCAATTTAATTTTTAAGTGGGGGCAATTGAGACTAACGAGGTCTGTGCCCAAGTTTTCAATTTTTATTCTATTAAAATATTTATATAGAAAGTTCCTCTCTTTATTATTTTCTTTTGTTTAATTCATTTTTACTTTTCATAGATGGCTTGTTCTTTTGAATCTTGTTTAAACCAGGGTATTGGCGTTTTAACTTCTTCAGCTCAAACAGAGTTCATTTCTTAAATTATAAGAATTTTATATTACCACGTGGCGGGGGGGGGGGCATTAGGATTTTAGAGGTGATTTTTTAGGTGGAGCATAACAAAAAAAAAAGGTTGGGTACGCCTGCTCTAAGCGAATCGCCTGAAAGTTCATGGTATAATTGTAAATATGTACAGAAATCCCACCATGTCATTCAAACACAAGGTCATAATAGTAGGGAAACACGCACAAACTGAAGCTCATACGTGGCTAGTGCATGAAAATTGCGTGGATCTATTCGGCATTCTTCTTTTGAAGCGTCTCGGGCACTGGGCAATAAACCCAGCCCTGTCCCTTTAAATCAAGAAGGCATATATTGTCTGGGGGCGGGTAGCCCTCTGGGATCGCACTAATTATTAAATATCTTACCGGTCCAATGGCCGAAGCCACTGGACACAGGACAAAGAGCCCGAAAGCCCTGCATCAGATAAGTACATGTAGTGTGATTGTATGTTACTAAGGAACTGTTTATTCATTATATCAATTTTATGTTCTTCGATTTCAAGCATAAGGTTTGTACAATAGAATGTCAACTATCGTAACGACTTTAATGTCAACATTTTTAAATCAATGTTATTAGGTTGACCAAATAGTTCATATACTTTTGTCGTTAGGATTTGCCGTTTTAGTTCAACTAAACTCATTCAATCGATTTTAACAGTGTACAGTGACAGCTGTCATATCAGCTTGTGTATTTTTAATTCTCAAGTTATTTGTTGAAGGTGGAAAAATTAAGCGACAGTTCCACCATATTATGCTTCTTTTTTATATATATATAAATTCTTAAATAAGTTGTAAGGTAGAAATTCGGTTATATCTTTTTATACCGTCGTGTAATGAGCATATAAATTTTTATATAGATATTTCAATAAAATAAGAATCGAAAATTTGGACCCAGTTTCAATTGCCCCCTCCCCCTTAAAAATATGCCTCATGTTGGGAACCATTGGTTTAGAGGCAGACATTTTATGAATGATTGAGTGACGAGAAAACAGTTCATATAGACTTGATGAATTGTAAGATGTGCTGATAGGTAGACATTCGCTTATATGCTTTTATACTGTCGGGTGATTGTCATAGAAATAGGTAATAAAATTTACGAAAGTAAAATATGTCTTTTTCGAAAAAAAAAAATAGGTTGTAGAGGATTATGAGTATGAGTGTTCAATTATATTAGAAATGACGAATAAAAATATGACACAGTTAGGCAGAAATCACGGAGAAATAATAAAACAAATGCATACAATTATAATATAACAAATAAAATTATTCAGAGAATAAATTTACAATAATATATGAAATGTTCGAAAGGAATAGTGTAGTTGATATGTGTAATGTAAAATGTAAAAAGTTCGTATGTTAAGTTTGGAAAAGTTCGTTTTGATGTGGACAGAAATGAGAAATAAGTTTGTGTATCTGACCAGTTGAAACGGATTCTTGGTGTAGGTAGAACGAAGTGGTAAGAATACTGGTAGTGGTAGTAATTGTGTTGAGGCAGGGGCATCGTCGTTCGAACACCTGTTTCTTGGTCAGCGAGACGAGATCTCTGTGTTTGTTTATCGTTGTGTGTGTCCGGTTTGAGTGTGAGATGAAGTCTGTCTCGTCTGCTAGCGAAATGAATTCTGTCCTCTCTGATAGCGAAAAGGGTTCTGTCTCTTTGTTGATTTCTTCTTCGTTATTTATAATTAGGAGATAGGATCGAAAAGTAATTAATTTTTTGTCGCAAACGCGCGGACGTAGTAGTAAACAAAATCTAGCCAATCGATTCTGATTTTTGTGTAAACAATTGGTTTAATCACTTTTCCTTAAATCTTTGGGAAAGGATTTGTGTTCGTGTGTTTGATTTAATTATTTTTCCATAAGTTTGGAAAAAGGATGGTGTTGTATGTTTATTTTAATTTCATTTCCTTAAGTTTGGAAAGAGAAATGTGTACATGTACTTATTTAAAAATATAGAATTGTATTCTATAAGGTAGACATTCGCTTATAGGCTTTTATACCGTTGGGTGATTGGAATAGAAATAGGTAATAAAATTTACGAAAGTAACATATGTCTTTTTCGAAAAAAATAGAGGTAGACATTCGCTTATATGCTTTTATACCGTCGTGTGATGGGCATATAAATAGATAATAAAATTTACGAATGTGATATGTATTTTTCGCTTAAGAACGGTAGGAAGTAATTTTAATCACGGTTTTGATTTGTGGTTTAAATTTTTTAAAGTGAAATATGTGACACGTGCAAAAAATCAACAAGTAAATATAGATATTTGCGTTGTTTATGAAGCAGAAAGTATTGTTGAACGATCGATCGTGTGAAAAGTGATTTGTGCCGTTTTTCGTGGTCATAGGTTTTACCGCTGGCCAATGTTCCACGGTCGAGTGAACCAATTGTAGTTAAAAGCGATCAAATCAAAATATTACTTGCGAATAACCAACATTATACGCCGTGAGAACTAATATATTTAGAATATCGAGCACTGAAAATCACTTGCAACAGCTTGATGCTGTTAGTCACTTATAAATAAATAAAATACTGTTGAAGTGTATTTCTGTAATTTTAATACAAATTGTAACAGCCACTAAAAAAAAGGCATACCTTAAAATAACGGGAAACGAAGGAGATGGGGTTGGCTGGTTAGTTGGATTTTACGGCATGTTAACCCCTGGGTTATTTATGTCGAATAGGTTTTCATTTGATTCATTCTTGTTGGGTATTCATTTTTATATACATTTTTTAAACCTATTTTCTGGTTGGTTGGTTGGTTGGTTGGTTGGATATTTCAGTATATCAACCCTTGGTTTATTCTATGCCGTATACGTTTTTGTTTTAATCCTTCTTGTTGGATATTCAAATTAAAAAAAAACTCTTTGTGTTTTTAAACACATTATTTTAAAACTTATTTTTGATCCATTTAACCCATAGATTGAATCTTAACAGGTACTATCACTCCGGGTCAGACTGGACTTGGGAGTAATAGCAATGAAGGGGTACTCCACACCCCCAAGAGCTCCAGATTGTAACCTCACCACTAGATGAAGTTTAACGTCATACCCAGGACACTAAATATTCTCAGTCACCGCCTTCTAGTACATATATAATAAAAAGAGTCGGGAGATTACCATAAGAGCAATACAGTCGAGACAGTCATATAGATGCTAGAGCTT
Source organism: Doryteuthis pealeii (assembly GCA_023376005.1). Taxonomy (NCBI): domain Eukaryota; kingdom Metazoa; phylum Mollusca; class Cephalopoda; order Myopsida; family Loliginidae; genus Doryteuthis; species Doryteuthis pealeii. The sequence continues at coordinate 54,847,868 of CM042143.1, read as the reverse complement.
GATGTGACCAGCCGATTGAGCGGAGGAGGCCTCTTCGACCGTTAATCTAGTTCAAGTAAAGACCAAAGTGGTGTGTTGCATGTCATAGTCTGTTCAGCCACCAGGATTCCATCCTTAAGCATCACAAGTCGCCACACATAGCCAACAGGTGGTACCATTCGGGGAGGAGGGTCTTACCCCTCTGCAGAGGTGCAGTCGGTGTATTCTATAGCTCAGCCAACAGAGCGAAAGAGATGGAAAGAGATGGTGTGTAAACGAAATGAAACGTAATTGTATCAAAGGTCAGTCTTTATTTAAAATATGATGCTGCTTATAAAGGAACATTGGAATATTGCCATCTATGATTTTTATATCGAACCAAACGATTGATTCGAATAATTAGACCAATTAAGACGGCAATGTGCAAAAAGTGTTCAGAATCAATTTAGTCTTAGAATCCGAACAGGCCGGTATTTGGGCCGCCACCTAAAAGTACATGTACCCGAGTGGCGGGAATTTCGGCCGGAGAATTACCATTTCTACATCACTGTTGCTATTATTATTATTATTATTATTATTATTATTATTATTATTTACTTTTGAGTTTTCACATCAGCATTAGCTGATGGTCTTTCACTGGAGTCTGAGTGACAGCAAGTCTCCTCAGGTCTCCAGGACTCTTCTGAGTATTCTGGCAGATTGCAGCAGTGCAGTGTTCTGAATGGTTTCAACCCTTCCTCTGATTTCCAAACATTCCAAACCCTTTTCCAATCCTTTTGGGACTGTTCCAAGTGCACCAATTACAATTGGTATCACCTTCACTTTCATTTTCCATAACTTTTTTAGTTCTCTGGCAAGGTCCAGATTATTATTATTATTATTATTATTATTATTATTATTATTATTATTATTATTATTTCACTCCTTGTGAGTTTTTTTTGGTGAGAGCAAGTCTCTTCCGGTCTCCAGGACACTTCTGAGTATTCTAGCCGATCTTAATAATAGCTGTTGTTTGGAAGGTCTCGAGTTTTCTGATTTCCAATTCATCTAGACTCTTTTCCAAACCCTTGGAGACCGTTCCAAGGGCACAAAATACAACTGGTACGACCATTGTCATTATTATTATTATTATTATTATTATAGTAGTAGTAGTAGTAGTAGTAGTAGTAGTAGTAGTTAATTAACATTACCATATTCTACATCTCTATTGCCTATAATTAACAAATTACAACATTTTACATTTTTTTTAGTTATGAGCCTAGGGTCGAGGGTCCCACAGACGTGGAGAGGCTCAGGTTCTTGGGTTAAGATACAGGATGTTACGTGTGTAGATGTTAATGCTAGGATTCACATTTCTTTGATAATCAGGCAAAACTTGTTACATTTTGTCTAGCGGAAGCGAAATGCAAAGTGAGCTGCCTACCACCGCTGACAACGGTACCCCCCCCCCCCGCCTCCACGGTCGGTCGAAGAGACAACGTCGAGTGTGATGTATTCGTTAGAAACAAAGAAATCAGCAGTTGGAGTGATTGCCGTGTTTTACCAAGTAACGTTACCCAGTGGTTGTCCGAAATTTCGTTTGTTTTTGCTTGTACTTCCGGTGTTTCGACTGCGTTCATCCCTTACGTGCGGTGTTCCTGTGTAGAAAACCCTGTTCGTCTTAGCCCTTTATTCGGTTCTTTTTGCGTTTGTCTCCTGTGCTGCTAACTTTTCGCACTACCGGGACTGAACTCAAACACTCCAGCTAACCCACAACAAGCTATTTTGGCCTTTGTAGTGGGTTATGTCCATCTCTTCTCTGACTTGTTTGTTGGTGCTCCACAAATGTGGTTTGATTTCTTCGTGGGTTATTTCATGCCAAACACATCCTTGTAGAAGAACAGTAGTAGTACTATTTAACCCATAACTGGAGGAATGAGGGGGTTCATACCTTTCTCAAGTGTATTAATCCGAAAGTGAACGTAATAACGTGACTGGGATTCGAACTCGCTTACTACAATGTCACGATCCAGCCCGTTAGCCACTACGCCATGGGAACTGTGGGGATAAAAAAAAAAACGAAAATAAAAATAAAATAAAAATAAAAATAAACAACAAATTCCCATGGGGCCTTTCACCAGAAAAACCCTTTGCGCATGTCCGACAAAAAGGACTGACTCCCTACCCCAAAAGGATACCTCGGCCATTTGAATCTTGGCCGCAACTGTGTGTAGTCACTCCTATTAGCCAGGGGGATACCCTCTTGTTACAGGCGACTATGATCCAGTCAATAAAGCCTAAGTCATAAAGCCACCTTCTGCCTTTGTCTCTTTCCTTTCTCGTTCTTTGAATACCTTCTTTACAGAACTACCACCAAAAAGATATGAGGTTAAAAAAAACCTGAGGAACACGCACCAAGAATATTGAGATACCTACATTTAACCTTAAAACACCCACAACCACTAATCCCCATAATTTACTTAATCCCCATAGGACTCACCCACACCCACCCACACACACAAACGTGGTTTTGGGGTTCAGTTGCTTTCTTGATCAAATCAACCTACCGCTGCGGCACTTGGTTTTGGTCAGGTCTCACCAGGGTTACGTTCACCGACTCTCCGCACTCTTCAATCAAACTTGGGAGCGTGCCGAGTCGTCGTCTGTTGGATTATTTTGTGTATATAAGGTGTGCTAAATATACCACTTAGATTTATAGACTAAGCGAGGTCACATGGTTTAAACCTCAGCCAATCAACAGCCCGGGTGCGTGGCTGGTTGACTACTTAATCGCTGATACTGAGAGAAGTCCATTTGCAATCATTGACAACAAGGAACAACTAAAGGATTCTTCACCAAGGATCGCGCTCTGCTTAACATAAAGGATCTCCGCTGGACAAGCGCTCTTGCTAGAAGCCTAAAGAATGGCCACTAAAATCGTAACAACCTGGCGAGCACTTTCTTGTCTTGATGCTGTAAGAAAGGTTCAAAGTTATATACTTGATATACAAAACTCCGACGAAGGTTAACAGACAAAACCTTTAATATAGTACAGCACATGGATATGACGAGATACAAAGTACATAGGTAAAAAGATAGATACACATTCATAGGTAAAAAGATAACATATAAAAGCCACAGACATGAGACTAGGGATAGTCCATGCTGTGAATGACTTACAGTAATGTAAGTGGGGCCAAAAGCCCCAACGAGACGGAGTAGACCTTAACTAACCCATGTGTCTCGTAGCATCAGGAACAGGAAAAGAGGCCGAAAGGGTTTGAACCCGGCGCTTAAATACTATAGCCCCCTAGCGGGCACCAGCAAACTAAACCGGGCAGACAACTCTCCCAGGCAAATAAGAAACTAACGCTACAATGCATATTCTGGCCTTTCCTGTGAGAGCGCCTGTGATTCATTTGTTGGTAGCAGCAGAATCGGTAAAGATTTGCCACACTATTGCTTCCCACATAAATGCCACATTGATAACTTTTGATATGACGTCAAGTTCTGCCAAATTTATGTACTGAACATATCTCTCTCAACCTTTTGCGGCATATTCCGGTATAAAAGTACAGGCACAAAAGTATGTGTTACATTAACACCCTTGCCAACAGCAGGATCTTGGCGCGACCGGTAAATAATTACACCCTTCGTTGCCACAGAAACACGTCCCAGTATAAATGAAAAGGCACTAAGACTCTCTCTCTCTCTCTCTCTCTCTCTCTCTCTCTCTCTCTCTCTCTCTCTCTCTCTCTCTCTCTCTCTCTCTCTCTCGCTTCGCATCCTCCACGGTGGTTCCATCATACTTCGGGGGTCAAAAAGTTTACATTGACCCACACGTCGAACCCGAGTCCATTAACCTGCCGCTTGCCTTGCACAGGGGCTTATTGGTTCACTCATGCAATGACATCTGTCTTTATTGTGATCAGGGGATCGTCGTCCACCATGTCGTCCCAAGCGGTTGTAACAGTAACTGCCCCCTTAATGAATGATTCTGCAACTTTAAGCCATCCACCCACTGGCAAGTGCTCAACCAGCTTTCCGCACAGTGAAAACACAATGCCGTGTGACAACGCGAGGCATGCTGGGGATCACGTTCTCCCGTTTCCATCGAAGTGTGTCGCACCCCTCATAGACTTGCAAGCCAAGTACTCGCGTGCCGTCGTTCCGGTTCCTTGCTCACAAGCCCAAAGTTGACTAGATGCCACCCTACCCTGACTGGGAACACTATAATATCGTTGATGTAAACATCATCAATGTACGCCTAGGTTGCTCGCTGGATAGTCTCATCGTTTGACGATGCAGCATCCGCAATGGTTTGCATAATAGATGGTACCACTATTGTGGAGTGATAAAAATACCCCTCACTGACACATTGAACTAGTCTGAAAATACTATAAATAGTGTACATTTTTCGAACGAAAAATATAGTTGACATCTAATATTGTCTCCTGTATGTATTCATTATTTTAACTGTCGGACTACGATATAACAATAACCAACACCGCTCAGTTCACTATTCCGATTGTCTTCTCATATCCAGACGTTCCGATGTTTGCACCGTTCCAGTTCCGACAGGGCAAACTTTACCAGGAGAAGTAGGATCGGTACTGGGTCCTAACTGGTTGTGCAGCCGCCATCACCAACCCAGTCCTCCTTTCTCCTCTGACATAATGTGTTCTAGTTAGAGGAGGTTGACCTAGAGTCATATCATCCATTCTCGACAATGTCCGGAGGTGATGCCTTGTGTGATTTGGCAATCCAGTCACAAAAGCGCATGCCATCCATTTGAGGGGGGAGGGGCTTTCCAACAAGCAAGGAAAGGTTCAGCCAGGACCACATCCACTGTTTCACCAGGTAGCAATGGGTCAGATTGGCAGCTAGCCAACAACATCTTGGTTGGGAAGATTTGTTTTGTTTTGTTTTGCTTTTCTTTTACTCATCTGTCATATTCCCCAGACATTTAAACCCTTGGAATCAGCTTCGTTTCTTCTCTTAGATAGGTTACCTTGCCAAGGTTAAAGAGCCCAGTCTGCCATACTATTTACCCATAGCTAGTGGGTTATTAGTTGGATTCATACCTTTCCCCAGGGTATTAGCGCTATGTGGAATGCAAACGGCTTCAATTAGAATTTGAACTTGGACCGGTGTGTCCATTTCCTTCGACGGTAACCATTACACCACGCACCTCTACGTAGCTCATAAGAAATTTTTACATTCGAGTAAGCAAACTTTTTACAAATATCTTTTTAAAAAACGCAAAAGGAGAGAGTTGGCTGGTTGTTTTAGGGGAATAGACGCAAGATGCGGTCTGTCCTCCAATGCCTTTTCTCGGTGGTTAACTTGGGACTGGAAAATAGATAGCTCTGGGAAAAAAAACAGCATCAAGCCTTGTGTTTGTTAATTAAAAACTAAGCAACGACACAAGACAAGACATCCCAAGAAGCAAGAGGTTCCAGACTCGAAGAACAGAGAGTATGCCAACCAACAAGAGACCCAGCCGCACCGGTAAGTAAAACAATGAGAAATAGATAAATATACCAATGAACGTATATCCTCTTTAAATTGTGTACAGAAGTTCCAAAGAAGAAAGAAAAAATAAGTTTCTTTAATTCTCTCTACTGTACAGATATTTCCCCGCTTTCATTGGAAATCTTCATTGGAAGATGTTTTTGAATTTCCAATTTCAAACAGTTTGAATTGATAAGCATCAAAAATTATTTACCCTATGGGTAGGATTTGACACAACGTCACAAGTAAGAGGCTAAGTATTAAATATCCAGTTAGTTTTATTACAGAATATATGACGCAATAAAAAAGGCGGTAATTGTATATGAAATGTGAATTGTTGACATTTACAAAAATTATCTAAAAAACGAAACAACCTCGACTCAAATTCATATTCTTAAAAAAATCAAATAAAAATGTATCTGTCCATCAATAAACTTTTCCACACTTTTGGTTGACATAAAAATATTTGGCATAAACATTTTACATTTTTTCATTGGTTGTTTTCACTTGCGAATAAAAAATCTTACATTATTTGCTTTTATATATTCTCAAGTACAGTTGGAGGCACGTGGTGTAATGGTTAGAGGCGCAGGAAATGGGCACGTCGACCCAAGTTCAAATCCTGGACGAGGCTGTTTGCATTTTATATAACGCTAATACCATTTGAAACGGTATGCATCCAACTAGCCCCTCCAGCTATGGGTAAATAGTCGGGCAGACTGGGCTCTTTAACTTTGGCTAGGTAACCGGTTTAGGAGGAAAACTCTGAATTCAAACCTGGTAAACTCCGCTTAAAAAAATGACATGCGGAGGGGTTGGTAAATTTGTATGCATGTATTATGCACTATGTTGGGTTTTGTTAGAAATCTACGGGTTAAATAACGCCGTGAAGCTGCAGAATCAAGAATGAATGGCCTTTAGAGGAACAGTGCTTGACAAAAAAAAAACGTGGTGTATCAAACAACGTAAAACAATGAACAGGGATTTAACAGAGTTTATATTGGAGTTATAGAAAGGCCATGAAAATAAGGATTTTATAAAAAGTAAAAGTGGGGTGGTCTATTGTTGGTATCAGCCGGACAGCAAGGGAGTATATCCCCTTTTCGCTAGCGCTAGACCAGGGAGATTTTTTGCTGAGGTTGAGTACAACACCTACCGTCAGCTCCCCACTTAACTGCACAGATCAGATTATGCTACTCATACACTGAGTTGGAGAGGACCTGTATCTAACTTTGTACCTTGCGATAGTTATAACTTATATTTTACCATTTGCCACCTGGGCAATTCAAGTCATGTGATAATTTTTGAAAATGCCCCAAATTAAGAAAAAAGTAAGTTTCTCACATTGACGAGTGAAATGTTTCGTCTAATTTATTTCCTTTTGGTTTGCCTGTAGCGAAAGAAATGGCCTACCTTGGATTTCAAGGCGGTCATCAATATGACTTGGTTCAGCATTAAATGACCCGAAAAGGGTTGATATGCCTTAAAACAAAACAACCAATCAACCAACCGATATATCGGTCGCGGTATCACATTGCTTATGTTCACGGTAATTTGAATTTAATAACTCGGTATATTTTATGAATAAAGTCATTAAAGCGATTGAAAAGTAATGGACATAATCCTGATATGTTCAGATTAGTTTTAAATAGGGTATTAATTTCCTGACAGACAGAAGGACAGGTGGGTGACTCAGCATAGACATACGATTTCAAAGGAATTAACTACTCCCTCTAATGGAATATATATATATGGTGCATGGGAGGTTGGTGCAGAAAACTGAGCGGCCTGGCACCTTCTTGTCAAACAAAGCACGAAAAAGAGTGAAAAAGAGGGGAAAGAAGCCGCCACAGTAAAGAGAGCCAGAAGGAAGGAAAGAAAACAACAACCCCAGCAAGCATCACTGTTCGTATACAGTCACTGCATCAGCGATTGACACTCAAAAATTTGCCTGTTCAGCCACTCGCGCAGATGCAGTAAATTTTTAAAAATTAGAAAATTTTTAAAAATGGACTCTTTAGCAGACGGAAGGATGCCAACCCATATATATATATATATATTTCACTTGTGGGGTTATTCTATTTGTTACTAAATATATATTCTGATATTGCTGTTCATTTTTGTGCATAGAGCACTGTAGAAAAAGTTACTTATTGTAGATGAAATCTTGGACGATTTGGACGGTCTCATTGCAAAAATCTAAATCCTGGTTATCTGATGTTGCTTATCCACCGAATTCTCATTTTTTACGAGTTATAAAAATTAATAACGGTAATTTAAGATCCTGTGGACTGTTGGAGAATAAATTACAAGTAACTATGAAGCAGAGAGTATAGCGTTCGGCTAGAAACCACATGGTTCCTAGTTCGATTCCGGTCCTCGCCAACTCAGCGTATGAGTAGCACAGGGATCTGTGTGGTAAAGTAAGGAGCTGATGGTAGGTTGGCGCTCCACCTCAGATGCAAAAAACAATTTCCTTGGTCTAGCGCTAGTGAAAAGTGGTTAGACTCCCTCGCTGATTGGCTGATACCGACTTTAGGCCGCCCCGACGACTTATGAAGCAGAGAGAAGATAAACGGTGAGGTTTAAAGACAAGCTACGACGACTATTATATTTGCTACAAAAAGGGTTTTATGTACGTCAAAATGTTTAAATAGACATGTATACACATATAATGATACAGGTTCAAACATGGAGGGATTAGTGTCGTAGAGGTCAACAGTTCCTTTAGGTCGGACGAAGGATTACTGGTAAGTATGGACGTTTAGTAAAGCCAGGGATTGTTAGGTTTGTTATGGTTGCAGAGATATTGCCTGCTAAGGAATTTGTCGTGAATATCTATTCCTCTTGGTAACGAAGTTCTGTAGCCTTAGTCCGAAAGTTAATATGTAGTAGCAGTTTTTAATTGACGGGCCTAACTCCTCAGGGTGGAAGTAGCAGACTTCATCAACCTCCAGGCGTAGTGATGCAAGGATGCTAGTCTTTTGCCTACTCGCCACGTAGGACCAGGCGTGATAGAGCTAGGTGTAGGGGCGAGAAACAGAGAATTCAGACGTCGTGGGTTTGTTGAATCTAGCAGCCTGTCTTGTATCCAGCAAGGGTTGATGGAGAAAGAGTCCACCTTGTCTCTAGCAAGGGTGGAAGGAGAAAAGAGTCCACCTTGTCCCTAGTAAGGGTGGAAGGAGAAAAGAGGGGGAAAGGCACTGGGTGCTTGCTTTTATAAACGATCCAAAGTGATCCCAAAGGGCTGCTGATAGCCGCCGAAGCCGGGTCGCCTGTCCCCTAATAAATTTCCAACAGAGTGTCGTCACCCCAGGTAAACAATGGACTACTCCGTTTTTATTTTAAAGAAAGAAAGAGAAGAAAAAGGATATGCTGCACGGAAAAAATATAAGAAAGAAAGAAAGTAGGGGAAAGCGAGTGGGCGTGAACGCACGAGAGTGATAACGCTAATCTTTTTCAATCGAACATAATGAAAAGATGAAATGAAGGAAAGAAAGAAAAAAAGAGCGAGAGAAAGTTAAATCAAGATTATTATACTTTTTACATATTGAACTATATTGCAATAGTTCTTAAGTAAGTATATCAAACGTTGTAATAATTAAATTATCTTACTGTGGTATATCCACAGAACCTGCTATTACAGTTATAAATCTTCATAACTCCCAGTGTGATTCAAAAAGTTTGATAATTTACATGAGATATGACTTAGTATCACCCAACACCTCGCGTTCAGTTCTTCCTTCCGGTGCGTCACACGCCGGAAGGAAGAACTGAACGCGAAATGAATTAATGGAAGCATCGTGAAAATGGGTAAAGCAGAGGGTGTTAGAGAAAAAGAGTGGCATAGGTTTCATCATAAGCAAGAAATGGGTTGCAAAATATCGCTTCGTGCAAGTTATTGTCATAATGTGTAGGCTTACTAAAACTTTTAACTGGGAAAGAATGATAGCCTTAAGATCATTCACACATACGCTCCCACAAGTGAGAACGATAAAGTGGAAGAATTATATCAAAAAGTAGAGAGTGCGCTGGCTCAAAAGTCCACATAAACTATCGTCGTGGGTGATTTTAATGCAAATTTCTGAAGAGGGCGACAGGATGTGAAGTATGGGGTTTTATGAGTTTATGTGATATTAAGCTTTTAGGTTATTTTTGGTGCGTGTTCGCTGATTTTTTTTAACCCATTATATGTGGTTCTTCCTTCTTGTAGGTTGTCAGACTGAAAAGAAATTAAAAGAAGCAAAAAGAAGATACAAAGATAAAAGACACTTTTTGGATTCAGACTTTATTTCTAGGTTCAAAGCTACTTCTTTATTTATTTATGTGCCAGTTGTAGCGTCTGTTCCTAGTCAAGGCTTGAGTTGGAATGGTTGGGGATAGGAAGGGTGCTTTTTTCTGCGCATGGCCAGAGGATGCTTCCTGTCGAAGGGCTCCTGGGAGATTGTTATTTTTTATTCTATTTTATTTTAATCACCACAGGAGTATGTAAAAAGATTTGGATTAGGGGAGGGAAACAAAAGATAAGAACGTTTAATTGCAATTGTTGGGGCGAATAAGCTGTATATCGGAAACAGCCTATCCAGGAAAAGATCTTAAAAGAAGTGGACCCGGATGTCCCTTAATGCTTAGTACCGAAATGAGACACCTGGTCGATAAACGGCGTGTACTACAGGATGTCTCAGTCTTTGCGCCATTTAACACCGGTAGAGATCATCGCTTACTACGGACGAAAATCGTCATTAAAAAGACCAGAGAGAAGAAAGCACTGTGTAACCCAGTATTACCAGTTTCCTGGTCGGATCATCAGTGACTAAACCGGTAATCTCACAGATTTTGCTTGATGAGGAGGGTGGCAAGACGCCCTGCAGAATGAAAAACAAAACCTGTAAAAGGGTGGCGTAAACAGCCACCTCGCACATTAGTTCTAAAGTTTAACCCCTCTTCATCGCAACAGGACCGTGTAGACTTGGTAGTGTCAGATCCATGCCATCGGGAACTTAGGTTACTGGTAGAGTCACCCAAGGCGGACAGATCTGGCACCCAGTGATATTACAGCCACAACCCGGCCAAAGGTAATCTGGCTAAAAATCCAAAGGACGTCTCCATCATCGCTAGGAATCAACGGCTTTTGGCGTACTTGTCACTGCGTCCGTGGAAAATCTGAAGCAAACAAGGGCAACTCTTTCCCTTGGCTGGGATATACATGTGGGGTTTAGGGACCGCTTGTGAATTTCCTATTCCCTTGTTACTCCTTTCATGAATTCACCAGAGGTGAATTCGTTGGATCGAGCCGACTCAACCAACCTAGAGTGAATGCCGTCATAGGAACAGAAAGATAAACGCACAAATAAACACCGTACAAAAATACGCATTTACTAAGCATTTGTTCGCACCATCCTCCTATACGGCTGCGAAACTTGGCCGATGAAGGTTGGTGACCTGCGCAAACTTCAGATGTTTGAGCATTACTGTCTTCGCCGCATTCTCCATGCTCGATGGCGGCAACTCATTTCAAACACCACTGTTCGGGCAATAAGAAGAATCTACTCCCTTCAGCTGGCTCTTCTTGCGAGACGTCTTCGCTGGCTCGGTCATGCTCTACGTCGACAACCCGGTGACATCATCCGTGAATCCATTGACCCAGTACCATCTCAAGGGTGGAAGAAACGGCAAGGTGGTCATCTGAAAATATGGCTCAAAACAGTCAAGCAAGATACCGAGCTGATCCTGGGGACAGGCCTTTATGGAGTTCGTCGATGGAACCGCGAATGGCTGACACTGATAACCTCAATTGTGTTAGATCGCCGCTCATGGTCTGCATTTAATCGGGATACGGTGAATTCGTTGGGTGGAGCCAGCTCAACCGACCATGGGTGAATGCCGCAGCAGTAACAGTAACATTAACAGTAACAAATAAACACCGGAATTTCAAATGCTGATTTTCAAGGCAATAATGTTTTCATCATTTAATTTGGCACAATTTTCTACCTCTATTTCCCTATGCCAACAGAATGTTCATTGTGCAATAAATTTCCTGCGTAGTCGGTTCTGGTTCCCAAGTTTCAAACAAACAAAAAAGCCTTAACGATTTATTCTTTTTTTGGGGGGGGGGGCGGACCAATTGTAGTATTAAATAATGAATAAATAAATAAACCTATTTATTGCTCATCTGAATTTTAGAAACGGTGCTTGATATGCATTGTTTTGGTTTTTCGGACTGTTGTCCTCATCTTTATTGTGATATATAAAAACACAACGTTTCGACCGTTGTAACCCCTGATCTTCTTTGCTCAACAGTCAAGATGTTCCAAATGATTTGCTAAGTTGAATCATTGCTAAGCTCGGATAGACAAGGGACACCCGAAGAAGGCCAGAGGGCACAGCAGCTGAAACGTTGTGTTTTTATATACTACAATAAAGATGAGGACAACAGTCCGAAAAATCAAAATAATACTATTTATTGTTATTTATTTTCAATTGATTATAATCAGTACTATTAAATTCTAACTGTTGTGTTTTCTTGGTCACCTCACGTGGTGTGATTTTTAGCAAGCTAAGATTAGCAGACCATTGTTAATAAGTTCCATTCTCACGAGGTGCCTCATACTCCTGTCCTTGTGTCACAAATAAGCTACGCTTAGTAAATAGCTACTAGTGTCTTCCTGGAATTACTGTTCTTTAGTGTCGTATAGAACATTACGCTGGATTAGGGTTAATTATGGGATTAGTGTTCGTGTAAGGTTAGGGTTAGGCTACTTCGGGAGTTTCCATGATATAATGCTATTTGTATGTAAAATGCGATTCTAATGATATTACGCGCTATTCTTGCGCGCTATTCTGCACTTGTACCTACTTTTTATTTATTCATTTAGCATTTGAATGTCTTGTTGAAAAATAGTCTTTGCAAAATAAACTAATTTTTTACAAAATCGAGTGATCGCTACTATCATTGCATCTGTTTACTTTTTGAAGCCGCCTTTTATTAGTTTGATCATAATAATCACCCGTTTTTTTTGTTTGTTTTTTTTTAATATACGTAAATAAATGCACTAAGTTGTTTGCATTTTATAAAACTTGTATCGCCTGAAAAATTTTTTTAGATTTAGTTGTTTTCTGTAGCGTTTTAATTGCTCCGCAAAAAGAACGCTTTTTGAAAGCAGGATTAATGAATAAAAAATAAACTACCTGAATTATTGACTGTTAAAGAAGACATTTGTAATTTGTAATTGAACGCAGGAAAGAAAAAAAGACGCGCGATGATATCTATTTATTGTTACGATAGTCCGTTTGTGAATAATAATACTTGTTTTTAGGTGTGATTGGGTGGTTCAGTAAATCTACAAAAATAAAGCAAATATTGTAGAAAACTGAGCGTTTGACCGACATTTTATTTATAAATAATATTCATTGAATTCAATTAAATAACCTGTCAAAATATTTTGTGCCATTATACAACATAAGTATTAAGAGAATCTGTTTTAGTAATTCTAATTTTTAAGAGTAATAGGAGTAATTAGTGCTACTGCTAGTCTTCCGTATTTACGTAAAACGAAGCACGTTTTGCTTTTCTTTGCTCAATTGTTCTTTCGCTCAAAACTACTGGTCAGTCTCAGGCGATCAGTCCCTTAAATGGGGATTGAGATTTTTTCTAGTAAGGCATCTGGTTCTCGAAAAATGTTGTATTGATAGGTGATTATTTTAGGGGGTTAGGGAGAAGCATTCAGAGATCGAGTATTGTTGTTGGAGAAACTAGAGTGTAGTGACGTCATCATAACACCGCCACTGTCGTCGTCGTCACCGGGAATTTCATTTGAAAGTGGTGAAGACACAAATTTAAAAGAAAGAAGCAGAAAAAACAAGAAAAAAACGTTTGCTTCTCATTGAATCTACCTTAAATATTCAGTTTGGGTGAATATGCACAAACCACAAACTCAAAATGAGATTCTCCAGACTACTTTTTCAACAGTTCCGAAAATATTTGGATCATTATTCCCAGTACAACCCCTCGCCACTCTCCATGAAACAATTCATTGATTTTGGTAAGTAAATAAAAACAGCCACGGTGTCATTTTTTTTTTTTTTTTTTTTTTGACTCCACACCAGCGTTTGCAGTATTATTAACGAGCTTTTTAAAAAGCTAGAAAAAGAAAAAAGATGTCAATTTGGCGAAAATAAACAAAAACTGGGAGGCATTATTTATATATTAAGTTTTTTCTCTTACGAAAATATTGATCATCCTCTTTATCATCACCACTGATCCTAGGTGACCATAAATAGAGGGATCAGTTTACATAGACATATCTACTTCAAATACGACCCTCATTTGTGGTCATTTTGGCTTTCACCTCGTGGTGCTTACGGGCGATATTTTTCCTTTTAAAAATTTCTATATTTTTCGTTTTATTTTTGTGTTTATTAATAAAAGTGAAAAGTTTTTCTTTCTTTTTCTTTTTTTCTTTTCCCTAATGTATATCTGACGTTAAGGTGTTAAAATGTCTGTAAACTTTGTATGTACACAGATTTTTAAACGAAAAACTTGAATGTGTCTTTTGTTTTACTTTGCCGTCATTTTGATCCGAAAATAAAAGATTGTTATAAATTCTTTATTAAAAAAAAAAAAAAAAATTAATTTTTCACCACATTCTCTTTGTTTTTATGTACCTATTTCCACTTGCTCTTGTGTTAAGGATGTTCAGTTTATTTTTGTCTCGGAAAAGATAATTCAGTGTTTACTTTTTTTTCTTCTCTTTCTCTCTTCAAATATTTACGTGAATCTTAGTGCCCAAAGTTTAACTTCTTTTCTCACCTAAAAAAAACAAATAAAATAAAAAAAAAACTTTCTCTATTAAAAAATGAATGAAGTTACTACACTTTTCAATCTCTTTTTTTCTTCTTCTTCTCTGAGCCTTCCTTATTCTTTCTCTTTTTGATAGAGAAAGATTCCTTATTTTTCTAGAACCCAAAGAGAATCCTCTAATATTTACGGAAATTTCCACTGAATCTAACGTTTTTAATGTCAACAAGTCTTAAGAAAACCTCGAAACAGCCAATGATCTCGAAAGAAAAAAATAACTATAATAAACAAACTAACTCTAATTGAAAATAAATTTAAAAAGGAGGGGGCAATACTCTCATTTACCCCCCCCCTTTTTTATTTTTATTTATTTATTAAACAATTCCCAACACACGAAAATTTTCCTTTTTTTTTTTTAAATCCTTTTAAAAAAATAATCAGGAACTCTTTAGTCACTATAAAACTTTTTAGTTATCTTTTCATTAAAATCTTATTTCATTCATATAAAGTTGAATGTTCAATATTGAACATTTAAATTTTGAAAACCATATTTCCTGTGCAATATTACATTATTGGTCCAAAAGAATAAATATTTTTATTTTACCCTTTTTTTTTAAAAGAGGAATAAACATCTTTTAAAAACTCCATATGTCAATTTATCCCTCATTTAACTATTTTATTTTTACATTCTTATCAAATTCATATACTTGAAAAATGAATATCTTTAATGAACTTAGTTGCCTTGAATTTGAATTCCGACTGGTAAGATTTACAATTTGAAATAATTGGCCCACAATTTTATGTAATGGATGCAACAAAAACAAATTAGGGCAACCATTTTATACTCAAAAATTCTGTCATTCTTTTTGCATTACTAAACTATTTTATTTCTATTTAGCTTTTAACTAGATTATTCTTTAATTTTTTTTATTTTTTATAATAAAGTGGTAGGTTTAAAAGAAGGTGAAAACTGAGTTTCTTCTTAAGTTGATTACATAAAAACATATTTCTTAACATTTAATTGTAGCAGTAAAGTATTTGGGAATAACAAAGTGAAGAAGAAATGCTAGAGAAAAACAAAATGGCTAGTTGTTGTTGGTTGTTATTTTTGTAAAATAATTGTTTACATTAGAATTTTTGATAAATAAAAAAATAACCAAAAACTCTAACTTGTGGGTTAGACACATGACAATAAAGATGAATTGAAAACTGTAGGAATTTGTTCATGTTATTTTTCAGGTGTGCTCATTAATGTCAACTTTGTATATTATATTAACAAAGAAATAAAAATAAAGCATTAAAAAAAAATTCACATTTTTATACACATGGAATTCCTTTCTTTTTATATGAAAGAAGAAAATATTCTGTTAATTGCTGAAAAGTAAATTTACTGCTGTTGTAATTGGATAAATACTGTCCCATAATTGTTACATTTGCATATAAATTTCATAGATTAAATGTCACAACTATTATGGGACAGATGTATATTGGCTCTTGATGAATTTATGTAAAAGAACTATGTTGCTAAGAAAGACCATCATGTTTCCAATTGCAATATTATTCTATGATTGATTAAAAAGCAAATGGTTATAAGACATTTTTATAAACAAAAAAGGGCTGAACTTGCACAAAGGTGTCAAAATTAGAGTGACCCAGAAAAAACAGAACCAAAATTATTTATTAATTTTCCCATTAAACTAATCCTAAACCCCAACCCTAACCCCCCCCCTAGTTAAAATTAAGTTTTATTACAAAATTTGTGAGTTCTGTTTTTTCTGGGTCACCCTAATTTTGACACCTTTGTACAAGTTCAGCCCAAAAAAGAATGGTTACTTAAGACTCAACACCTTTTTGTGTTAAAAAGTTCAGATGAAGGATTTAATGTTAAATTATTAAGCATTTATATAATTTTACTTTCCCCAAAAAGTTAACTAAGTTAGTTTTATATTTAAAGACTATGGCTATAGAAAATTTTCCCATATTTTCTTATTAATATATCTCCTAACAATCTATACAGAAACTTTTTGCTGCTTTTTTTTTTTTTTTTTTTTTTTTCAATAGAACTATTGATTACAAAAATAGCTATGATTTTAGACATTTAAAAACAAACATTTTTCTACGTTTATTTGTTCGGCAATGTTTTCAATGCCCATGTGTATAAATGAAATGTACTGATTTCTTCAAATTTTTTCTGAATGTATTGAATGTTTCCAAGTCACAACTATTTCTTTAATCAATTTTTGAAATTTCTTTATGGGAGTGAAGAAATCACAAGTTTAAAACATTAAACCTCTTTATCAATTTAGATATTAATGTCCTAGCTTAGTAAAAATAATTTTGCTTTGAGCAATCCATAAAAAAAACGAAACTGACAATTTTCTCACAAACCTGCTGGGTTTAAATATTTAGTTTGAAGAAAAAATTTTTTTTTTTGTTAGTTTACTTTGTGTTTCTTATTTTTAATTCGAAGAAATAATGTTAATATCTGTAAAATATTCTATTATAGAAATTAGGATTTTTTAAAAATAATGCATTACCTGTTATAACAAAATAAAATTGAATACTCCAAAATTGTTCAATTCATTTCAAATACAAAACTTTAAGTATAAAAAATAGTGGTATATGAAGGAGATAATGCAGACTTTACTGTCTGCAAAAAGTTAGTCTATCTGTATTGAGTAATTTGAAAAATGTATTATAATGGATTTTTTTTGCTGAATGGTTAAATTCCTGAAGAAAGTATTACTTCTAACAGGTGTTTATGATAAACAGATACTAGGCCAAACAAAAATATGTAAGCTATTATTGTTACCTCAGGTGTTGTTGCCCCAAAACTTGTATAATCAAGAGCCTAAAACTGAAATCTTCTGGAACATATCTGAAATATCACTAAATTATGCATTTTGATTAACAAAAAAATAATGGAGAAAAAAATTAAATTCTAATGAAAGAAAAATACTTCGAATTTCACTGTGATAAGAGGATTTTATTTATTTTTTAATTAAAAGATTTTTTATTTTTTTTACAAAGTTCAAAAGCAGGATTCTTATGAAGCATTAATTTTTTTTTTTTTTTTTTTTTTTGTTAAAGGAAAATGAAATGTTTTGGATATCACCCATCCATATCTCATACCTAAACACCCACCCCAAAAATGGGTGAATTACTTGTTGAGAAATGAAGTACATCTGGACATTTGATTTTGTTTGTTTTTTTAACATAATTGTTGGTTTTGTTTGGGGTTTTTTAAAACTTTTCTGGACTTGGTATTTTAAAGAATCAACACTATTAGTACTAAAATGTTTTTTTTGTTTTTTTAACTGAACACACACTTTATAAATATATCTAAAAGTTTTCTTGAAGAGTGAGCCATTCTTGACTTTAAGCCATAATTTTGAACAACTGGAGAGGGAAAACTTCTTACACCTCATACAGATTGCTGTTACAGAAACATTTCTATCACCAACAAAACCTTTTATCAGATGACAACCCTAAGATTTCAGAGCTGAAACACCATCCCAGATTGCCCAAACTGTGTTGGCATTTTCAAGAATCTTTAAAGATTCTTTTCTATTTTAGTTTACTTAGAGATTAGAATTATATATCAATTTTCCCCCAATTTCATAAGCTCCTTTTGAAATATGCATGGCAACTTTGCATAAATGGAGGAATGCACATGTTTCAATGCTCTTAATTCTCAGACAAGGTCAAGTAAGTCTCTAATTTTTCTGGACTATTAAGGGTGTGACACATCTTTTAGGTTTGAGTGATGCTTAGTCAATCAATCGGTGATTGTACACAAGAATAGACTGATGAGATTTTAGATCCATTTAAGGCACAACAATTGGTGTCTTGTCTTAAAAGAATGTGGATTCTTCTTACTTAAGCTTACAGACAACATAAAAGATAGTTAAACCTCACTGTGCTTTTACATTTGTAAGAAGGATTTGAAAAATGGCTGATTCAATGACTTTTTTTTTTTTTTTTAAACCAAGAATTGACCCAAAGGAAATTATTGCATTTTCTAATTATCATGTATACTTGCAATTTTTTCAAGTTTAGGCGAAATTTAAAGGTTAAATAAATAAGTGTACTAAACAAAGAGTCAATCACAATGTAATTTAAGTATATATTTTTTAAATCCCCTTTTTAGTGTTGGTTAAATAAAAACATTAAAATCAACTTGCATCCAAAGATGTTTCAATACAATTTATTTTGCAGGATTTTTTTTTTTTTTTAAAGGGATCAATTTGATTTTGACTCTGGTATCAATACCATACCAATTTATCAAATTTCATCCAGAGTGAGGATAAGTTTTGTTAATTCTTCACCAAATAGCTTAGAATAAACTTTAAAGTAAAGTACGCTCTGTTTTTTTTTGGGTTTTTTGTTATAAATTCATCTTATGAAGATAAAGAAGGATTACTCTATGGAAATAATTTAACCGGGCAAATGATTTTTATAGTGGATATGCAAACAAAAAATATAAGGACTAAATAAATAACTGTGCAACTTTAGCAGACTGATCTCAATTAGAACTCAGCTGATATCGCATCGATCTGCAATCTCCATCTTTCCAATGGTACACAAATAAAATTGTTTCCTTAAAACTGCTTTTTCATTTGTATTTAATTCATTTGTAAATTTAATTAATTTGTAAATTTAATCTTTTTTATCTAAATGAATTGCTATTTTAATTGTTTTTTTCCGCTTCTTGAATTGTCTTGTGTAGTGTGTTAAAAAATCACTCTAAGAAAAGTCATTAAAATGCGAAAATGATTATTTGTGTGACTTAGATTGTGTGACGTCAGTTTAATTCAAAATAGGACCAGCCTGCTTAAGTTGTTCCAAATATTATGGCGTTCATAATATTATGAAAATGTGATGTAAATTGCTGTAGAATGTATTTTGTGTATATTGTCACAATGGTGGGGCACTTTGTGAGAATCGAAAGCACTCACTGATAAATTCCTGGCGAGTTCGATCTTCAATGGTACTGCTAAGTAAATAGTAGTAACAATCTACTAAATGGTTGGTCTACTACGGTACTAGTTCCATGTCAGGTGGCCAGTGTGCAGTTGTAAACTGATATTAAAAAACTGTATCGGTGAAATTGGCCAAGGACCTTTCATGTTGTGTTGGTAAATTTGAGATAAATACTTTAACACTCAAGTATTGTTGTGAGGAAGAATTAGATGGAACAACACTAACAGAAACAGTAGTGACAATAGTTGTACTAAATTTTTGTACTAGCACTATCACATATAAACTATAAAGAAGGCAAGGGAGGCTTACGTAGGAAAAGTACTCGGACGTTGTAACTGTAGCAGCAGCAGCAGTTGTGGTGGTGGTGGTGGTGGTGATGATCAACTGATCTGATATATGTAACTTGCTTCTTTCGTTTCTCCCAATGTTCTACACAACCTCCCGTTTGGCCTGTGATATATTACGACTACTATTCTAAACTCCTCAACAGCAAGCAACTTGTCATTTTGGTCGGCCGTCTTGTTGTTCAACATCTTCCTAATATACAACTTAGTCCTTCTTCATCGGTTTTATAACAAAGTCTCGTTGTTGTTGTTGCAGACGACAACGACGAAGACGACAACAACAGCCACACGTTGGTTTTGTTTCCATTAATTTCGATATCAATATTTTTGCAACTTTTGTCATCGGATTGGTTAATTGATGAAAATAGCCAAAGTTCCGTAGGATTACTTGGAAGATTCCCTTTAAATTGTTTCTTGATTTGATTCGAACTATTTGGGGAAAAAAGAAAGGACCTCATCATGCGTTTAACAAGGACTTTGTTTACATATGCTCGCCGCATGGCAGAACATCGAGCTAAAAAGAGTTTACATTTCGATCCTAGTTTTGAAAAATTTGCCTCTTTTAATCCTTCACCTCTCTCTTTGGCCAAGTTTATGGAATTTGGAGGTAAGGTTCATTTTTATTTTAGTTTATTCTTTTTAAATTGGGAAGTACCTGGTTTTGCTCGCTTCTTTTTTCTTCTTTTGCGTTGCTTAAGATGTGTATTCATTACGTGTAGAATTTTGTTTTCACTCCGTTGTTTTGATTGTTTTCGGACCCATATTTGCGACCAGATCACAAGCACAAATTAAAAAAAGACAACACAAACACACACATTATATATATTATACATATAATGTGTGTGTTTGTGTTGTCTTTTTAATTTAATACACGCACACACATACTTATACACATACATTCTTCAGCTGTGAAAAAGAAAAAAAGAAAAAAAATGACAGGTGGGTTCGAGTCCTATTGGAAGCTGCTTTATTCCGATATTTCATGTTATTGTTTATATTATTATCTTTAACGATCCAAAAATTGGTCAGCTGAAAACTTGATAAAAAGACTGAGGCAACAAGATAAAATGTCGAAACTGTTTTAATAAAATTCTTTCATCTGAACATCGTTAAACTAGCATCTTCAATTAATTGATAATAACTTTTATTTTTAGTCTTACTCGTTTGTTTGTTTGTTTTTTATTTTTTTAAATTTAAAAAGAAATTTTTTTTTTTTTTTTTTTCAACTATTATTTTCGTTTGCTGTTATTAATAAATAAAATAAAACCTCAGCGGAAATAAGATCATAAAAAAATTAACAATTTACCTTTTTTAATTTTTTCATTCACCTGCACTTTGTTTTAATGGGTTTTTTTTTTTGGGGGGGGGGGTGTTATATCCCTAATTTCGTGCATAAACAGAACATTTTTTCTGTAACCTCAACAAAATAACCAAAAAGAAAACTGAACTAATTCTGGTTGTTTTGTTTTACTAGTTTTCCAAGTTTCCTGGTTAATTAGCTTTTTCTGTCAGTAGTGAAGAAAAAGAATCTGACATTGATTAATAAATCGAAAGACTTTTTTGTTGCTTTTTAATCAATGTCAGATTTCTCCGAAACTCTTCATTGTATTTTTTACCCTGTGTTCTCTCTTCATTCTTCTATATTTCCCATTTTCATTTATCACTTCTTTTTGTTGATTCTTTTAATCTACTATTTTTGTCACATTTTAACCTGACCTTGGTTCTGATTGGAACCATACCTTGATACACCTATTGCAGGTAGGCACGGGCTACTCAAAAGAATGCACACACTATTTACTGTTTCTGCTCTTACCTTCCTGAGGGTGAAATAAAAAAGATTTTTGAATGGAGACTTTGATGGAATCTATTCACCGAAATTGATGTTTGTACTTTGATTTTATTGTATGTGTGTGTGTGTGTGTGTATATATATATATATATATATATATATATATACACACACACACACATACAATAAAATATATATGGGTGGGGTGCCTTTGTAAAACATCATAGAATGCACATAAACAAATGAAAGGTAGATATACAAAATACATTTAAAACGAGAGAGAGAGAAAGAGCATGATTTAGAATAAGAATCGACGTCGAAATTACAATATGCACAAAGAAAAACAATCGACTCAATGATTGGGATTCATTCAATATTAGCGATTGATTATTCAATACCAGATTCTAAAGAAAGACTTGTTGTAAAAGGCTAGATAATAATTTACTGACGGCATTAATGCAGAAAAAAATTACTATAATTTATTCAAATGGCTAAGTTCTTAATAAGTTTATTAGAAATCCGAAAAGAGAATAAGTCTACTAGAATACGAGTATTAAAAAAAAACAACAACCTTGTCTGCATACGGTGGGGCAACACAAGAGTGAGCTAAAGAGCATCCGTTTTTGTTTTTGCAGAATACTTGTAATTTACTGTTTTTATTTTCTTTACCAACAGTTCAAAATTTTGTTTACTTTTAATTTAAACTCCTAAAGATCTTAAATGAAATTTAGTATTTGATCTCTAAACCATGCAAGTAGTGGAAAATGTATAAAATATTTGTTTTCGAAGATATAATGAAAGTTATGCAACAAAGTCATTACAAGTGTTGAAGAAAGGCGGAGGTAGTATTACTAACCTCTTGATATTTTTATTTTCATTTTTGTCAGCTTATAATCCATTAATATCTGCTTTGGTTGATTCATGTAACCAAGGAAACCATATGTAATTGAATAATGTTATTCATAGTAAATAATTCTAATAGTATCATTCATAAGGAATAATGCTTCAAAACAACTATAGTTTCACCATCATCCTTCAACCTCTTTTGGCATTTATTCTTTTCATCAGTCGTTTCCTTGCATAGCACTATATTACAAGGCCACGGTTTTTTTTTTTTTGGTTTTTTTTCTTCTCACCCCCCCCCTCATAAGGACTTTAAACCTTTCTGTTGCATTAATATTTTTAAGAAATTTTAAAAAAAAGAAAAAAAGATTAAATGTCAGTTATAATCTCTAACCACTACCTCTGCTGCTCAAATCTACCCTCCCCCTCCATCTAGTCCCTCTAGATCACCCACTTTTTTCCAACTCTTGCTTTTTAGTGATTGCAGCACCAAAATTTAATACGTGCCATTATGTCATAAAAGAAATAATGTAACTTCATTCTCTGTTCATAATGCTACCTTCCTTTGTCCCATGTTTTGTTCTTGTAAAGTCAAGGTTATTATGTTTTTCTAAGTTGTTCATTCCAGAAACTGACTTTTTACTTCATCATTCTCCTTGGAATTTTCAAGGAACTTTCTGAAGTGTTTCACAAATTAGTTATTTCTATTGTGGAGATCAAAATTAAAACAATGTTTACACATTCTTTTTTGCTTTTTTTTTTTTTTTTTTTTTTTTTTACCAACTTTCAATTAAAAAAAACAATCATAGTGCATTACATTTTTTTAATTTTTTTAAAGGGAATATAAAACTACATTTAATTCATAATGGGTAATAAGCAACTTTTAAAAGAATAGATCTCATGACTCATAGTTTGAAATGGTACGGGATATGGAATTCTACTTTTGTTAAAAGTAAAATATGTGTATAATATAGGTATGTTCAATTTTTAAGGGAGGTAATTAAAAAAAAATTCAGTTTTAAAACAATTATCAAAATTCAGGAAATTGTCAACTTTTAATAATTTTCAGCTCTTTATTCATTAAGGACTTAATTTTTTAATGAATAGCTTATTTCATTAAAAAAAATTTAAAATGTTTATCGATTAAGATTCTAAGGATTTGGTCATTTGAATTTTTTTAAAATTACGTTTCTAGAAGAAGACTGCATTAAAAAATGAAGAAAAAAAACTAAAAAAGATAATTTTTGTAGTATGTTTTCTCTTTTCATAGTTTTAAAAACAATATTTTACTTTGAATTGATGCAAAAAAGTTTTTTCTCCGATTTAATTGACCTATTTTTATTCACCTTAAAATTGAATAGAGATTTTTAAACATCTGGTGGGTAGCATGTTGTACACAATATTTTTGTCATGAATAAAGATTTATTTAATCTATCTAAAAATGTATAATTTAAAATGCACAATTTTGTGTAACATATTTTCCGAGATTTTTATATATGCAAAAATTATTACTAACTTTTTTTTTTTTCTTTTTTACGGAAGACCTGCAGTATTATGGACAAACAAGTTTTTTCCCCTTTTTACATTAAAAAAAAACCCAGATTTTCTCTCTGGGGACAGGAACAACTATTTGTGTGCATGTCATTATTGGGTTATTTTTTTTCCATTCTTCACTGATGTCTTTAGCCTTTCAAAATGTCTTTTAAAAAACCCTGTTATTCTCTTTTGTAACTCTGAAAATTGAACATACCTAGTTTAATACATTTAGATTATAAATAGTCTATAACTTTTGATATTCTGAAGTGCTTACAGATTAATTCTTCTGTTCTAATACATCTACAAGAGATTTTTCTTTTATTATTGCTCTTTCTATCAATGTTGAGGTATTGTTTTCAAAGCAAATAATATATTGTCTGTTTTAAGAAAAAAAATTGTTTGGTTTGATTGCAGTCAATTAGTTTGTGCTTTTTTCCATTTTTAAAATTGTAGTAAATTAATTTTAAAAAAATACTTTGCATAACATCACCATTGCTCCCTGGTCCACTCTGGCCCGGAGTGGTAGTACCTGTTAGGGTTCCATCTATAGGTTAAATAAAAAATGTGTTTATAAAAAAAAAATTGAGTATCCATTAAGAATGAATTTATTTCAAAACTTTGTTGGCATTAAATGACCCACCGAGGTTTATATGCCACAAAACAAACCAAACTTTGCATAACTGAGTTTATAAAAAAAAAATTTTAAAAAATGAATAAATAAATTAAACTCTAAAAACTTTATAATTTTGCTAAGGTTCTGATAAGTAACAATACTTTTGTGTATATTATTATTTATTTTTTTAAATTTAAAAAAAAATTTTTTTGACTAGCAGAAAAATCATCTGGGAATTTAATCAAGAATTTCATACTTTATTTACTGCTAAATGTTTTACATTTCAGTGATACATTCTGAAGTTTATTCATATTTTAATGTGACTTTAACATTCTTATTTGTCTGCTTCAATAAATAAAAAATCATCTTTTTATGGGAAAACTTAGCATCCATAAGTTCAGTTTTACAAATTTTATTGATGTATTTGATAGTGATGTATCGGATATAGATTTTGATATCTGTCACGTGTGGCTCTTGAGAGCTCTTGTTGTTGTAGCCCATGAGAGCTTTCAAAATAAAACTTCTGTGCCCTATAAAAGGAATTGATTGATTGATATCTTGCAGAACATTTTTAACTTCGAAAAAGCATGACTTTAATCCAACCACCTCAAGCAGGTGACAAAAAAAGCGGTACTCGAATTTGAACCAGCCCTGACAGTAAGGTGTTCTGGAAATATGTACATTCAAAACAGAGGCCTCACTCCCCAGTTGGCCTTCTTCGCAATCCTCATACAAACCAGATTACCGATGACTCCAAAAAATGTGCAGGACTTATTGCTGAATGCTATGCAGGCATTTTCACTGTTGAGGACCAAAATGTACCATCTCCTCCACCTCTGATATCAACTTCTATAACCACTATAGAATTTACGCCTGCTATGCTGTGACGCCACCTCAAGAGTAAACGCAACCATGCCTCTCCTGGTCTTGATGGTGTGAAATACCTGCTTCTCAAACTAAGCGGGTACTTCCTTCTGCACTAGCTAGCTGTTTTGTTTTTTTTTTTTCCAATTTTGCATAAACAATGGTGCTACCCTAGAACAGTGGAAAACTGCTAGTGTAATAATGCTGTTCAAAAAGGGCGACCGCACATCACCTGTTAACTATCATCCAGTCAGTCTTACAAATTGCATTGACAAGCTGATGGAGTCCTGCATCACAGAGGGACTTTGGAATTTCTGGAACTCTCACAGTCTTATTTGACCTTCCCAGTTTGGATTTATCTCAAACTCTAGCTGTTGTGATCAACTTGTGGAGTTCCTGGAAGACATCACCCAGATCACTGATGGTGGCTCATGGGTGGACATTGTCTACCTAGACTTTACTAAGGCCTTCATCTCTGTGCCACACAAAAGACTTGGAAAAACTCTCTGCAATGGGTGTGAAAGATGAACTTCTTAACTGGTTAAAGTCTTTCATTCTCAACCGGAGAGAGGTGATTACAGTTCTTGGTCAACACTCCTCACCATATGAGATGTCATCTGGGGTACCACAGGGATCTGTTCTTGGCCTCCTTTTGTTTGTTGCGTATATCAATGATATAGATGCTAATTTAAGGAATACCACAGTACTGAAGCATGTCGATGACATTGAGCTGTACCTTGAGATAAAAAAGACATCCTGAACGCTGCAGATCTTTCTTGCAGTCAAACCTGGACACAGTGCAGCAATGGATCACTGACTGGCAACTCAAGCTGGCTGTGGACAAATGCATTTTGGGAGGAAAAACCCATCATACATATACTCCCTCCACAACACTAATATCAAGGAATCTTCTTTTGAACATGATCTGGGTATTACTGTCAGCATTGATTTACGTTGGACGAAACACATCTCTAAAATTGTCAAGAAGGCCAAGGATGTCCTGATGTCACTCAGCAAGACCTTTGTCAGCCACTCACAGGCTATCTATTTAAAACTGTACAAAGATATCGTGCGGCCACACTTGGAATTTGCATCACCCCTATCTCGCTCAGAACATTAACCTCCTAGAAACTGTACAGAGACATACAACCAAACAAAGACCCTCCATCAGGCATCTGCCATATTCTGAACGTCTTGTTACCCTGGGAATGGATTCGTTGATACCCCGGCATCTGGCAACCGACCTGGTAAACGCTCATAAGGTCATTAATCATCTTAACAACAGCAACCTTGAGCACCTTTTTGATCTCCATGTTTCTAACACACGTGGGCATGCCTACAAAGTCGGAAAACAGCATAGCTCATGACTTTCGGAAACATTTTTTTCACGCTCAGAGTTGCAGAGGCATGGAATAAGCTGCCTGCATCCGTTGTGGGCTGCCGAAACACTGCATCTTTCAAAGCCTCCATGCTTCATGTAGTCCGCCAATACTATACTGATACTCACGCACGTGTACACATACATGTATATTATTACTGTATGCTGTTCATGTTTCTGACACTAATACATTTTGTGTACTAGACATGAGACTTTGATATGTTGTGGTGCACCTGAGCACTGTGCACAATAAATTTCAGTATTTTTATTATTATTATTAACCATTGTACTAGTTCCTGCCTGATTTATCGAATTTTAGCATCAATGAGCTGGTTCAGTACTTAGTAATGGGTGACCATTTAGTAACAGTAGGTACTGTAAGCAATCTATGGCCTGTGTGTGAGACTAAAAAAAAAAAGAATTTAGAATTTTTTAAATTTTATTTGGTACTCCTAATTAACTCCCTTTTAACCCTTGAAAACGGCCAAAAATGTTTTTAACTTGTGCAGGCCATATCTATACTAAGATTGCAAAGTGATAGATTTGTTGAAATAAACCTTAGATATGGTTGTAGCAATGCATATGATGTTTATTTCATCTTTTAGATAGCAGCTAAGAGAAACAAGGTTATTTTCAGAGAAAGAATGAAGCATAAAAATCGGTCATAATTTGAAGATATTTTTTTTTTATGAAATGCAGTGTCCTCGAGAGAAAACAAAACAAAAAAAAAAAAAACATTTACTGTTATACTATGACAGCTTTTTTTAAATAGAGAACTGGAGCTGAATGCTGATGTCTGGTTGGATGTACAAATTTCTCTACCGGATAACCGTTAGTTT
This sequence comes from Doryteuthis pealeii, assembly GCA_023376005.1. Taxonomy (NCBI): domain Eukaryota; kingdom Metazoa; phylum Mollusca; class Cephalopoda; order Myopsida; family Loliginidae; genus Doryteuthis; species Doryteuthis pealeii. The sequence goes on along the minus strand of CM042143.1, from coordinate 54,820,411 downwards.
TTCCTATTCAATGCCAAATATATAACCGGATACAAATTCCGGTTTATCATTAGTTTTTGTTTTTTTTCTGAATATAAAATTTTGATTGGTTTGGTTTCAAACATTAAGATCAATAATTTTGATTAGTAGCCATTTTCTTTATTGCTGAACTATTTTTACCCCTTCCCTTTTTTTCTTTTATACTAGACAGAACTATTCTCTTGGATATGTTTGATATTATATAAAAAAATTTATACTTTCAGTTTCTTTGGATACAAATACAAAATCTTTTGGTATTTCTACGTAATATTGTTATTCCAAAATTGATTCTTTTAAACCTGTAATTATTTGGGATAATTATGATGCTCTGCAGGATTAATACATTGTATTTTCAGCATCAACAAGTTGTTTATAAAAGGTACAATTACAATAAAAGCAAATTAAAATATTTAAATTGTTCTAATGTTCAATTATATGTTGCAAAAAAGATTTTGGCTATATACAATTATTCACATTTATTATCAATAATTGTTTAACATATATAATGCTAACATGATTCAAAAATACATTATTTTAAAACTGCCTTTTCCATTATTGTCAAAAGGTCAAATTTAACACATTTTAACAATATATGAATATAAAGTATCAAGCTACATTTTAGGATTAAAATTTTAAGTCTGAAACATGACTTTTTTTTTTTTTTTCTTGATCAGTAAATTTCTGTTACTAATGTAATCCTGGCTGGTTGAACTATATTTATTAAAAATACATATATACCATGGAAAAAACCTGTTTATATACAGTAAACCATTTGCAGTTCAGATATTTTAATGTTATTTCCATCAAAACTAAAGTTGGTGGAACTAAAGCCTATTTTCTTTTCTTAATCTTATAGATTTAGTGGCTTAAATTTCATCTCAACTCTTCAGATATCATCTAATTTAGGTATGTCCTAAAATGAGTTAAAGAGGGATAACTGATGTTTTCAGACTTTCAAACAGTCAGTGAGAATGGGAAAAATTATGGGAGCAAATATGTATCAATTTCATACAGCAGTTACATTGTGTAGCCAAAAAACAAGAAAAAATAATACAAGGACACACATACTGGAACAATTGTTGTTGTCCCCAGAGTGAAAATCTGGGTATTTTGATGTAAAAAGGGAAAACCCCATTTTTCCTTAAGCACTGGAGTCTTCTGTAAATAAAAAAGAACAATCATTAGTAATAATTTTTAAATATATAAAAATGTCAGAAAATATAATGCATAAAATTGTGCATTTTTAATCCTACATTTTTTAGATACATTAGATAAATCTTCATGACAAAAATATTGTTTATAACATCCTACCTTCCATGTGTTTAAAATTCCCTATTAAATTTTTAAGTGAATAAAAATAGTTTAATTGAATCAGAAAAAAGACTTAGTTTTAAAAGAATAACTTCTAAATTTCCTAGTAACTTTTTTCAGGTGTTGACTTGTTTTTGTTTTAATTTGTTTTTTTTGTTTTTTGTTTTTTATAATTAGATAAGCTATTCTATATAAAATTAATTATTCAAGGAATAAAGTATTGAAAATTTTATTAAAATTGGGCAATTCTCTAGTTTTTGGTAATTGTTTTAAAATTTAAATAAATTGGGAAATTTTTTTATTACGGCCGTTTAGTTAAATTGGACATGCCTATCTAATTTATGTTATACTATGCTTCAGTTAAAAAAACAAATTAAATTATTGCAAGTAACCCTAACTCAATGACATGAGCACCAGTTCTTGTTAGATCACCGAAGTTAAGCAACAATAAGCCTGTTCACTACTTAGATGGGTGATCATTTAGGCAACAGTAGGTACTGTAAGTAAAAATAAATATCAAAATGACTTGATTCAGCATTAAATGACCCGAAAGTGGTTGATATGCTGTAAAACAAAATAACTAACCAACCATGAAATAGTATATATTTTCATTTTAAGGAATTAAAATTCTTCAAAACATTTTCTGTAGGATGATTAGTTTGTTAAAGTGTGTATAATCATAGGTTATTGACTGGGTGAGGGACAGAACAGATTATTTGCACCACACTCAGATCAGGCCTTATTGATGGTGAAAGAGTTAGTAGTCACAATGAACAGTACAACACCTTATATTCCAAATATATAATTTTATTTGCAATATTGGATTAGCTTTCTGGAAGAATGTATTAAAATGTAATCACTTTAAATAAACTTTCATTGAAATATCAAAAGTATTTCTACAAAGTTTTTGGTAAAAGAATTATAAAGAATTCTTACATTTATAAGTTGTTGTATTTCACAAACTATTTTGAGTTTGATTAATTTTAATCTTGAAATAAATGCTTGTTGGTATATTTAATAGTATTTTCAGTATTAAGATTTGCTTTTAAGTTCTCGTATATAAGAAAAAAACTTTTTTTTTTTATATCCATTAATTTTTGAAAAGGAATTATTTTATACTAGCTAGATATACTTATTGTGGAAATGTTAGGGCAGAAATTTGTGCATGTTAACCCCCATTAACCAATTACACTATACTACTACTTTTAAAAAGTGAGACCATATCAACAGTGTTATCATTAATTCAAGTGGTCCTAATGAACAGAATGCTCAATATGGAAATTCATTAAATTTTCAAATTTATCAGTTATTCCCATTAGCCTATTTAAAAAAATAAAAATGTTCTATTTTCTTATACCACAGCTGGTAATTTGGTCCTTAGTAATTCCAAATGAATTCAAGAGTAAATATAAATACTACCACTGGATTCCTAGAAAAGTTTTGTTTGATCTTGGTACAGGGGTTTACATCCCTGGACAGATATACCACAAATATAGTAGGTATTTACTGAAACTGTTCACTTAGGTAGGATGTGACATAAGGTCATAAGTATGAGTCATCAGCGAGGATGGAACTCGCTATTCAGTAGTAATGGATCTGCAACCATTATAACACAAATATAGTGTATCAAAGTCTCAAACACCAAGTGCTAAACAGCTTGGTTGCTGTAGAAAGTTTGAATTCTCTGAAGTTGTTCCTAGTAACTTTGATAGAATGGAGCAGAGTATGCTTCATGGACTGCATCCGGATCACTGCTGATATATAATGAGATATCTCTAAAAGCGTATGGTATGCAAAGAAGAAATAATCAACGAGAAAGTTTGGATTAAATCGTTTATTTTAGAATAAATAAAAACTGGAAAAGTTGAGAAGGAAATTCCCCTTAAGCCGGTGAGTGAAGTGGGGGCAGGCGCGTGTGGTTGAAGGTCAGTTCTGGATCTGCGTGGTGTGGGTATAGTGGTAGTAAATAAGTCAAGAAGCTCTCTGTGGCCGGTCAGTGGTAGTTGTAGTTTCGTGTTGGTAGGGTACAATGTAAGTTGATATGGTGACTTGAGTTGACAGGCGTATGGTAAGATTGATGATAGTCGTAGTCACTTTAGGGTTCGCCTGGTGTGGTTGGGTCAGGTATCGGGCCGATGGTGGCGTAGAGTCGAAGCAAGTTTGAGTTAGTTGGGTAGACGTGGGTGTGCGTGGTAGTGGGTAGATGTAGCGGCTCTTTAATCCTGCCTGCCGGTCGGCGATACTAATGGCTTGGAAGCCCTCAGTCAACTGCTTTGGTCCTCAAATGCCAGACTTATATAGTAACGAGATAGGCTCCAGAAAGGCCTTTCATGATTTTGGGGGGAAGTTTTTTTTTATTGGTCGAGGATCCGGATTCTGTTTATAATATTATTTTTTATTGTTTAGGAATTCCTTTCAAGCGGAACTCAGTTCGAGCCTATGTGCAGAACTGTGTTAATTTGGTCACTTTGTTTTAGGGTACCATTGGGTTAACTTCCACTGGTAGGCATCCGTGACTTGTTTTGTTTTGTTGGCGAGTGGGTGTATTGTGAAATAAGGATTGTGAATCATAAAAGATATCTATTTCTGCTATAACACTGCCAACATCCCCACCTACATCACATTGTATGCCTTATTGAAGTTTATCTGTAAACCAAATTTCAACTCTGTAGCTGCTCAACTGAAAAATTTATTGGTGTACAAACACTCAAACATACATACAGACTTCGTATTTTAATTTAGATTAAGAGTGATTATATCTCCAAATACTTTTCTGAACTAACTTAGAAAATAAAACTGAGCTAGATTTGAAAAGTAGAATCCTGTATGAATGTGATAAAAGAAAATCTTTTTAAATTTAAAAAAAAAATATAATGAATCAAAATGAAAGTTTTTTTTTTTTTTTTTTTTTTTTTTTTTCTCCCCCTCCTAAAACTTAACATTAAATGTTCACAATGGTTTGTTTTCATAGTTTTTGTTGGAAAATCATTGAATAATTTATTAATTTTTCCTTATGACATATCTTTTTAATATCTGTACTTTTTTAATATCTAAAGATAGGGGATGTAAAATTGTTTCTGGAGATTGTTTTTGATGCTTATCCAACTTGGCAATGATAAAACTTTATTCACCATTTTTAAAGAATCTTTATTTGCTGTAGAAATATAAACCTGAGATTGCTTTTAGGATGTATGATACTTTTTGTTCTCATTAAAAAAAAAAAAAAATAAGAGTACAAAATATTGCCCCTTATAGGAAATTAAGATAATTTAAATTGTCAGTTATTTTGTCCATTCAGTTGATTAAAGTTTATTTACAAATTAATAAGTCCTTTTTTAGGGTACATGTTTCCTGTCCCCCAATTTTAGTATATAAGGATAGAACACTTTCTGGTAGATTATTTTTGTTTGTGTTTTTTAAGTGTGGCAAAGTATTTATTTCAAAAGAGTAATCTCCTCCAACTAAACAATTTTTTTTATAATACTTGATGCTACTCATAAACTGTTTTCCTTTTTTCTTTTTTTTTTTCTTTTTAGAAAATATTCTGGAAGTATTAATACATTTATTTTTGTTAAGTTTTATTTATGCATAAAGACTTTATATAATGGAAGCATTTACTCTTTCAAGTGATTTTTTTTTTTTTTTTTTTTTTTTTTTTTTTCATTCTTAAATTGTCCTCCTTTTTTTTTTTTTTCTTTCTCTCAATCTAATTGATTTTGTTTGGAGGTACCAATGCAAAACAAACCTCAGTTCCATTTAGATTTTATATCTTAAAAATTTAATTCTATAGAGTTAATGTAAAAAAATAAAAATAAAAACCTATTGATCTACTCAATTTTATGGATTTTATAAGTTTACCAAATGTTTTCAGCTTATTTTTAGATGCACCTTTCATGAAGAATTTTGTCTTTTAAGATAAATTGTTCTAATTCTGAACATGGATTTTATTTCACAATCAGATATGCTTTCCTAATGTTAGTGTCTATTAAATCTAATGTACATTTTTCAGCCCCATAAAAAAAAATATATATATTCTTAAATACAGGAATGACAGCAGTGCTAATTGTTTTTGAGCTTTTAGTTATTGCATAAAATAATTTTGAATAATCTGTTTTATTATTCAGCTTGAAGGCTATTTTATTGATTAAGATTCACTGAAATTTTCAAGGTGAAATTATCTAGAAAAACGGTTTAAAATGGAATGTTTTTTTTAAAGAGCTTCACATCCAAGCTTTCAATTTTTTTTCTTTTTATTGTTAAATTGGAAATATATGTGCAAATAAACACTGAAAATGGTGATTAGAATCTGTATTCAATTTTTTTTTTTGTACTGATTGATATTTCTTTTTTTTTTTTCTTTTTTAGGGAGTCAGAATGCTTGTGAGAAAACTTCCTTTGAATTTCTGCGCAAAGAACTACCAGTTCGCCTTGCCAATATTATGAAGGAGATTAATCTTCTTCCTGATAATTTACTACAAATGCCATCAGTAGCAATGGTGCAAGGCTGGTGAGTATTTTTTACTTGCAGACTTTTAATCTCTCTCTTTCTCTCTCTCTCATGAGCTTTGTAATTGGGTTGTTTAAAAAAAACAAAAAACTTACAATCATTATTCTAGGAAGTACACTTGGCATAACAGTTATCCTCATAGGAAATGGAATCAGCAACCCAAGTTCAAATCCTGGACAAGGCTGATTGTGTTTCACTTTGCACTAATGCCCTTTGAAAAGGCATGAATCTATCTCTTCCTTTCATTCCCAGCTATGGGGAAATAGTTTGGAAGTCTGGGCTTTTTAGCGACCAGTCTTAAATCCAAACCGGTTGTACTATGTTAAAAAAAAATTTTTTTTAGATTGTTGCATCCTGCTCATTGCAGGGTTGGATAAATATGTACAATCATTATTGAACTTTATTTTAAATTGAATTTATACAAGATTTATATCACTCGCTCATCTTTAAATCTTGTAAGAGTCTATATGCAAAATAAATTGTAAAAAATGTAAATCCCTCTCACTCTACACACATATAAAAAAATCTATCTTCTGTTTACAATTTCCCAGAGATATTTTTAAGGTTGAAAGTTGATAATTCTCTTACATCTACTTAAATATAGCCATAATATACTGCCATTATAAAATTTCCCTCCTATTGGCTATATTTGGTTGTTTTGTTTTATGGCATATCAACACTTTTCAGGTCATTTAATTCCAAATAAAGTCATTTTGATATTTGGTTTCTTACAGTATCTGCTGTTGCTTAAATGGTCACCCATTTAAGTATTGAACAAGTTCATTGCTGCTTAACTTTGGTAATCTTGCGGGGAACTGGTGCTTTCAACATGACTTGACCATAAAATCTATTGGCTAAGAGATGTAGCCTTACAAAATTTGATTTCATTTCTATTAGGTAAAAGGACTAAGAATTCAATAAATACTTAAAAGGAAAGAAATATCTTAACCAAACAAAAGAAAGTTAAAAAAATCTTTGTTCAATGCTTTCTTTTGTACCTAACTGGTTCTACATTTGATTTCTTTAGATTGTTATAAACAGAAATAGTACTTAATACATTAATCTCCAAAGTGTTCTAAAGAAAGACTTTCTATTACTATAGTTTTCAAAACAATGTCTTTGTTCCTTAGCATCAGTCTTAAAAAAATTGATTGTAGCATGTTTATAAACAATTCTATTAATAGAAAGATTAATTGTTTGTAGAGCTTAGTAGCCAGTGTTCTTGCCAAACTTTATCTCTTGTTGCTTAGTGAAATTAGCTCAAGTGATATTAGTCTCTGTTCTCTTTGACTAAATCCTGAAGGCTGCAGCAAAAAGAAAACAAAAGAAACCTTTTGTGTTAAAAAAGTTTTCTTTGCTTTTTAGTCTGTTATTAACATCTCAGTCATGTTTATTGTGATCATGGCAGGTCACAGGCTTCAAATAAGGAACATTATCATCTGTCCCCCCCCCCTTACTGTTTTTCTTTTTGGACAACTGTATTTAATGATCTCGGTGTTTGTAATCCAGTCTTGGATATATTGTACTTTTTACCATTGGCTTATATCTTGAAACTTAATATCTTTGCAAACATTATCTCTCATTTAGTAGATGATATCTTTACATTAGTAAAGTAACTGGAGTAATTTAGTTCTAATAAAGATATAGGTTAATTATGAAACAAAATTATTTTACTATTTTATTATTAATATAATTGACATGCTAGTTTAAGATTTAAAGTTAATCATTGATTTATTGATTCTACTTTTTGAAATCTTTTTCTTCAAATAGTTATCGCATTAAAGATGTTGAAGAATAAAAAAAGTGAATTTAAAAAAGACCTAATCAAATGATGGATTTGATTGGATTTATTACTAAGCTTGCCTCTTTCTCTCATAACTATTTCATATAACAATCTTATCAAACTTAAAAAAAAAATAATTGCCAAAATATTGCATATAATATATTTTAGGTGTTATAGTAATCTTGTCATTAGTGGAGGTTATTTGAATAAGTGTGTATTATTTAAGACTTGGGAAGATAATCTCAAACACTGTCCTTATGCTAGTAAACTTAATTATGTTGTTGTTCCAAAATTTAATGTTAGCATAATTTCAAATCTTTTGCTTTCAATCACAATCTTTAATAAGAGTGCGTAGAATTTGCCTTTTTCCATTCTTGAAATTCAAAATACTTCATGTATATAGGTCTATCTATAAAGATAAATGTTTCCTCTATTTTAATTTCCTCATCCTTCTTGCTACTTAAACAGTAAAGACATTTTCTTTGATTATGATCTTATTTCAGTAATCCATGTAAAAAAAAAAAAATGAGGTCTAAAAAGTTCAGTTTCAGGTTACCTTATCACACTTTTAACCTGGGCTATTTAGAATCCTTTATATCTCCTCTTCAGTTTTTTGTTTTTTTTTGTTTTTTTAGATGTTTGTAGATGTTTTCTTTTAAGTTGCTTAAATGTATTTTTTATATATTAGCAACACCAGTTGCCCACTGCCACCCCCACAAAGTTTGTTTGGGTCATAAAATAAGAATAAGACTAATCTTTCATTTTCAATATTAAAATTTATTGAACAATATTTTATCTTCTGCCATCTTTTAAACAACTTTATAAAAATTACAATCTTTTTTTTATCATTCTGGGCAAAGAATTGCTGTAGATATCTTTTTACAGTCTTCCTGTGAATTCAAGTCTTTTCATGAAGAGAATTCCGTAAAGACCATCATAAATGTTTATTCAAAGATGTAGATGGTAAATATGGCAATTGTAAAAAAAAAATGTCTACACAATAAAGAAACATCCTCTAGCAGTATCCTGATGGAATGTTATGCTTTTTCTCAATTTCTGCTTTCAATTGGTCTAAGTGGAATAATTTAAATCAATTGTCTGGTTCTCCAGAAGGTGCTCATAGTAAAGAACTCCCTTTCAATTCCACTACGTCCATAAAGACATATCTTATAGATGCATTGAGATGCATCATTGATCACTTTCCAACTTGCATCCTAGCAGCAATTATCCATGGATTTGCCCTCTTTATCCAAAGCCACATAATGGCTTTTTCTGCAAACTCTGTAATGGTTTTAATGCCCCTCCTCCTTTTAGCAGTTCCTGTTATACCAATACTAAACAATGGCCCAACAGAGTAAGCACCCTGCAAACCCTTGATAGCCCACTTCTATTGGCTCACATAGGTCTTGCCACCCCTGACATCTACACTGTTCTATCAATTCCTGATATTTGGTGAGTTTCCAATTATGTGCTTCCTCCAAATGTTCCTCTCGGGACATTGTTAATTCATTCATGATCACCTACTTGTTTGCTTCCAAGATGACCATATCTGGATGGAGTGTTATATATATGATGGGATCATAGAATTTCAACTGTTTTCTAAGATCCATTATCAGTTGCCAGTCCCTGGCAAGTCTGTAAGAAAGCAAGCATTCTTATCTGTTATCAACTGGATTTTCTCCCTGGCTTTGAAAAAATGGATAGTTTTCTTCCTGGAGTGATATTTGTTAGATTTTTATAGTTGTATTAATAATTCCCGCAACTGCTCCAAGAATTTAATCATGGTGCCAACAATGGTGTATGGACACTTCTCATACTTTTGTTGTTTATGTTTCAGGCATTGCTCTGGGGCAGCTACTAAGGTGTTAAAGGGATCTGATTCCTGTACACCGCAGGCAAAAAGGTGTTTCACTCCTGCCCCATGTGTAAAGGTTTGCAGTGCTCAGTAAGGTATCATATACAGTTTGGACCAAAATCCCAATGCGGTAGAAGTCAGTCCACCAAAAATCTGACAGTGACCTTTCACTACAGTGTATTCTGCCACTTGGCCAAAGTTCCGTTTTGTTTAAGCCATACCATCCTACTATAATATACCTCTCCAATGCTCGCATGCTCCTCTCTCTAGAAGAAATGCTATCACTCTCTTCCTTTTAGCCTTGCTGATCCTACAGGCTGGAAAATAACCTAAGTCTAATCACCCTACTTCCACCACTCTAACTTTTAAGTGTGATTCTGCCACCTGAAATTTCTTGGTAGCCCTTCATTTTTTCCAGTCTGGATCTCAGTACCAGCAGTTGCCGCTTTGGGGTCTCCAGAGTCTCTGTACTGCAAATCCTCTCATTTTAGTCACCATAAACTCCTGAAAAGCTACTAAAGAGGGGCTGAAGATATTCATGATTTTGAAAAGAGCAGCAGTGCTCAAGGCAAGGCTAGATCACCTTTGCAGATAGCTGTTGATCTTAAGACAATGGGACGTCATATAATAACAGGGAGTCATAAAACTCTTGGCAAACCTTGAAACAACTGTGCAATCTGGACTTGTTAAATCTGGAAAGACAGACACCAACATCACTGTTGTTTTTGTTGTTGGCATCTTTATCAGTCAGGCTGCAATTGAAGAATTTCCTCAAGCTCTTAACTGGTTTTTCTGTTAAAGATGGAATGATATTTCCTGAAATTGTTAAAATTCATCTTTGCCCACATGATGAGCTTCCTTGTAGGATCCACCTGCTACCAGAAATTGATGTAGTGGTAACAGTCAGGTTATCCATGTATACTCCAATTGGCAGTTGTCACATACCAGTTTTTGACACCCCATTCAACAGCAATATTAATAATGAAATGATACAGCCAGTCACAATCCCCTTTTCAAGCTTGTGTCACTGTAGTGTAATTAACTCCAAAGTAACTCTCATTTGGAAATTGTTATAGTAGTCTAGAATGAGGTCCTTAATCTTCCTGGGGACATGGTATCTTTGGATTACCTCGTCAAACAGGTTGTGTGTTATGGACTCCTAGGCATTAACAAGGTCAAACCACAGAACAACCAGGTCACTCATGCACAATTAACGTTTTTTAAAAGTACTATGACGCTACCGCCTCTATGTTCAAGACATCCAAGTGATCCAGAAATTCTACCCTTCTGCACTAATGTATTGATGTAATTATTCCTTAACAGAGATTTAAAATCCTTTTTTTTTTTTTCTTTTTTTTTTCAAATTTTATTTATTTATTTATTTTTCCTCCCCAAATATCTTAGTCTGTACACTACTCTTTCTCTAGTCATCTTAAGTGTACCATACTCCTTCTCCAACCTCCACTGGTTGGCTATTTTTACCTCTCTTAAAATTTTCCCCAGATACTGTAGGCATTGTGAACAGCATTTATATACAATGTATGTCGGTCCACTGGGCCCTGCAGGAGAAGATGATTTTGCTGGCCTGATAACTTCCCGGGTTTTTCTCTAGTCTGGTTCTCTCATATCAAATTTTAATTTTTGTAGGTACTACAACTATCATTGTTTCATTGTGGCCTAGCTCCTCATCTCTTACTGGGTCACTCAAGGTGTTGTGAAGGAAGTTATTGACATTTTCTGCTAAACACTCAAGGTGGCAATGCCACTTATCTCTGAAGTCAAATGGGTTGAAAATGAAGGGTATCAACTTCTTGGTATTTTCTTTCCTTCGTCTCTTATGTCTTCTTTTCTCTGAAGAGACACAAGCTATTTCTGAAGATATTTATCAACTCTGTTACTGACTAATATTCTACACCACTGACCATCTTAAATTGATTTCTTTGAGCCCTCAATTCCAACTGCAGCTGTTTTATGTTTTTGGCCCTGTGGTTCTTACTATAAAGTTTCCTTCATTGTTCATTTCTGTTTTAGTAAATACAGCTTAAGTCTTAACACTTTTTTTAACAGTTTGTGTGTGTGTGTGTGTTAAATGTATACTCAAGCATTTAAAAACAGTTGTGAAATATTCATTCACTTAAATTAATAATTTAACATTAAATCTGAGTTTTTTTTTGTTTTTTTTAAATGTGACTGGATCTTTATTAGAATATATTTGTATATGATTGTATTCAAATTTTGGTATGGAACACCACTACACAAACTTAATATTCTTTTTTAAAGCAATATTTACAGTATAAATGTATACTGTTGACATCCATACCCTAAACAAATTGATATCTTAGAAAGATATTGGTTTTAGAAACTTTGATTATTTGTATTAATCAAAAGATTTATCTTATGAATGTTTACGTTCACATTGATAGATTTGAAATAGTGCTATACTTAATATCTAAAGTTTTGTCACTTTATTACATATAGATCATAAACAAAAAAGATTTATTTAAAAGCTGCCTTTGGCTAAGGCTGTATGTCACATCTTATTCATAGAATTTATATATCATAGTTTGTTGGAAATAAATGAGGGAAAGTATTCTATAATTACCATTTAATAGTTATCTTTCTTGAGAAATTAATATATTATGATTGGTGTGAGCATGAACACAGATGCCTTTATTTTGCAAATTGCTTTATACTCTAGGTTAGTACAATAGCACTAAAATGCCCTAACAAAAATCTTGCTATGATGTGCTGGTTTTTATGGTAACATACATAGCAAAAAAGGGGATGATTATAATATAGATGAATTGTCTGAATTTGTAAATCCTGATCAGTTCTTTTTCAACTGAGGAATATATTTTATTTACTTATATAGCTGCTGCTGTTTTTTTTGTTTTTAATCTAAAAAGTCTTTATCAAATAAAAGATGATATAATAAACTAAATGTAATTTTTTTTTCTATAGGTATCAGCTGAGCTTCAAAGAAATCCTTGCCTATGAGCATGCTGATCCTGATGATGCTGAAATGTTAGAAAAGTAAGTAATTTTACCTTTTTTTTACCTTTGCTATGGTTACCAAATTTTTTGCTGATTTCAAAACTGAAAGGATGCATATTAAATTTGTCTGTTACTGAATATGCAAAATTTCATGTCATACTTTACCCACTGTCTACTAAGGTGCAAGTATTTTATTTTTCTTAAAGTAATTTATATCTCACTCTGAGGATTGCGTTTGATAATGATATATTTTAGACTTAATTCTTCACTTGTATTAATATAATTTTCTACAACCAAATATTTCCATTTTTATCGTAAGAATGTTTCCTCAGTATATCAACAATTTAGAGAGAAATGTTTTGTCTTAATGTTGTTTTTAGCTTGTAGAGAAAATTGACAAGTAGTCACACTTGTTCATATTTTGATTAAAATCATTATGATTTAATTCTATTTGGCTGATATTCAATGTCTATATCATGCATATATTTTTCAATAACTGATTTTTTAAATAATGCAAATTTTACTCCCTTTTTTAATGATATGCTTGTTTATTAGAATAGTTGAAATGTTATGTTGCAAGACTTAGTTATTCATAGTATTATATCTTGAAATGGTCTGAGACACCAAGTTATTTTTAAAGCTAAAGTTTAAACACTGGTCATTCAATTGAAAAACATAAATGTTTGTAAGGAACATTCATATACCACTTATCTCAGGGGTGTTCAAAATATTTTTGCAAAGAGGGCCAAACTTGATAATGTGAAGATATCCAAGGGCCAATGGTTATTTTTGATGTTTTTAAACACAAAATTACATGCAAATATACACTTCAAAGACTTCCGGTATGTTGTTGGGAACTGTTCCAGAAATCTCCGATTTGTTAGGGGATCCCCATTGTAAATAAACACCAAAAGGATTTTGCTAAAATTATTAAATTTATCAGAAGTGAAGATCTTCATAAAACATTTATGTTTACAAATCAACCAGAAAGAAAGCAAAAAGTGTGACATTTTCAACTTGTCTACAATTTTACGTATTCTAGTCCTAATCACCCAGGGAAAACCACTGCTGTGCCCTATTTGATATTGATCTAGCAAGCCATAAATAATACATTATAAAACTAAAGCTGCAGACCTTTATTTATTTTTTTCCTTTGCTAAATTGGCTCTTGGTTACTATTCATATCAATTAGATTATTTTAGAAAAAATGAACATTTGATGATTGTACCTTATTTCCCTGGTAAATAAGTGTATATTCAGAAAACCTCTAACATCCTTTTGGTTTTATGCTTGAGCTCACCAAATGTTAAAAAAATTACTTTTAAGCACTTTATACTTTTTTTTTTTTTTCTTTTTTTTTTTCCAAATTTTAGTATTTTAAAGAATCCATTTTTGTTTTAAATAAATTTTCATGTTCTGTTCTTCATTTACAGAATATTACCAAATCTTGACACCTATCTTGCTGTCTTCGCCATTTCCATTGTGACAATATTACTTTCTTTTCATACTTATTTCAAAATTGAAATTCTTGGTACAAATTATTTTTATTTATTTTTTTAATAATTTATGGAAATTTCTATTCTTTTTTAGGATTCTCCCTACTTTACCAATGTTTCTTTTTCCAGAAAACATGCAGTCACTTGCTACTTTTTATTTATTTTTAATGTATTGTAAAACTTAATAGTAATTGCCAAATTTTGGCTTGTATAATGAAGGTTTTGAATTTCTATTTATCTGTAGGTTCCTTGACATATATATGCAAATATATGGGATGCAATACCGAATGTCGCTTGGCCGAAAAAATTGACTTCACTGAACATCATTACGCCAAAAAATCATTTCACCAAAGAGTTGTTTCTCTGGAAAAATCAGCATGCCAAATTCAAAGAATTATTTGCATAAAGTTTGTTTTTAGCTTTGATTTAGTTTAAAAAAACAAAAAAAGGTAAAATATCCTAACAAAAATGTGGAAAATAAACATTGCAACCTAAAATATTCACTTTTTTTTTTTCAAAAGATTTATTTCATTTTACTTTCCCTTTGTAAAATTTAACAGGTCACATTTTGAAAGTCTTCTCTTATTTTCATGGGTGGGGTGGGGTGGACCGGATTTATTTATTGACACACACCCCCTTAAAATTTAGAGATATTTTTTTTTTTTTTTGTACAATTGTGATCTGGAGTGCATAATTGATAGTAAAATCAAATTATTATGAAAAAAGCAAATATTCTAATTGCCAATGTTTATTCTCTACCATAAACTCATTTCTTTTTTAATCTGACCTACCCAAAAATATATATATTGAATATTTAAATAATAGTTTTCTGTATCAATTCATATTACTCTATTTAGTTATTTTAACATTTATATTTTAACCATTTTATTTATATTGTATTTTTGTTGCCTGTTGCAACAATTTCCTGGCTTTATAGCATCAACAAAACAAAAATCAACCCACCAGGTTTATCAACCAAGCTTAATTGTTTTATTTGTCCATCATTGTCATAGCTTTCTTTACAATTGGATCCAATAATTAAAAAGGATCCATAAGAATTAAAATGTTGAAAACACTAGCAGCACTTATAATGGGAGAGTAGTTTTGGTCAACAAATTTTCTTAGAGTATGCTGTCCATGTAAAATTTTTGTTATTATTCAACCCTTGCAATAAAGCATATCTTTGCATACACAGCACCAGTAATAATAGTAAATTGTCTGATTAATTTTTTTGACTGTTCTCTTCTATCAATATTAAAACATTTTAAATTAAATTTATTTTACATGAAATATTAAATCCAAACAATAGTGACATTGTGATCAAACTTTAATAAAAATACAATTTTATTATCACATTTGTTGTGGTCATCTGTTCTGTAACATAAAGGTAAATAAATAAATACTATTTACAACAATTGAATTAAAGCTAAAAACTAAACTTTATGCAAATATAATTTTTAGCAATTAATTTATGGGCCAAAAAAAGGTATTTTAAATACTTTTTTAATCAATTTTATTCTTTGATATCTTTTATCATTAATAAACATATTATTTACAACAATTGAATGTAAATAATAATGTAATTTGAAATTATACAGAATTTTTAAAAAATCCAATTCATATATAAAAGTTCTTTCTTTGAATTCAGCTTGCTGATTTTTCGAGGAAAACAACCCTTCAGTGAAATTATTTTTTTCGGTGAAGTAAGTTTTTGGTCAAGGGACATTCGCTATAATGAACCAGACCCATAACATATTATATTTTTGTTTCTATATCTTTTATAAAGTAGTTAATTCAATAGAAATTTTTACTGTACTAAATTAACCTTTTTTTTTTTCTTTTCTTTTTTTTTTTTCCATTTCCATATTGGCAACAAAAAATGTTAAGTATTTTCTTATAAGAGAAATCTGGAAATTACTATTAAGTCCTATAAGAGTAATAAACTTTTTACCAGAGACAGTACTTCAACAGTTGAACACCAACATAGAACCTAATAATTATATATATTTCTCTTATTGTAACCAATTTTAGTTTAAACATCTTCCTTAATATTAATACTTCCTTGTATTGGATTTATGTTGATTGTGACAGAGAAGCCAGAAACTGTTAAACAAAAAGTTTGGTGCATGGATTTTGTTTTTAAATTGATTTCCAGTATATACAAGTTATGTCATTTGTTGATATGAAGATAATTATGAAGCAGTTTCATTCATATAACTGTGTATGGTGTACAACTATTAGTACTCTCTACAACTATATGTTGAGATAAAATTTCTGTTACTAAATTTTCATAGTGGAATCAAACTGGTTTTATTTTTCTAAAGATTACAATCATCTAACTGAAGTACAGGTCTATACTAAGAGTTCAAGACTTGGATTGTAGCTGATTATGACCCTAAAACAATTATTTACTACTTGTGAGCTGCTAAGTGTTATTTCTCTCTGTCAATATAAACTCTGGAGATATTTCCTAAATGTTTTATGAAAAATTCTTGTAGATACTATGAAGGTATCTTCAAACAATATATTTTTGATGAATTTTTCAGCATTATTCAAGATGGATACATTATACAGAACTGTTAGAATTCATTTTTCTGCAATCCAGGTTTTGATCTCTTGCCCACTGTTGGTTGGTACTCCAGTTATGTTTTGTTTTTTTTGTTTTTGTTTTTTTTCTTTTACAATCTTATGAAGATAATATTGTTCTGTGAAAAATCTTTAGAGAAATATTTTTAATCTAAATGATTTAAAATTAAGAGATTTATCAATTTAATCATTTTTGTTTTGTCTAGATTGTTAATCCTAGTTAATCAATAATGCTATGTAATCATGTTGCAACTCCAGCTATAAACCTAATTAGTGATGTTTAATTAAATGTGAATAATTATTTTAGTAAGTAAAATAATTTAACATTACAAGAGACATGTAAATAACAGCTCCTCATCTCAGATATTTAGACAAATAATTTAATTTTTTTTTTCTTTTTGAGTTTGAAGATTTGAATTTTGTTCAATTATTACTAAATTTATCTTATGTATTATTTAAACTTGACATTGAAGAGAATTTGTACTCTTCTATCTCTCTCTCTCTTTCTCTTTCTCTCTCTCTCTCTTTCTCTTTCTCTCTCTTTCTCTCTCTCTCTTCTCTCTTTCTCTTTCTCTTTCTCTTTCTCTCTCTCTTTCTCTCTCTCTCTCTTTCTCTCTCTCTTTCTCTCTCAAGAAATTTACTAGTGGCTTTTTTGTTTTTCACAATTTTTTTTTCTTCTCTCTCAAATACCAATAGCTGTAGAAACTGAGAAAAATTGATCCAGAATGTTGAAATTCACTCTTATACATCCTCATACCTTAGAAAAGTTTTTTTTAAATGGTAGATTCATTTTAGAGTCTGTATTCTGCAAAAATAGAATTAAATGATATTTATAATAAATAATAATCCAAAACCTTTATTAGAAAATGGATATTTTTGTCTAAAATAGAAAAAAAAAACAGTTTTATATCACTATGTAACTTTTCTTATTTCAGATGTGACTAATTTTCCATCTACAAATATCTTAATGATTTGGATCTTTCCATTATGACTGCATATATTGATTTGGTGTTGTGCATCTTCTACATTTGAGTACATATCTCTTAAACTTTTGAAAATTCAAACATTTGTTTGTTTTTTTTCTTTCTTTTTTTCTTTTTTTTTTTTTTAAATCCCATTTGATCATTTATTTTGATTAATATAAACTATATTCTCTCTTTTAATGACATGTAACTTGTATGGATATTTTTACTGTCATAATTTGATCTCTGTTACTTGGAACAATTTTTGAAACTTTGCTTCCAGGAACTTTTACAGAACCAGAAGTGAAAATGACAGGCATATTTTCATTGAATAATCTGTAAAAAAAATTGTCTCTACTTAGCTTTTAAAGGATGCAAAATCCAAAAATTGTTAATATTGTTATAAATATTAGAATATGTTTTAGTAATATAAAAAGTTGATCATTGATGCCAAAAGGTAGATATTAGCTACTTTTTAAAATTTTCATTGATTTATAATCAATGCAAAAACATTAAAACTTGTGTTTTTGATAATGACCTAATTGGCAAAATTAACATAGAAACCATAATCCATTAATTCCTAACCTATTTTCTTAATTACTTATCTTTCTTTAAATCATCCAAAAGTCAACATAACATGCCATTCCTTTTTGTTTTATTTATCTATCTCCAATCTCGTTTATCGCTCATCTATAAAATGCTTCTATTACCCTTTGGCTCATATTTCTCTTTCACTACTAATCCTGTCTTTCATTTTACCCTATCTTTTCTGTCTACTTATATCCGTCTATGTATTTCAAAATCCCTTCCTTCTCTTCATATTCAGCCATTGTTCTGAATAAATTTGCATGATTTCTATTTTTGTTTCTCTTTTTATCTTCTGATGAGCAAAGTTTGACACTTTATTGCTCTTTCTTTGTTTTGATTTTATTGTTTTTATTTACTGTTTGAGAACAGTTTCTTTATATTTTTGATGGACCTTATTATCTTAGTCCCAGCCATTTGCCAACCTCTTTTCTTTATTAGAAGTCTCTGATTATATATTTTCTGTTTGGTTCCTTCAAAGATCTCTATCTGTGTGTTCTGATTTAAGTATTTTGTTCTGATTTACTTCATTCTTCTTTCAAATGACTTTATTTTATGCTTACTTTTCACATTTCCTTTCAATATTATTTTGACTTCATTTTATTGATATTTGCCATCTTTCCCTTACCTATTTTTATGCTATCCTTGTGGCTCACTTACTCTGGTTTTAAGTTTTTCATTACATATGAATAGTTATAGTAATGTCGGCATGATTATTTGGAAAGTGGCTATGAGTGACGGGGCTTTTTACTTTGTATAAGACTACTGGTGTCCTTTTCTTCTTCTTCTTTTTTTTTTTTTTTTTTTTTTTTTTTTTACCATATGGTCATTGTTTTATTTACAATGATTAACTGAACAGTATGGTTCCCAATTTCAGTAATGTGGCCCAGCCAGTCATTTTTCTGCATATAATGCCATTAAAAACAGTTATTGATATTATGCATGCTGTGACTTACTGTTAAGTCTTTATATATTATAGATTTATTATGATAGTAACTATTAGCAGTAGAGATCTTCTAACTATATGTAAGAAATATAATCTAGACCTATTTTTAATCGGCTATTGACTACTCCTGTACAAAGCAAGACAGGTCAGCTTGTTCTACACTTGCAGCATTAAACTATTTCAGTTGTAACAAAGAAAAACATTTTTCTTCTATATAAATGTGTATCTGTTAATAGATACTTTCGGTGGATTATCATTCTTCAGTATTTTGACATACAGCATCATCCATATATAAGTACACCTAAAAAAACAGAATTTATAAATTTTGTTATGCTAGTGAATATAATTAAGACAAACAATTTTAAACCTTTTTATTCAAAAGTTGTTGAATTTTTTAAAAAGCTGACTTTTGGACCACCCTGTATTTTCAAACAGCTAGCCTTCAACTTTTAAAATTACTCAATTGAACTCTTCTTCAAAGATCTGTATGAATGTTTGCATAATCAGATCAACTTTTTAGGGCATAAATTGTTCAATACTAATCAGGAGACCTAGGCAGCAATTCAACTAAACCACTTCTTCCAATTTATCTTGTATATGTTTCATCTTTAAAAAAAAGAAAAATACTGTTGATGACATGTGACTATTGAGGCATCCCATGTGTGTGTGTAAATATATATATATATATATATATATATATATATATATATATATATATATATATATTATATATTGAATAATGCATATTAATGTCATTTAATACAACCTTTTCAGAATTAATAAATGCAATTGTCTAATAACCACTACATATTTTTGATGTCTGGTTATTGACACTAAATATAAAGTTGAATTTGATATCTTATGAATTCATTGGCTCTTGATTTGAATCCATTTCTAATACTGGTTAGGTTGTTTCTTTTTGGTGAGGGGGACACTTTAAGAAATTACCCCCCCCCCCCATGTGATATCGGGAATATCCACTCAATTTCTTTTTGCATTTTTGATCAGTATCTCCCTTTTGGGTTTTTTACCCAAGCATGCATATATCATTGGTATAATTTGAGATTAAGAGGATACATCATTTCATTTTCCAAGTTTATTTGGACTAATATATTTTTCTCCTTCTCCCAACCAATTTAAATATTTTCTAATTTAAATGTGTCCTATATCAATATCTAAGTTTACTTATCAAAGGTGATGTGCCATTTGAAGTAATTATGACAAAATAGAAATAAATATTAATCCAAATAAACTAAATGTTTCTATTCATTATTATACTATTAGGATGATGATAAAAAATGCTGTTTGTTTCAAACTGATATTTAATTTTGTAAAAATCTTTTAATCTTTATTTTACATTTGTTCAAATACTAAATCAATCCATAACATTCTCTATGCCTCAGAAGATGATTGGAGAAATATATCTATAAGATTAGTAAGAAATAATTTATTCTAACATCATTTGTTATAAGTTAAAATATGAACTTTAATATTAATTTTTAAATCTTATGCCTTATCCTTTACATTGAAATGTTTCTTCACCAACCATTTAACTTTCAAAAATAATTATTTTGTTACATTAAATTAATGCATTGTAAATAGAAATATATCATAATTGTAACTTAATTTTCTGAATATACACTTATAAAGAAACTCTTTATATTGGCCTTTACTATAAATTTTGCTCTAGAAATTTATTTAATTTTTTTAAATATCTATGCTAGGCCAAAGAAGAAGTTTTTATTTTATGTATATTTAGAAATAATGACAGAAAAAAATAACTTGATTTATTACTGTCAAATTTCTCCAATCTTCTTCTCCTGCTTCAGCCTTTTTTCTTGTCCAAAACTGCTTTTTTTTCTTTCTTTTTTTTTTTTTTTTTTTTTTTTTTTTTTTTTTTTTTTTTTTTTATTATATTTTATTGTATTGTTGCTAATTTTTTTTTTCTTTGTTTTTTTTTCTTTTTCTTTTTTCTTTTTTTTCTAACTTATTTCTTTTCAATTTTTTGTTTAATAATGGGATGAGGAGGCATAGTTTAGTTACCTGATTTTCTTTCAGTATTTTGCTGTTTTTTTTTGTTTTTTTTTTATTCAAGTGATGAATAATTTTGTTGATCATCAGCATCATGGTCCTATCTCCCCATATCAGTGGCAACAAATACAGCAACATGATTGATTAGAAACCTTTCAGTTAAAGAATGATACTTATACTTTCCCTTGATTATAAAATTTCAAGAGTCATTGCAAAAATCATAGATATTTGAAATGTAAAAAAAAAGCATTTTGGATATTACAAAACTTCCTTCACTTTTAGCCTCATATTGTCAAAGACCAGTGCATGACTATAACTTTTTCTAATTTATAGATTTAAATATTTCTGTTATTTTTCCTCTTATTGTTTTTTTTTTCCCTGAATTAACTTGTATTCTCAAATACTCTGTAGTTATCTTTTAAAAATTGGTTTAAACAGCACTTAAATGCATGTGAAAGTTTTTTTTCTTCACTACAAAGAATGCAGTTTCATTTATTGAATTGTTATAGCTAGTCAATATTAGACTTTTTTTCTTTTTCTTTGTATTTTCCATAAAACACACTTATTTTTAGTCTTATTGAAGTACTTTTCATAAATTAGTTCTTTCCATATTGTTCTTTATTATTAGATCATTGATTTAGCCTAAATATAATTGTCTGGAAGTTCAATACATGAAAAAATATGTGTACCAACTTGTATAATAAAATATCTAATAAAAACTTTCAAATCTATATAGAAAGGCAGTTCAGAAATAAGAATGATAAAACATAAATGTTATATTATTTTCTTGAATATGTTTTCACTGGACTTGGCTAGCAACTAAATAAATTTTATTGGATTAAATTGTGTGATATTAGTAGGAAAAAAATTAGCCTTATTTTAAAATTTGTTAATAATACTAGAATAGAATTATAATTTCATAAATTATCAATTTGTCCTTTTTAGGACAAATTATGTAATATTTTGCAAAATATCTTGTGGCATTTTTTTTTTTTTTTTTTAACTTGAATCATTATATTAAAAAAAATCAATAAAAATTGTCGGATTTTATTATTTCTACAAACAAGTTTTTCAGAATGTAAAGCTGAATTTTGACTACAGATTCTTTGGATGCCAAAATATCTTTTTTTTAAAACTGTTCAATTTCTGAAACCATTGTTTATAGATTAAAAGGCTTTGATTAATATTTTTGTATACATTCAATTAGGAAAAAAAAAAAAAAAGATATATATATATATATATATATATGGTAGTTTAAAGAATAGTTTTCATTTAAAATCCTAGCATTAGGAGTAAAAAATTAAGTATTGTTGATATTTAAAAACTAATGAAAATGAATGATAAATATAGAACTTATCTTACAAAATATTTTCATGTTTGTTATTATTGTAGTCAGTTATAGAAAATCCTCTTTGTATTTGAGAGGTTATAAGATTGAAATTAGTCAAACATCAAATAAAAATGATAGGTTCTTGTCATTATCAGTTCTACCATTAATCTCTTTTCTGTTAATAAAAGCTTCTTCCTTCTAATTTTATTACCTCATCTTATAGTCAATGATGTTTCACTAACTATAAAAGTTAACATTTTTTTGTAAAATTAATGAAAACTACATTCAAATTTTAATTCTCAACAAAATTGAGCTGAAATATTTAAACTTATTTGCAAAAGCTTTTCCCCCAATTAAGCTAAAGTTTAAAATCTCTGAATTACACATTAATCTTTAAATTAAAAACAATTGCATAACCTCTAATTTAAATAATGTAGATTGTTTTAATTTTTTTAATTGGCCCCTACAATCTCTAAATAAAAACACCAAAATTTCATTGCACAGGAAGGAAATTTTTTTTTTCATTCTATTTTAGGCACTGTTCTTCAAATCTTTTTGTTTTGGTACATTGGGTTAAAAAGTTTATATCCTCACTTAGTTCACACATACATTTATAACATAGATTTTAGCACTATACTAACAGAGCACTAAGATATAATTCTATATTTAGGCTTCACAAGTGATTAAAAATTAAAATTTCCTATAATTATTGAGAAAGGAAACTTCTAAAAATTCTTTCACATTGTGGTTAAGAATTTTTTATATGCTTTATATTTTTTTAGAATATGAATACCTTAAACACTATCAAAATATAGGCATCTACATTCAAAGTATCTAAAAACTATATTTTGAATATGAGTTTTCATTTTTCCAATTTTAAGCTTTAACTGATTGGTGCCTGTTGCTGCTGCTGCTGCCCTTGTTGCTTATCAACTTTAATTGACATTTTTTATTTTTTTTATTTTGAAATTTGTTCTATGTTCCTCTCTTTCTTTCTCTATGTGCCATCATTGCTGCAGTGACCATCATTGGAAGGATTGGAATCATAAAAGCAATGGCTCTGGTACCTTTTGAAAGTGACTTTGTTGTCTGTGTGCACTACTGGTTTTTCTGTGTAGCTGCTACATAGTTTTATATATTTTCCAGTTTTACAGAAAGGTTGGTGAAGATCAGGAACAGGCACACCAATGTGGTGGAGACAATGGCCCAGGTTAGCGTTAGCCGCCAACTCTTTATTCAATATTTTGGTCACAGCCATTTAACTGTTGTCTTGTTGGGCAATTCTGCTTTACCTGTCAGCTATCCCCCTGACAGGACACGAACCAGATGGACACCTAGTGCTACTCCACAAATGAATTTGTCATGCAGTGGGAACTTTAATCTCATTTCCTTTTTTTTTTCTTTCTATTTTTAAGTACTTAATTCCTTAGATTTTATTAAAATGTAAAATTATCTAAAGAATGAACTTTGGTGTATATTTGCCCTCCTCCTAATTGAAAATATGTGCTTATTTCCCCCCTCATGTGTTTGATACTCTCCAGTTTGTTTGCCCATTATTCATACTTGTCTCTTATTATGTATCTACTTATAGTGTGAGTATGGGATGTTTTCTTATATTCTGTTAGTACCTCTTTCAGCTGTACTCTGCTGCTGTTGTTGTTTTTATTTCTATCTGTAATCTTTGTGATCCCAAACTTTTAAGCATATTATGGTCAGATAAACTTACATATTAAACTGTAAACATTTAATCTATAAGCTCTGACTTTTGTCATCAAATGTTTTCAAAAAGTTCTGATTATTTCCATAAAAAAGTTGATTGTACTCAGATGCTTTTACTATATCTATTACTAGCAAAAGTACCTGGTCCATGACTGGACTAAAAAAAAATTTAACACCAGGTAGTGAGTGAATAAGAGGAAAATAATTTATAGAATTAAAAAAAAAAATGTCATCCTTAACTTAAATGAGATATAATTCTATTTTTCAAAAACTGTTTTGTACATATGACAAAAACTTAAATTCAGTTCCTAATTACTTGTTGCATTAAATTGATAAAAAATATTAATTTAATTTATTTTCTCTTTTACCCCCTAAAAAGTAACAATTAAAAGAAGCTAAGTATTAAACATGTCCTTATTTATTTAGCTCTATTGGCTGAGGATGTACAATATGCTGACAGCACTTCTGCTGAGTAAAACCACTTTCCAATTGGGCCACCTGTTGGCCGTAGATGACGATCCGTGGTGTTTTGAATCTAGTGGTGAGGTTCCAATTATGGAGCTCTGGGAAGTGTGGAGTACCGCTTCATTGCCATTATTCCCAGGCCCACATTGACCCAGAGGTAGTACTTGTTAGGCCCACCAAGTACGACTACTCCAGGTCCCATCTATTGGTCTAAATAGATAAAAAAGAAGTTTAAAAAAATATGTTTAAAAAATGAATTAGAAATAATTTGAATACCCAGTATTATGAATAAAACAAACATGACTTAAGCATAAATTGTTTTAAAATCTCAATGTATTTTTTACTTCTAACAATGCATCTGTTTTCATAAATTTTTTGGCAGAATTTAATGTTTAAAATGTATCAAAAATTAATTACTTATGTAATATTTTGCTTTTTTACTGATGCTCATTATGTTACTACTTTTTACTTAAACAAAAATTTAACCTTATATAATCGATTTAATTTTAATTTGTTTTTAAAGTGAAAATTGGCCCTCAAATTGTTGATACCTAAAAATACATATGAGTATCATTTGTCTTTCTACGGCCATATATAGTTCAAAGCCTGTACCAACGAGTGGGGTGGGAGGTTTTTTTAAATTTTAGAACTGTCTTTTTTATTACAGTTAAGAACTGTGTTAATGCTACTTCAAAGCTTAAATTGTGCCGACGTGAGATGGGGTAGGTGGGTGGGTGTGTCAGCTTAACGTTAGTTTGTTTTTTAGAAATGAACATTCATTTTTTTTTTTTTTTTTTTTTTTTTTTTTTTTTCATACAGCGACAGGGTCTTCTGTCTGGGAAGATTAAAACTAAACTCGTGTCAATGTGAGTAGGGTGGGGGTGGAGGGTGTGTATACTGTATTTTTTAATTTTTAAGTTATAAGCATATCAAGTACTATGCGAGATTTCAAATATGAATGGCCTCTCATTTGAGTTATAAGTTGACACATACATACCAAAATTTCCTTTATTTATATATATATATATATATATATATATATATATATATATATATATATATATAATGTCTATTCAATTAAGAGAAACCACAAGGTTCCTAGTTCGATACCAGTCCTCGCCAACTCAGCGCATGAGTAGCACAGGGATCTGTGCGGTAAAGTAAGGAGCTGATGGTAGGTGTGGCGCTCCACCTCAGATGCTAAAACAATCTCCTTGGTCTAGCGCTATTGAAAAGGGGATAGACTCCCTCGCTGCCTGGCTGATACCGACTTTAGGCCTTCCCGATACCGACTTTAGGCCTTCCCGTCGACTTTACTTTTACTTATTGAATTAAGCATTAAATTTTTTGCAACTCTAAGATGGGCTTTGATAATAATGTTTAATCTTCAACGGGCATTGGTATTAATGATCTCCTCCTTTTTTGTAGCGATTACTTCTGTTTTCTGTTCTATTTAAAATCAGAAAAAATATAACATCAAATAGCTGATTGCCCTAAATATCTTATATTATATATATAAACTAAGGATATCTTTTTCTAACTACAGTATTTTCTAGAATTATAAATCCTCATTCTTTAATTGTAGTGACCAAAATAATAATTTCCTAATTTTGCCCTCTGTATTACAACTATTAAATGTTTTGGCCCGAGGTCAAGTTGAGATGATTTTGAAATATTTTAATGCAATGTGGCCAATTTTAGCAACTGCCAAACCTATGATTTTTGTGGAGTAGCTTACTAATATTTTTTCCTTTAAAAGTAGGTGTCCTATAGTCTTTTTTTTTTTTTTTTTTTTTTTCTTTTCTTTCTTTTAGGGGGGTGAGTGGGGAAGGGGATTTGCCCTGACAAGTAAAGCTATGCTCGGCAGTACAATGGTTAATAACTGAGATCTAAATATCGGCTTGTTACTCTTCCACAACTGATTTTTCTTCCTGACAATTTAAGGAGGTTTTTAATTTTTAACATTTAAAAAAAAAAAATCACTCCGTTAAGACTATATATACATATTGTGTGGGTGCTGCTAGTATCCTTTGTATTTATCTACATGAGTGTGTGTTATATGTATTTAGTGTGTGTGTGTGTGTGTGTATGCTTGAATTTGTATCTGTAGAAATAATTTATTCCTTAAGTTTTGCAGAGAAAATTCTCCTTTCACTTTCAAATTTAAAAAAAAAGTGCAATCAATTTGTTGTTAATCATTTTGCATCAATAAACTCATTCATTCACATTTAAATGTTGTAGATTCCTTAAAGCATTTATTGCTCATTTTATCTTTTTTTTTTTTTTGTGGTCACTTCCTCTATCCCACCCACCCCACTTATTTGTTCCTTTTTAAAGTCATCTTTTCTAACTTTGTACTTACTTAATTTCATTTTACATGAGATAATAATAGAACATTTCTAAATTGATGAACTTAATTGGATGTTAGTTTCTATTTCTAACATATTCAAATTTAATTATTCCCAAACCTCCAACATACTCTCAAAATATTTTCAAAAATTACAATACTAATATGAAATATTCAAATATCTACTATTTGCCTCTTTTTATGTTAAATAAAATATTTTCAGAATTACTAAACTAAGAAGAAATTCTTAAATATCCTTAGTTCTGAAATTATTGTGACCAACACATTAATTTTTGTATCTCTCCAAACAGGACTTTATTTAAAAGGCATCAAGTATCACTTTAAATTAACTGGTTAGTATTTTATATCAAATTACATGATGCAAAGCTCTATTACCTTATGTACATTTTGCATTCTGTATAAAAGTACATGAATTTTATTTTGGCTATTTTGTGCTCTGGAAAAAAAAATGAAATGTCTTAAATAATTAATCAAATTATAAAGATCAAGTTCAGGGATTTTTATTGATTATTTTTACCAATTAAAATTCCTCTTTTATTTTATTTTTAATTATTTGGGATAGATAACATTACACCTGATAATCTCTTTTTATTGGGTTTGCATGCTTGGTAGTTTACCAATGGAGCTACCAAGTTGCATGAAGAAACTATTATAAACCTTAGATATTATTTGTATTCTAATAAGTAAATGTTCTGAGATTCTGTATCTTCTTCCCCTTTGACTTCCCCTCTTTCTCCCCACCTTCTAAATTTATGGGCATATTTCATTATTCACCCAAATAACATTTTTATTCACTGTTCTTCTTTTGTTAATTTTTTTTCTTTAATAATCACTTTTATGACCTTTTTCTCTAATAAAAAAGGCTAAAGTAATTTTTCAATCTGGTTTCTGTGAGAAAATGTTGGGTTTTTTTTTTTTTTTTTTTACACCAAATAAGCAACATTTGCCAATGAATTTTCTAAAGTTCTACAAATAGATAACATCATAAATTATTGTTCAAATCAATCTGAAAAATTAATTTAACTTTTTGCCCGATCAATATTCAATATCTGTATTTTTCTTTAATAACTGAATTGAATTGATATTTTTTTAACTCGCTCTAATCTTTATGGCATCATTATTGTCTGTAAATTATTTCATTCTATTAATCTTAATTATGCTGAAAGATCAAGTTAACTTTGTAAATTTGGTCTTTTCAGGTTTCAAATGAAATATCTTAAAATTCTTAGATTAAATATCTTTGCTTTGTAAAATGCACTATTAGCATGTTAAAATCTTTTATTATATTTGAATTTTTTTTTTTTTAATTTTTTTTTTTTTATTTCAAATGATGTCATATTGACTTGCTTCCCTTTCTACCATATCTCCATTCTTATAATCTTCCAATTGCCAGTTTCCTTTTTGACACTAATGAAAATTGAAGTCAACAGTTTTTAAAAAATACTCTAAATTTTTTTTTTTTTTTTTTTTTTTTCTCTTTTACTTTGTTTTCTTTCCGCTGTAGCTTTCTCTCCCTTCCTCTCCATATTTTCAACATTTTTCTGATAATTTTCTCATATTGATTTACTTAATACCTTCATGGTTTTTTTTTTAAATTTTTTTTTTGGTTTTTTTTTTTTTTTTAAATCCTATGGTCATAGCACAAATACAAATTGTTTATCTTCAGACTTCAAATTGTCTCAAGAAAAACATGATTCCTACTACATTTTAATTACTGCTATTATATAATTGTTATTCAACAATTATAAACAAGTTTTACTTTCTATTTGTGTAATATTCTAATTTTGAAAAAAATTAACATATTTAACACGTTATCATTGCCCCCCCCCTTTTTTTTTTATTGTTAATATCCCAACAAATGAGTTCCTAATCACTCTTTGTTTTCATATAACTGCTCATTGTAAAGTATTTAGTTGTCCCTTTTTAAGAGGGACGGGGGTCTTAAAAGAAAAATAGATTCATGGTCAAGGAATCCTGAATATTCAAAGGAAAAATTTTTTAATTAGATATTTTATTAAATTCTGTTCATTAGTTCTTGAATATCAAACTTTTTTTCCTAGTTTATTAAATTTCAAAGATTCTAGAAAACAATTGAAAATGCTTTTAAATGAAATTCAATCTGCATTTTTTTTTGTGTGTGAAATAAATTTTTATATTTATTTTGTAAGTACAAAACTAAAAACCCCAACTATTTTTCTTTCATCTCATTCAGACCTTGTAAATATGATTTTCTTTAATAGCATTTTAAATAAATTCAGATGCTAATGTGGGAAAGGGCTAAATCATTGTTGAAATGTTCCAAACTCTTTACTTTTCTATGATAATAGTTATTTTGTATATTGTCTGTGTCAGTGGTGCCTAGTCATTCACTCCCTGCCTTGTTTTTCGTTTTTTTTCTAATGTATTTTTACACCTTTCCAATTCATATTTTCATCTGTGACATTTTAATTTTCAGGGAGTAATGGAGCTGAAGGAATCTCATGGCATTGACAGTAACACAGAGACTCGCATTCAGTACTTTTTGGATCGATTCTACATGAGCAGAATCAGTATTAGAATGTTGATTAATCAGCACAGTGAGTAGTTGATGTCTAACTATATTTCTTTATTTCATTAAGACTTAACTTTTTAAAATATTGCTTTAACTTTTTAAAGGTAGCTGAATTTTCCACTTTAAACTATATAAAAACAAAAATAGATAAAATTCTGGATTAGTGTCTTGTACTATAATTTCTTTTCTTTGAATGCTCCATGATTTAACTGATCTTATTCTTAGAAAATTTGTAAATTAAAAAAAAAAGACTTATTTCTTTTTCTTTTTATGGGGGGGGGGGTCTAGGGACACAGTTAATTAACTTCCAGAAGTATGAGTAAAACAATTTAAAGTAAAAGCAAACTAAAAAGTTAGAACGGGTGTATTCCAAATGTAAAACATTTAGATAACAAAGTAGACATAAATAAATATGCAACTGTGAAGGGAATAATATTGGTTGCTACTTATCTTTTCAGCTTTACTGTTTGGTTCTCAACTGACTCAAAATACACGTCATATTGGTTGCATTGATCCCAATTGTGTCGTACTAGATGTTGTCAAGGGTAAGTAATTCTTGTTTCTCAACTATCATTGCTATAATTATTGAAAAGCATTTCCTAACTGTACATTATGTTTAGAGAAAAATATAATTAGCCATTTTGAGTTTCATATAGAAAATTAGTTTTTTTCTTATGTGCTTTCTTTTTTACTTATAAAATTGTTTGAAATATTTCTCATGTTAGTATCATTTAGTACAATTCATTAAATTGTGATTGGGCGGCAGGGGGTAAAAGAAATAAATAAGCACATATAACTTTCAGATTCAGTTTTCAAGATTTTGAGTTGGTAATATTTTTTCTCCATATATAAGACAAAGAATATCTTATTTTTCAATATGGTTGGATTTGTTAGCAAATCATGTGATTAAAACAGAGGTTCTCAAACTGTACCAAATATTTTTTATGAATACATATTTGATGCCCTAATTATGACTTAATAATATATATATATATACCAATGCATATTCATATTTTAATGGAATAAAGAGTTGGTATGCAAATCTATTTCTTTGTGTATCATCGTATGTTTGAGAGGCATTGGATGAAATAAACATCTTTATTTGTACTCTATGGTAACATGGGTGATGATTAATACATAGTAACTGTTTTTGTTTGTTTGTGGATGGGGGTAAGTTTATTACTATTATATAAAATGGGATAATGAATAATTTATAATGATACTTCACTTGCAGCAGAATTTTATTTTTCTCAGTCATACCTGATACTTTTATCCTTTTACTCTGCATTAAATAGTAAAATAATTTTACCAACAGTTTGTCAAATGGTGAATATCTATACAAGGATTTCTTCTTTATAAATGGGCTTTGTATTAATGAAATAAATTCAATTTTAGATACCATAATAAGTGTAATAGTAGTACCACTCTTTCTTTGTTTTTCATAATTTCATCTTTTGTTCATATAAGTATATATATTCTTTGTAGATTCTTATGAAAATGCCAAATTTTTGTGTGATCAGTATTACCTCACAGCTCCAGAAGTTGATATCACGAGTCTCAATGCTACAGGTATTATTATTATTATTATTATTATTATTATGATGCAAATCACTAGAGGTAGAGATTGCTAAAGTAGTTAAAGAAGAAAAAAAGTTCCTTTCATAGTCTTTATCTAAAGAATTCATTGTCAGCTTTTAATTGATCCTGATTAAATCTGTTTTTGTAGTGACGTAGTTTAATTGTTTGAAAGAATCATAAAGAGTTCAGTCTCTATCTTCAAGGAATTTTTCATATTCAAATCATACAGACATTATCATGTAGCAATATGACAAACTTTTCAGTCATCAAACTGAGGGCTGTTTCACTTTTGAAAGTATTTCAAGCCACTTGATGTATGTTTTGTTAATTTAAAGAAAGTTAAATATCAAATCACTTCCATTCTCCCAATTCTGCACATTATTATCTGTGGAAGGTACAGTTCATTTACAACCAACTATTGTGCAAATCTAATTATACAATTATACAATTTTAATCACAAATTATACAAAATCTGTTCATTTTTCTCACCGGACATAATTAGTGCAAACTTTCCTACATTTTATGTTTCTCATTCAGTTCAAGTGCAGTGTTTGTTTTTTTGTTTGTTTTTTTTTTTAAATCTTTGAAATGATTTCAATTGATACATTGAAGTCTATGTGAGTTCTAAAGTCATGGATCATTTTTCAACTTTGATGATTTCTATCTATGTCTCTATTTCTCACTCGCTCAAAAATTCCAATTGCAAACTTAAAATTATAAAATCTTATATTTCTAGCAGTATTGTTAAATGCAGAGTTTATATTCCTCATGGCTTCAGCTCCATTATAACCATAAATCAACCCATTCAAAAATAAAAAACTTTGAAAGGCTTTACCTTTTTAAAAAGGTTAAAAATTAAGAGAATTAAATTTTTACTGAATAAGCAACAAATATATTTGCAATTAAATTGTGAAAAATTAAATAAGAAGCTTAAAGCTAGGCAATTTCTTGAACATCCTAAATATATATAAAACATCTCTTTTGTTTAAATACTGAATTTATGTCTATTAAAATAAGTCATTTTTTTTGGGGGGGGGGGTCTCTTTAGAGATTAAATCAGTAATGTGACCAAATTGATGGCATAGAATTTTGCATTATTTACTTTTTCTAACATTGAAATTTTTTTTCACTTTAACTGGATAGAAAATTTCCTTGTAAATGTTAGTAATACTACTATATGACTTTACAATCATTTACCGTCATAATTCAAGAAAGTCAAATACATGGCCAGCTATTTGGCTCTCTGGGTTCAGAATTTTCAACAAATTCTTTAATCCATCTTCAGAAATACGACATTATTTTTTAAGAACAATGATTTTTTTTTTTTTTTTTTTTTTTTTTAAATTTTAAATGTCTCCTATTATTATTTTTAATTTATTATCTGACTTTTTTTCTTTTAGCTACAGACAAATCTGAGCAAATTCGAATGGTATATGTTCCTTCACATTTATACCACATACTTTTTGAACTGTTCAAGGTAAACAAATTTATAAAGCATTTTTTCTTGTTTAGCACAGACTTTATTATAATTTTCACACATTGATCTAATTGAAACGTAAATATTTGATGTATTCTGATTGTATATTAGTTATAATTGCAGAATTTTGTATGAAAGCTTCAAGCAAAATATCATACAACAAGGAACTTATGCATAGGCATAT
This sequence comes from Doryteuthis pealeii, assembly GCA_023376005.1. Taxonomy (NCBI): domain Eukaryota; kingdom Metazoa; phylum Mollusca; class Cephalopoda; order Myopsida; family Loliginidae; genus Doryteuthis; species Doryteuthis pealeii. Next base: position 54,787,665 of record CM042143.1, on the reverse strand, counting down.
TTCAGTTATTCAAAACTGACTGAAAACACTCTAAGTGGGATTTTAAGCTAGTTTCTGTAGAATTTCTCATGGATTTTAATTATCTATTTATTGAATCCTACCTCATTTGAAAATCATCATCAGTATCAACTTTTGGATCTTATTATTTGTGTTACATAAACTGATCATAAATTTATCTCTTACTTTTTATTGTAACAATAAACACTAAATTCTGTTTTTATGAAGCTTTATAAGTTATAAACTTATTAAGATGTTCATATTTATGGCTCCCTGATTGTCATTGCTTGTATTAAAAATGTAAACATGACGTTTTTTATTACTTGATTTCCCAGTGACTGGGAAAAAGTATAATTTTGCTTTCTCAATAGGAAATTCCCAACTAAAGTCTCTTTATTGTTTTTTTTTTTTTTTTTTTTTTTTTTTTTTTTAGATTAAACACTTTACTAAAAAATTAAAAATTTTGGAATGTTCAAAAAGTTTTTTTTTTTTTTTTTTTTTTTAAATTTAAAAAATGTTGAAAACCTGCTTTAATGTCCCATTAATAACTGAAAATTTGGCTGTAGTTAAATATTCTCGAGTTATTCGATAAAAATCAGATGGATAAAATTTAAAAAATCATTTGAAAATGATATGAAGTAAAGCAGATGTAAATTAGTAATAGTAAAGTCATTTGAGTGACCTATTGTCAGTATCAGCCAAACAGCAAAGTCTATCTCCTCATTAGTGCTAGACTAAGATTGTTTTTGTGTCTGAGGTGGAGCTCCCCGCCTACTATCAGCTCTCCACTTTACTGCAAAGATCTGAGCTGTGCTACTTGTGCTGAGTTCACAAGGGTCAGTATCAAATTGAACTAAATATTTTCTAACCATATTGAATATACATTTGTTGTTGTTTTGTTTTTTTTTTTTTGGGGGGGGGTTCTTTCGTTGTTTTTTCTAAGGATTATTCTTTAAATTTTTAATTACCAATGTCTTCATACACAAAAGTACAATAGATTTTTCTCTTTCATATTTATTTCTTTGTCTACTCCCTGGTTATTTTTATGATTAATAATACAATATTGTAATTCGTTTGCTTATTTGAAACCACAATAGTAACAGATTTTAGTATCTTTCAGTTTCTGATATCAGATAAAATATAAAGTATTCTAATTAAACAATAGCTTATTTACCTGTAAATATAATTTAAACATGTTCATGTGATATTAAATTCTGGTTTATTCTCTTAGGATTTTTTCTTCTATCTTTTGATCAAAATTTATTTTTTAAACACAACATTAGTGAAGTGTTATATATGAGAGGTTTCATAAAGCAATTGTATGTCACTGTCTTGTTCAGTCCCTCTTCATCTGAGATGGATCTTTTGTTTATATTCCCTACTCTGTTCTTTTAACTCTGTAGAAAAGTGACTTTTTATAAAATTGTTTATAACTATGATTTGGGTTTGGTTGGAAATTGAAAAAAAAATGAGATTTTACAGTAATAAAAATTATTTTCTTAAATATTTATTTCAAGAACTACAATTGATTTTTAGATTTCATTATCTTCAATTTTAAATGTTCCTGAAGTTGGTGTATAATTTATGTCATACTCATATTTAGATTTCTTTTTTTCTTCTTTTTTTTTATTTTTATTTTTTTAATTTAAAAAAAAATAATTTTATTAAATTTAAACTATTTTTATAAATAAAGTATTTGTGACAAATCACATTTAAAACTTTATTGGTGTATTTGTATATGAAATTTGTTAAAAAAACTAAATATTTCCTTTGCTTAAAGATAGTATTTCCACCTTAAAATCCTAATTTTTGTTTTAAAATAAAAGCTATAAACTTTTATCAGTGTTACGGATTTGTGATTTTGTTATTTTGAGTGATTGCAGTTGTAGTGGTTTGGTTAAATTTTAAGATACTAAAATTTGAATATTATTAAATCATTTGAGGTGGAATTATAAGATATTAAAATATTTTTTGTTATTGTATATTATCTTTGCTATGTCAGGATAATGTTTCCTATGTTTACCATTTCAGGTTAGATTAATATACCGATATGGTATATTTGAATATGAAATCTTGATAACTCTCATCTTTGTGTTTACCAACAAAAAAATGAATTTAAAATTTCTCTTTTGACAGAATGCAATGCGTGCTGTTGTTGAATTTCATAATGAAGATGAATTGCCACAACTGAAAGTGATGATAACTAAAGGAGAGGAAGATGTAAGCATAAAAGTAAGTAAACAGGTTTAAATGTTGGGAAGTAATACTTTGATCCTTAATGATGCATATAAATACTAAATTCTGATTCAAGGCAGAAGTGATGATCCATATTTGATAGGTACTATGTTAGTTTCTGAAAACATTTGAATTATTAGCAACCATATATAAAGTTTAGTTTTTACCTAAAACCTTTATCCGAATTAGTAATAGATTTAATACCATTTTGAAATATATTTATGTACTATACACTCAATATGATAAGGTTATGATGGCATGATGCTTAGACATAGGAGGAGTAGCATATCTATTTCTTTAGAATGTGTTCTGCATAGCGTTGCAGCCACACTACATCTGATTGTGTGGCTGCTGTTTTATAGCAAGTAGGTTTGTGTGGGGGTGTAGTTGCTAGATTCACACACCCTGATTTTGAATTTAGTTTTTCCTTTTCCAAGACAGGTTGCTTTACCAAGGCTAGAGCAGAGTTTGCCCCACCATTTATCTATACCTGGAGGTAAAAAAAAGGATTTATGCCTTTCCCAAGAGTATTAGAATGAAAGTGAAAAAGCTTCATCCAAGATTTGAACTTGGTTTGTTGAATATAATTTCCTGAGACAATAACCATTATGTGACACACCACTAAGAATTTCTTTTGAAATTGATCAATTTATATTTGAAAGTATGAATGTATTATATCTATTATCAGAATTATTAGAAATGCACAATATCAGCACTAAATATTTGATTCAAATAAAAATTAATATCATGATCATTACTGGCAATAATCTCCATAAAAGTGGAAAAAGGAAAATAAATTTTAATGAAAATTGAATCTTATTCTTTATATGAGAACAAAAATGAATTTTTGTGTTGTGCCTCATGTCTTGCTTGTTTTTATGCTCCTCTTTTATTGGGTAATCAGACTTTGTTGTTCTTTATATCAAATTGCAATTAAATTGTCACTATGAATTCTTCATTTTAATCATACACCTTTCAAAAACCTTGATATTTCATGTTAATAAATAAAAATTTTTTAAAATTCTAGTCCATAATGCCAGTGTTGCCTTTTGCATTACTTTTCAAATAATATTGTCTATTGTGTTTTTTTTTTTTTTGTGTAGATGAGTGACAAGGGTGGTGGCATTCCACGAAGCAAATCTGAAATGCTCTTCCATTACATGTATTCAACTGCTCCTCAACCAATGCACTCAGATAATGGATCTGCACCCCTTGTAAGTCTCAATCTGTTTTCTACTACTTTTTCAACTTTCTAAAACAAAAAATCGATTTTATAATCAAAATCAAAAGTGTATTTCTGTTTATTGTACAGCTGAAGAAAGTCATTTAATAAAGTAGCTGAATTTTTTTAGTAACAAAGAATAAAATCAATAATTCAAAATGCCCTGTTGGCAGGACTTAGAATACACTGACTGTATTCCCTGCAGAAGATGCTTTCATCAGGAGTGGGGGTGAGTCCTAACCAAAAATAGTTGGTGAGAAGCCATGCTGCTGCATGACAAAAAATTCAAAAACAATTTTTTTTTTTTTTTTTTTTTTTTTTTCCTGCACATTTACTCAGTACATCTCCTTCACCTAGAGATGGTTCTTCCTTAGAAGTCACATGGTGGGCATTTTGGAAAATGGCCACCAGAGGGCAGTTGGGCAATGACTCAACATCCAAATTTGTTCATAATATATTGGTTTACCTTTTGTGCCAAAATTGGTGCTTTTATCAAAAAATGCATTATGGGTTTGAATATCCTAGCTAAACCACCCCACTATTTACCTTCTGATGGCTTTTAGTGCAATTTTTTATGATTGATTTTCTTAGGTTTTTTTTTTGTTGTTTTTTGGGGGGGTTTTCAGTTTAAGATAATTTCTGATTCATTGTTTATTTTATTTCTTTTAGGCTGGTTATGGCTATGGTTTACCATTATCTCGTCTGTATGCCCGATATTTTCATGGAGATTTGATCTTAAGTTCTGTGGAAGGCTGTGGAACTGATGCGTTCATTTATTTAAAAGTAAGTTTGTTGTTTTTTTTATTCACCCCACCCCCCAAAATCTATTCTTTGTAATTTTTTGTAATAGGCAAGTAAAGATATTCATTTGATAACTTTGAGCGTTGAATATAACTTTGTTGTTTTGAATACAAAGACAATTTGGCAATAATCAAAATCTCCCAAAAATGGAGAAATTAATTATTTGCAATTAGTTTTATTCAAAATCTACCCAATGAAATAATGTTGATATTGGAAATATTTTTGTTTCTCTCTTTCAGCTATTCCCAGGTGAAGCAAATGAACTTCTTCCTGTCTATAATACAACTGCATCTAAGATGTACCACACAGATACGTTAATATCTGACTGGAGCTCTCCTGGTGCTGGAACGAATATGAGTAGAGGTTAGTCGGCCACCGCAGCAGCTGTTACAGCTAATGTCATTTCCCCACAACCTGGGGTCATCCAACAAGAAGCTGCTGAAGTCAAGTCTCCATTATCAGACCGCTGACAGACAGACGGTTTTTGTTTGTTTTGGGTTTTTTTAATTTTTTTTTTATAACATTTTTTTTTCCACAAATAGTATTCAAGGGAGATTTGAACCTAGATTTTGTGTTCATTCTGTTGGCCAAACAACTATATTTTAGTAAATGTTGGAGTGCTAACTCTAGCCACATGCTTTAATTGAGTTTTTTTTTCCTACATATTGAGAGGATAGAAAATGGCTTAGTAATTTTTGAGAGCAAATATAAAAATTTAGTTTGAAAATTTATGGAATATATCTAAATTCCTCATCAGTTTTCATATTTCAAAGAACATCACAATGCTCATTTAGTTTTCTAGTTTGTTGGGGGCAAGATTTCTTTCTATTTCTGTACAATCTTGTCATGTTTTTGCAAAATGTTGATATTCCTAGGGACACTGCCATTCATGTCGCTGACAGCACATGTAAACATTTATAACAAATAAATCAAGAATATGTTTGTCAGTTGATTCAGTTTCTGGCAAGTGATTTAAAATTTTCAGTTTGGAATTTGGATTTAAAATTTGTTTATTTTTGCTAAAATTAAAAAATAAAAATTTCTCCACTTTTGATTGTACAGGAAATCACTTTTGTGTGTCTAGAAATGCCTCTTTTCTATTGAGCGTCCCCTCTCCTTTTTGTTTTTTTTTTTTTTTTTGTTTTTTTTTTTGTTTTTTTTTTTTTAATTAGTCAAACTTCCTGTGTTTATAGATTTAGTCAACAGTTAATAGACGGTCAGTAAATTTCAACCATTTGTAAGTTTTATAAATGTGTGTTTCTCTGAAAGCAGTTCTTTGACTTATCAGGAATTGGCAAGAAAAAAAAATTGAAGATTTTGGCTGTCGGGCCATTTCCATCATCTCTTCTTCCAAACAGAATTTGCTCTTTTTTCCTTTTCCTCTCAATTCAAAACATTGCTGCTGTTATCATTTCAGCTCAGCCTTCACTTTAATACAATCAAAAGAACAAAAGCAAAACAGATTTTTCATTTGGTTGCATATAACACCTTTGAAATTAAGCTTTATAAAAAAAAAAAGTAAAAATAAAAAAAAACAAATGGAATGCCCTCAGTTTATTTTTGTTTGCTAAAATGTGCTTTCAAGAATCTTTTTAAAAAAATCTTTTCTTTTGACACAATTTATTTTGGGTTGCAGAATATCCACATGTGCCTTTCATTTGTAGTGATATTCTATAACCATTTATTTGTAACAAACTTCATACTCCCACCCCTACACAGTTCCATTGACTTCTAAAGTTTGGATAACAAATAATTTTATATCACTTACTATTTAAATATTATATTGATATTTAATTTGTTTTATTTGAATTTAAAGAAATATTTATTTTTTTCAAGATTTACACTTTAAAAATAATCTCTTTTAAAAATAACCCAATGCAAATAAGTTTCCAAAGAATTTATTAAAAAAAAAAATAGGTTTAAAACTTGAAAAAATGATTTTGTACTATTTGCTGGTTAAAAATTTCTGATTTTTTTCCTTCAAACTAGACATTTGCTGTAAACTAAGCTAGACACTTTGTGGCTGTGGCTGACCACATCTCTTCAGAATTTCTTCCTTCTATACAGACAGCAGTTTGGACATAGTCTTTATCCACTAGCACCATCAATGGGAATTATTATTACCGGTGCTAGACAATAAGTTCACTTTAATTTTTGACTGTGTCGATTTAAATCCTACCTGATAATTCTTTATAATTGGACCATTTTTCTGGCAATCAGGTTTCTCTTTAAGTTTTTTTCTGGACCAGAAAGTTTTTTTGAACAAATATTTCCAGCTAATGTTTTGACTAATATCTTCTATAGTCAATTTTAGGTGATAATCTACTCTACAAATTGTTACTCAATGTCCTGCATTTGAGCTCGATATTTTCTTATATCTTAAATAAACCAAGATACTTATTTTGTTAAGGAATTCTGTCCCTTACGAAAACACAAAAATATTATCTGCAGAGTATGATTTTTAGAAAGCATACCAATTGAAAGGAAGATGTTATTGCAAACACCTAAATTGTTGCTATTTATTTGTATTTTGATTGTTAATCATTTTGAGTGAGTGTGTGTGTGTTTTGGGTGAGCTTGTGTAGACTTACATGATTCTGACATTTTTCAAATAATGTTCTACAGTCATTATAGTCATTTTACTGTTACACTGTTTTAGACTAAGTTCTAAGATAGTTGTTTAAAAGCACAGTCAATAACAAATAGAAGGTTTTATTTAAATCAAATTTAAATAATACCTTCTATGTAGCATACAAATTCATGAGGCCATGTTTGTCTTTCATTCTTTAAAAAAAATCTGACTTGATCAGCATAATACTGGCCAACCTTCCCCTTTTTGTGTTAGGTGAGGTAATGTTATTCCTAGCTACTGTCTGCCTCTGTTTCTCCAAATAATTCCCAAACATCCGAGTCAACTGACTTCATCTGTAGATTTGACAAATTAATTTGAAACCATTTTGTATGTAATGGATGTCATGGTATGTATTGAAAAAAACAAATCTCAAATAAAAAAAAATAAAAAATTCTATAACTTTCTCTTTGTCTTTTTCTTTCTTTTTGTCTTTTTCTTTTTTGTTGTTCTGAAAATGCATTCTTTTTCTTTTTTCTTTTTTTACATGGAAACATTTGAGATAAACTAAATAAAAGGGGGGTATAACTTAAAGAAAAAGATTGAGTCTTGATGAAATCTAAAGTTTCTCTCATTCAAAGATCAGTTGTTTTTCAAAATTGGCTATTAAAAGCTTTAAAATGAAAGATTTTTTGGGGGTTGTTCTTTTTTTGTTTTGTTTTTTGTTTGTTTTTTTTTTTTTTTTTTTGTTTTTTTTTTGGTTTTTTTTCAGTAATTTTTCAGCCTTATTCAGAAAATTTTTTTTTTTTTTTTTTTTTTTTTTTCTAAATGCAATTTTAAAAGATACCTTCTTCAAATTTTTAAAAGTCTTTATTTAACAAATCCTTTTAACTTTTGGTCCCTAAAAAAATAAAACTTGTAACTTCATCTGTTAATAGATCCTCACCATCCTCCACCCCTGTGTTATTTTCTTTGAAGAAAGATTTCTTTTTGGGTTTTTTCTTTACATTCTATCTGCCAATTGGTCGGACCTACATGTAGATTTTAACAGCTTGTTGCCATAATTTTTTTTTTTTTTTTTTTTTTTTTTTTTTTTTTCAATCATTGGAACACTGTTTTCCACAAAACTTTTTACAACATTCTTGTTCTATCCAAGTCTGGTGTGACTTTTCCTGTATTCAAACATTGTCTTGTTTGGAAAAATCTGCAACTTGAATTAATTTTGTATTTATTCAAATACTGTTCAGCCTAAAACTTCAACATAAGAAACTATGTGGCAGTTTTAGACTTGATCAGAGGAACTTGAAAACTGAAAACTTAGTCAACTTTTTCAGATTTGACTGATTAACCTGAAAATGGGAATTTATCTTTTCAACTTTTATGAATAAACAAAGTGTTCCATTCAACCAATATGTCTACTTAATGGAGAGAGGAATATCTGTTTATTCACTCAGAAACTGGGGTAGAATTGTATTTAAAAGTTATATATTAATACTCTTGTTCCTTAATTGTACAACTGTTAGCATCTTGCAACACCCTCTAGTTAATGAGACCATCCAAGATGGAAATGCATAAATGTAAATCCTGATTATCTGGTATTGCTTATTTGCTGAGTTCTTATTTCTTGAGTGTCATCACCTCAGTTAAATAATGGACCATTCCATTTTTATTATAAAGGGAAGAAAAGGACATGCTACACAGAAAAAATATAGGGAAAAATAGGAGGATGTGTGCATGGAAGTGATAACCCTAATCAGTTTCAATCAAACATAAGAAAAAGAAAAAAAAAGTTAAATCAAGATTATTATGCTATTTACATATTGAATTATTTTGCCATAGCTCTTAAGTAAACATATCAAACATTGTAGTAATTAAATTATCATACTGTTGTATATCCACAAGACCTGCTAGTAAATATTATTACCTCAGTTTTGAATTTTTAGAAATTGTTGAAGCCTTCAGTCAATTGATGGTAATGAAGGTTTATTAAACAATTGTCAAAATCATTTAGTATTTGTAAGTGGAATTCCATTTTATGAGTTAGACTTCAGTTAATGTTAGTATCTCATTCATTTCAAGCTAATGTAAAGAACATTTTTTTCCAAATTAGGTTTTTCAATATATATATATTTTTTTTTATTTTTTATTTTTATTTATTTATTTTTTTTTTTTTTTTAACCACTTTATTTTTCTGTTATTTATAGTTAGCTTTTCTCTCATTCTCCCTCACTCATGAAACTGACTCCTATTGAAGCAAAAATGATGTGTAACCATTCAGATATTGAATTTATTTACAGTTTTTTGCCTATCATGAAGAAGTCTAGATACTAAAAAAAAAAACTGATCTGCTGTAAGATCAATCAAATAATCATTTTCTATCTTCATCTGATTTAACTTCATACTCAAAACGACATTATCACTTTGTCAGTGCATCTTAGAAAACATAAACTGTATAACCCGTCGGTCGCTCCCGAGCTAAAGGGCTCACAGAATCTCCGAAATTGGCTGTCAAGATCGGATTTTCTGCATCAACCACGGATTGCAGGGTATCTATATTTGCTGGAAATCTAGCCGAATGCCCCACGTTGTGCTAAGATCTCAAACGACTAGAAATCCGCTATAGAAACTGATTTCCAAGGTTAATGGCGTCCGATTGGTCACACACAAAAAAAGAATAACGAATCTTTTCTTTTTAAAAAAATCAACATTTATATTCGAAAATATAAGAATACAAATAATTACTTCTCAAGGTTTGTGGGAGTGATGTGCCCGTAATTAAATACTTCTGGTCTTCTGCAAAGTATTGTGCAAAACAGTTCGTAAGTTGACTAAGTTTTCAAAATGGTCTTAGCTGAAGTCGGTTACTCTCGGCTCTCAGTATTGCGTTAATCTTGTCAGCTAGCCCGGTCAGCGCATGTGATCCTCAAACAATCAACGTCCTCTTTCAAGCGCAGCGTGGCTTAATCTCCCCTCAAGCCAAAAACGTCTGAGTTAAGTAACACTCCGATCGGAACAATTTTATTTCCGGCCGGCACGAAGACATTGGGAATTTTTCTGCTCCACCCACTCAAGAAGGGTAACCGCCTTCCTCTTGTTCAACCAGCCAATCAAATTTACTTCCGCTCACTAATCTGGGTACCATCTCTTCCGGCCACTTGAATGTGTTTTTTAAATACATTCGACCCCCTTTTTTTTTTAATGTCGATTTCCAACAAGAGTTTATCTCCATTCTCCAGCAATAGGGAAACATAAAAACAATAGATTCTCTTTAATCCTGGTTTCTTCATGTTCCGGTAATCTATAAAACAAGATTTATCTTTTCCCCGCGACTAAAGTCTGGATACATCAAAGACTCGTCTAAGAACGGCTTCCCTCACTTCTGGGAGTTCCGACCTACTTGAGATTTTACTATCGCCTCGACCCCCCCGGTCGAGGTCATTTTCGGATCGCCCATCTGTTTTGAATCTACGGCTGAAGTCGGCCAGCGAGTTATATTTCCGTTTATTAATTCTTTCTTTCTTCTAATTTCAAAACCTAGATCAGGTCACATCTCGATCGCGGCCTTGTAATTCTGACCCAAACGATCGGAAGATTTTAACTTCCAATTTTTCTTTCTTTTTCTATCTTCCAAACCTGAATCAGGTCACAACTGCATCTCTAAAAGGCGTGTTTTAGGTATGAGACTAAACTGCATCTGGTGGTGAGGCTACAGTTCTGAAACTCTGGGGAGTGTGGAATACCCCTTCATTGCCATTACTCTTGTGTCCACTCTGACCCGCAGTGATAGTACCTATTAGGGTCTTACTTATTGGTCAAATAGGTCTGTTTGAAAATAATTTGTATCGGATAGGAATACTTGATATCATATAACTGCAAACATGTATTAAGATTTATAATTGTATATAAATTATAAGTATTAAATTGAAACACTTTAAACCATATAACTGTGTGCAGATTATTTGTATTAGGAATACTTTATATATAAACTGCAAATATGGTTATAGACTAATTAGTACAATTTTTTTTTAAATGCCATGGAACATTGAAAATATAGTTATGATTATAATCAAACATTTACAAATGAATAAAAATTTCAGCATTAAATAACCCATAAAGAGTTGATATGCCATTTAAACAAACTAAACTGTATGACATTATCATTTAGCAATATGACAAGCTTTTCAGTCATCAAACTGAAGGCAGTTTCACTTTTGAAAGTGCTTGAAGCTGTTTGATGTATATCTTGTTAATTTAAAGAAAGTTTGGTAGAGCACCTGCCTAGGAAACACAAGGTTCCAGATTTGATACTAGCAGAGCTTGAATCTGTGTGTTAAAGTGGGGATCTAATGGTAGGTTTGTCACTCCACTTCAGATGCTAAAATAATCTCCCTAGTCTAGTCAGCCCAGTGACACGCTCTGCATGTCCATGTCTCTGGTTTACCATCGAGACGGTAACTAGCGGTGCCGCCCGACTCAGTGTCATTGAAGTTAGTCGTTCGATGTAACAGTCCCTCAATAAATTTGTCCAATTTGACAAGACGAGCCGATTGATCATAGGGAGCCTCTCTGTCCACCCGTCTAGTCTAAGTAAATGCCAAAGTTGAGTGTTGCATATCATAGACTGCTCAGCCACCAGGGTGCCATCCTTAAGCATCACGGGTCGCTACCCACAACCAACAGGTGACTCCATTGTGGGTGGGGGGTTCTTACCCCTCTGCAGAGGTGCAGTTGGCATATTCTAAACCCCTAGCTAACAGGACTGAAAAATTGGTATCTAAAATTGGCAGTAGCTGATAAAAATTCAATTCATCTATTTTACATTGATTTTCTTTGAGTATCTTCAGCTTAGTTGTTAATTCTTTCTTTCTGAACTGATAAGAGTTATTCTCTAAGTGCGGACAGAAAAATAACAACAATTATGTTCCATGGATTGAATAAAGAGTTAAAAATTCTACAAAACTGAAGACGGCTGGAGTGTACAATGGCTGAAACAACTAATATGAGGATACTCATCCGAGCACATCAGATTATAAAGATGATTTATGAACTCAGAAATTCAGTTTTCAAATTTTTCTCCTCTTCACACTTTAAAAAAATATTTAACTTTTAAAGCTAAAAGATATATATTTTAGGTTTAGATGCTATTAATGCAACAAGGGAGAGAATTTAGCTGATTAAGAAATTGTTCTGCACGATAGGGTTGGTAAAACTCAGTAAGATATAACCTGGAAGAAAAAATGACAAACCTATACTAATTCCTTCCTTTTTGCAAATAGCACAATTCTTGTAAATATAAACTCATTAAAATCAACCTTTTTTTTTTTTTAATAAATACTAGGTATGCTCAAAATTTCGGGTGTAAGGGAGATAAATGCAAAAGATCAAGAATGAACAAGATTTTTGCGTGTTAAATAAATTAAAATCTAATGTTGCCTATATTTTAAAATTATTCTGTGTATTTCATTAAATCTAGGTTATCAGGGGAGATAACTTTTTAGTACGTTTGATCCATACACGAAAATACATTCGTTAATTATAATTTTTTAAATATATAAAATCTCTGAAAATATGTTGTGCATTTTAAAGCTTACATTTTTAGATAGATTGAATAAATTTTGATCTATGGTTAAAATATTGTGTTCAGCATAGAAGACATTTAAAATTCACTATCAAATTTTAAGTGAATAAAAATAGGCCAATTGAATCAATTCAAAGGGAAAAAAAAATTTTAAACTAAAAAAATCAACCCAAAAACTCACACCTCAAAAAAAAAAATTTTAATTTTAAGAAAATAATCTTTAAATTTTCAAATAACTTTTTTAGGTATTGTATTTTTATTTATTTATTTATTCTTTTTTTTTTTTTTTTAATGTGTTTTTCAGGATTTCATCTTTCTAGAAATGAAAAAATTAGGGAATGGAAAATTTGTTTCTTCAAATGACCAAAGGTCAAACCCCCCTGTACATTCTGAATTGATGAAATAAAAAACTATTTTGTTCAAGTTTTTTAATAGAATATGCTATTCATTATAAAACTAAGTCATTAATTAATAATGTGATGAAAATTTCATTAAAATCGGACAGTTTCCTGATTTTTAGTAATAGTTTGAAAATTAATTTTTTTTTTTAAATTCTTATTACCTCCCTTTGCCATTTTGATCATACCTAATAAATATAAAGAAATGTTATATATAGTCCAGGTTAAAAGTGCGGTAAGACAATTTAGATCTTATTTTTCCGATGTAGGTATTATTGGGAACGAAGGTCTAAAAAAATTCTGTTTCAGGTTACCTTTGCTGCGCTTTTAAGGGGAGATAATTCAACTACTTAGCTCTGTTTTGTCCATAATGGTTTTATTTCATATTTTTCAGTTTGATATTCTTCTCGATTTTTTATTGTATTGTTTAATTTTTATTTTTTTAGTTAAATAAAATTATGACTATTATCTCCCCTCTCTCTCTCTCTCTCTCTCTCTCTCTCTCTCTCTCTCTCTCTCTCTCTCTCTCTCTCCACTTAATTATGAATACAAAAGGGGTAAAAAAAGATTTTAATGAATTGAAATCGGTGACTTGATTGAATGATAAAAGGAATAGCATGAATAATATGATGATGCACTCACACAAAGAAATTTGTCAATGAAGGCCATTTTCGTTTGTAAAGGTTGACAGATTCATTGACAGATTTTACAAGAAACTAAAGCGAATATTCATTACTCAATATCCGACCCTTCACTAAAATTTCTTGTCGTTTCCTTCCTCCTGAAAACGAGTTTGTCAATAATTAAAAATGTATGTTTTTGGTATTTTTTTACTATAACAAGAACTTTAAAATTCTTGCAAGCTTAAACAGTGAGACCTGTTTATGGTACATTTAATAATTCTTTTACAAAATGATATCCTGCAATGGCCATACTTGAATCTGAGAAATCAGCCATGATATATATATATATATATATATATATATATATATATATATATATATATTGAAATGAAAAATAAAGGAAAGAAAATGTTGAATGGATAAAATAGGATTTATTTTATTTTATTGTATACATACATGTATTCTATCTATTATTATTTTAGATACATGTATGCATGGATAAACTCCTGGCCGAGTCACACGTGTCAGTAAAATAAAATAAAATAAATCCTATTTTATCCATTCAACATTTTCTTTCCTTTACTTTTCATTTCAACATGCCGTCAGATTCACTTCCATTTTCAACTTACACACACACACAATATATATATATATATATATATATATATATATATATATGCATACACTTAGACATAATATATGTTCATATCCATACATACATATATGTGTGTGTGTGTGTGTGTGTGTGTGTGTATGTATGTATGTATATACACATTTTTTTTTTCTTTTTGGTAGAATAAAACAATACAAATATCTATTATATATATATATATATATATATATATATATATATATATATATATATATATGAGAAAAAGATATTTTGTATTGTTTTATTCTACAATACACACACATATTCATATATGCACCTAGCTTTTGTTTTTTAATTAGGTTTATAAGTTCCCAAAATCCACACTGAATCGTCCAATTGGACACATAGCATGGTGGATAAATGTGTTGTGTTAAGACAGTTGTAAGTGACAGTTATCTCTAGGCTGGTCAAGGATGACAGTAACATAGAATGATGATTAACACAGCTTAACACTTGTACCTAGTTATGGTTAGTGGAATGAGAACAGGATACCCCCATGTATTGAATAATGGTTGGGTTCAAAGTTCCGTGATGTCTCCCGATTACGACAAGAAGGTTCCCAAGTTTGAGAAGGCTCCCAAGTTCGACAAGAAATACCTGAAGAAGGCTGGAGGGCACATTAGCCGAAACGTTGTACAGATAACAATAAAGATGAGGACAATAGTTCAAATAATCCATATAATAAAAATTATCAAGCCTCATCTAAAAAATTCAGAGAAATAGAATTATTAGCAATGATATATTGAAATGGAACATTTTCAAAAAAGAAATCAAACATTATTTGAATTCCAAGAAAGGTTTTCACAATGAGTTTATTTTCTAATTTTCTCTCCTTTTCACTTTTTTTCTTTTTGATAAAAAAGGTTAAAAGTATCCAATTAACTGGTATGTTGGGGATAATTCTATTTGGGATCATCGATGTCTCCTGCCCTTATGGGATGAAGTTAAGATAATAGATAAAGAAGAACATTGGAGAAAAAGACATATTAAAGAATCAGCTCATATCATAGGCTATAGTAACCTCTTAAGTAGACCTGTATATCCACAATACATGCTCATGTTGATGCACATATATATGTTACATAATCTATGCGGTTGCATAAGATTATTGTCAATCCCCTGTAATTCTGAGGGGGTGACCCTTTTCATATCATGGCCGGGTCTTTCCATGGAAAATTACAGAAGCCCGCCAAATATGTGAAGTCACGTGGGACCTTTTTTGAGTCCCCAGTTTGCAGCTGGACGTCAGGCAGAGCGGTCGGCCATTTTATGCTCTGTCTAAACTGGAACTCACGCGCGCTATGTTAGTTAGAGGATTATGTATAGTTAAGGAAATAAAAGTTTGGATAATTAATATGTTCTTGTGGTTAATGAATGTCTTGGTAACAAGAATAAGCCAGCAAGAACATAGTAACAGAAAACCAGACCGAAATCCCCAAGTCAACTCCAGACGCTAGGCCTTAGAAGATATCCAAGATCTTAGAAGATGCCAGACCAAGTCAAGATGATAGAAGAAATACCAAAGACGATCAGAATACTAAAGACGGCCAAGAAATAGAATTAAAGAAAGAGGTATGCAACATTATAATTAGTTAGTGCCAGTGAAGAGGGTATACAACATATAGAATTATACAAGGATTTTTACAAATCCCTAAGAGAGCTCAATGCATGATAATGAATAAATTAATTATATACAGAGCAATATTTACACCTTTAATAAGAAAGAAAAACTTTTAAAAAAATATCATTTGGCTATTATAAATTTATTTTGACCAGAACTCAATAAATGAGCCTAGTTTCATCAGACAACTAACTATATAATAACCAAGAAAACAAACTAGAATAGAGAAAACATTTTTTCCTTTTCTTTCTCTTCTTTTAGTTTTGATTACAAGGTTATTGGGGGTGGGGGGTTAATCAATAATTGTTGTGGCCAAATTATTGGATAAAATAATGTATCTGTGTAAATGATTATTATTGGAGAAATTGTTATAAGTAATTGTTGGAAAGTATTTTCGTCTATGGATTTTCAAAGATTTCTTTCTGGCACATTTTTAATAATAATAATAATAATAATAATAATAATAATAATAATAATAATAATAATAATAATTTGATAAACAAAAAAGAAAGAACTTGTCAACTGGTGGATTTTGCAGTGCCAGCAGATCACAGGGTGAAGCTAAAGGAAAATGAAAAAATGGACAAATATCTAGACCTTGCCAGATAACTGAAAAAAGTTATGGAATATGAAAGTCAAAGTGATACCAATTGTAGTTGGTGCACTTGGAACAGCCCCAAAAGGATTAGAAAAGGGTTTGGAAAGTTTGGAAATCAGAGGAAGGATTGAAACTATTCAGAAAACTGCACTGTTGCAATCTGCCAGAATACTCAGAAGAGTCCTGGAGACCTGAGGAGACTTGCTGTCACTCAGACTCCAGTGAAAGACCATCAGCTAATGCTGATGTGAAAACTCAAAAGGAGCAAATAATAATTAAATTTATTGCGTACAAAGCTCGAGTGCACCACAACTCATCAAAGTCTTATGTATAGTGCATAAAATAATGTAATAATGCCAGGAACATGAATAGCGAACAGTAATGATATACATGTATGTGTGCACGTGCGTGCATATGTGTAAGGAGGGGTGGGGGTATCAGGTATAGTGTCAGTGAATTACAGGAAGCATGGAGGCTTTGAAAGATGCAGTGTTTTGGCAGCCTACAACGGACGCAGGCAATTTATTCCATGCCTTAACAACTCTGAGCGTGAAAAAATTGTTTGACTACATAGAAAAATCTTTCACACATTATCCTATACACTTCATACAACAATTTTTTCAATAATAATCAATTGCACATATACATTATTTTACCCAATAATTCAGCTACAACCATTCTTTATATATATATATAAAGTCTTCCACAGACACCGTATTTCGATGTTTCAGGTCTCTTCAGTGTGGCTAGACACAGCAACTACATCTGACCAGGAGCGAAACCTGACTGACTTTTCCTCAGCCCGATTCATTAACCCCACGGCCATTTGACAGCTGCCGTTAAGGGGCGGTGTTCAAACTATTAAATACATACATTTGTTTATACATCTTACGATCACCAAGTTTGTAAACAACAGACGATCATTGCTTTATACTGGCAGTGAAAGTTAATTTAAGTCGCCCCTAGAGAGCTCTACCTGGTTTTGGAAGAATATATATATATATATATATATATATTATATATATATATATATATGGTAGAGAAAAAGGCTTAAAAATCGGTCATATTAGCAGTTATAACATAAAGTCTATTTACCCCTCACATTAGATCATCTGCCTAATTTGCTCCTGAATATTAAAAAAAATACCTCCTAGGGTGGCAATAAGAACTGAAGCCAGAGTTTATTCAAAGATTCCCCAAGATATATAAAGTCCCCCCCCCCGCCATTTCTGTTTCCATTTCAATAAAATTAACAGTTTGAAGAAACTTATATGTATAAACATATACATATGAGTGGAAATAGATCTATAACTGGTAATATGACTGATTTTTAAGCCTTTTTCTTTAACAAATATTTTGCTCTGTATATAATTCATAAATTATTGTATATTGAGCTTTCAATTGAACCAGACCAACTTCAACATTCCGTTGTTAAAAAAGGCCCATCCGAGAATTATTCTTAACATCAATAAACCTGGTAGCTTACCTACATATATATATATATATATATATATATATGTGTGTGTGTGTGTGTGTGTGTGTGTGTGTGCATTTATGAAGAGTGGGTGACTTAACGGAGAAGATAAAATATCAAGTTAGTTAGACCGTCGATAAAATAATTAACCGAATAAGTCAGGGTTATAAAGGATATAAGAGAGCTCAATACGTTTGTAGAGCAGATTTAGTAAAACGGTATAGTCAGATAGCCTACTCAAGTTTCATCTCATTCGGATCATCAGGGTTATCTACAATCAATTAATTAAATCAATTAATTAAGAATAAACGGATATATATATATATATATATATATATATATATATATTAAATTTTTACTTGAAGGCACCTACAACGCATGTATCGCATAAAATTCGATACTTCTTCTTATAGAAAATGAACTTGACAAGTGTAATCCCAGCAAAGGATGGCTCGCTGTGTAGAATACCGTACAGACCGTTTCGACTTTATTAAGTCTCATCAGCGGTATATACTAATGATTTCCCTCCGACAGAAATCGAAACCGGGACTTCAGCAGACACAGTGAAACATTAATGAAACACTTTTATCGCCTCGGCCACAGCACACAGCTGACCATCCTAGCGAAATTAAGCTTGTCAAGCGATACTATACGCCTATACCATAATAGGTAAGGGGGCGTTATTGAGAGAATTTCTGTCCATGGATGGCTGATAAGCGGAGTGTCTCATTGGGTATTTAAATCCTCAAATGTCAAGATATCTTGTATAAGATTGTTTGATTAATCGAACTTAACGAACCTAAATTCCACCATCGTATGAAATTTTCAGTGTTAATATATTAATGAATAAAAGATATAATGCACCAATTATTTTATTTTAAAACTTTTACATTTTTTCAGGCCATTTAACTTTGAACCACGTATCTTTGAGAATCTGTGTTACGCCTCAAAGATACGTGCCTCAAATTAACTGACCTGGAATAATGTAAACGTTTTTAAATAAAATAACTGGTGCATTATATTTTTTATTCATTAATGTATCAACACTGGAACTTTCATTAAATTCGGTTAATTCCCTTATTTTGGGTGGTTTTTTTCTTTCTTTCGGCGGGTAACATACGATGGTGGAATTTAGGTCCGTTAAGTTCGATTTAACCGATTGTTTCTCCAATGATCTCTGAAAATAGTCAACAGTTGTCGATGTCTGTCAAGACACAGAAAATATAAAAGTGAGGTAAAGCTGCCTGAGGAAATCTTCAGGAACGTCGGTAAACTATAAATCTGTGTAGAAAGATTGAAATCTGGATTTGTTAACCATATACGGAAAAATAGGATTGGTTGGTTGGATTTTACTACATGTCAACCCTTGTTGGGTTATTTTATGCTGAAGGGTCATTCCATGTCAAAACACCAGCAAAAAGTTGAAATCTGGACCCACTGACACCGAATTACTTGAAATTTGGCACAAATGTTTCCCTTCATGGGTTAGGAAAGTGTGCCAAATTATTTTGTGTTAAACCTTACGGTTCCGATTTTCCTATTTTGCCTCTAAATTAAAAAAAATTATGACATTTTTCATCTGTTAGCTCAATACACATAGAACAATAATATTTGCCTCTCAAACCCTCTTTCATTCTTTCTTTTCAATAAAAACATTATTCCAGTGACGACGAAGTGAAATCTGTAGTGAAGAAGTGGCTCAAAGAACAGTCAACAGAATAGGGATACATGCTCATTCGAAGGTGGAACATTTCTATTGAGATAAACAGTGACTGTGGGAAAGTAGGGATGTGATCCACAGAGGACCTGCTTCATTTTGATATATTATACATGTTTTTGTGTTGGTAATTATACCTGTCCTAAACAAAATAGCATTACCTTTTGACTCACCCTCGTATTTTTTTAATTAATAAAACAATATTATTGAATAGTTTAAGAGGTTACTGAGCACAATATCAACATTTGAGAGTTCATGGAGCATTAGGATGATTGTCTTTGATTATAATCTTTCACTGAAATCCTGCACGTACATAGGAAAAAAACTCAGAACTTGGCAGGTTCATATCTTCTAAAGTAGACTTCAACCCCTCACAAAATTCTTTGGTAAACTTAGCCAGGCATAGTAGATGTTAAGAAAAAAAATATTATGAAAATTGAAGAGGACACTTTTTCTACAGACTGACCGTAAGCTACATAAGGGAAAAATTGTTGATTTTGGAATCATGCATTTGGGTGAGCAAAATAAAATTTTCTATCATGTATAGGGTTAAAATATTTGGATATTTGGATTCTACAGTCCTTATTTACCCTACATATCAAATTTCAGAATTATTGAATGCTTGGAAGTATTTTTAAAAACTTTTAAAAAACACTGAGATTCTGCAACACAGCACGGCCTTAATTTAGAGGCAAAATAGGAAAATTATTATCCCCTCTAAAATCGGAACGGTAAGGTTTAACACAAAATTATTTGGCACGCTTTCCTAACTCATGATTGTGCCAAATTTCAAGTAACTTGGTGTCGGTAGGTGTAATGCCCTGATGAATTGACATGGAATCACCCCGAAGACATTTTGTTTTATTCCTTCTTGGTGGTACTCTATTTTTTTAAAACAACATTTTTAAACACATTTTGTTTACTCGTTTGTATTTTATTTAACCCATAGATGAGACCCTAACTGGTACTACCACTCCGGGTCAGAGTGGACTTGTGAGCAATGGCAATTAAGGGGTACACCACATTCCCCAGAGCTCCAGAACTGGAACTTCACCATCAGATAGAGTTTAACCTCATACCCAGTAGATTAAGACCCTCAGCCACCACCCTCTAGCACATATATGATAAAAAGGGTTGGGTCTTGCCATAAGGGCAATAGGGTCGGGACAAGACATGCTTGACATGACCAGCCTAAATTAGGGTCAAAGTGGAGTGTTGCATGTCATGAACTGCTCAGTCACCAGAGTTCCATCCTTAAGCATCACGGATGGCCACCCACGGCCAACAGGTGGTCCCATTTGGGTGGGGGGATAATAGGAGGAACAAAGTAAAAAAATAATGGACATGAAATAACATTGGAGAATTAGATGTTTGAAAAGAAACCAGTGCTGAAATGTTCCAATCAATATGTCTAGTAAAGATATTATCATAGACAAGCGTATGGTTGCAAAAGAAAACGAACGAGGGGATTGGATTTAATTTCGTTTATTTTAAATCAACAACATTGGAAGATTTAGAAAAGATATAGCCCTTTTTCACTCGGCATGGCGTCGGGAGGCGAGTGGGTGTAAGTCTGTTCTTAGCCGGATGACTTGGTCATGTGTGGCGTGGTTATTCGGTGTGAGTTGGTAGGCTGTCGTTGATCTTTGATCTTTCCAAAATGTGACGCGTGAAGCTCTTCTGTGTAACAGTCCCGAAGTCAACTGCTGTTAGTGACTTTTAGTTGACTGTTTTATAGCTGTATTTGGGAGTGTTTAGGATTGAAATTGTCTTCGAGAAGCTTTTGTTGGGAAAGTTTATGATTGGTTGAAAAAAAAAAGGGACTTATTTTTTTAATTGTCTGTTAATTTAGATTTTCATCCGGAAGCTTGTATGGAGCCTCATGCGCAAAGACATATTTTGTTCATTGTGTTTGAAGCTACTGTCAGGTCAACATGTGGTTGATGTTACATTTCTTCAAACAAATATATCTTTGTTGGATTCTATTTCAGAGTGTTTTAATTTGTTTTGTTGGTGAGTGGGTGCATTGAGTCAGTGAATTTGTGAATCAGGGGAGATATTTATTTCTCTTGTATAACAAAATCAACAAGAAATAACAGATATTGGATCAATGGCCTAGTGTCTTAAGAGACAGGGGTTAGTAGATAAAAGCGTTGCGTAAACCATCTCGCGTGATCTTCCTTGTATAGAGAGATGTATATATATATATTTAGAAAAGTAGAAAATTGTAAAGCATCACCAACCTCCTCCTCCTTCTCCTCTTAAAAATTGTTAAAAGCTGCTACCAAAACTAGTTAGGGATTTCCCTCTTTTTTTCTTTAACGTAGGTGTCAAAATCGGATTATGATGTTAATAATTATCATCTTGTATTTATAATCCCAATTACCACTGATTGCTAACCAATAAAATAACAAGGAAAAATCCCCGCTAATCCCCACTTATTTGTGTGGGGGTGGGGATAAGTATTTGTTTAGTTGATTCTGATTAATGAGATATCGAGAAAGGACAACTAAATTTCTACGATGTTACTAATCTATACATATATACATATATAAAGGGCAGTTAGTATATATATATATATATATATATATATATATATATATATATATATATAATGTGTGTAAAACAATTAACAACAAAATAAATATATATATACACACACACATTAAATATCACCGGTTCTTATGTTTGTGCAAAAATTACGAAGATTGGATTTATATTTACGAAAATATATAAAAATTAAAATATATATCATAATAATGGATCTGCGAGACTAACTTGCTAACCATTTCAGGACTTTTTTTTTCTGGTGGGGGGTTTGTTGTTTTTTTGTTGGGCGGGGGAGGGGTGTCCCTCCTCCTATTTAGTTGCTGCTGGGTAGCCGCTTCTAGTTCTAAATAAAGTTTATTAAAACAGGTTTTAGGAAGTTCTTTGTGAACGTCAGTTTTAAAAATGTAAAACGATGTATCAGTTGTTGCTTTTTTTTGGGGGGGGTTATTGCTCGTGTTGAGGTATAATTGTAAGTTGAATGATGCATTACAGAAATCACATAGACACCCGCTCCCACCCCACACCCCAAAAAACAAATGACAGCCTCTCAAACTTATCCAGCCACAATGTCCAGGTACTTACTGTTTTATTCACACACACACACACACACACACACACACACACACATACACACACCTCGATTTGTTGGCTATGAATGTTCCGTAATCCAGGGCTATGAATTGCCTAGAACCATGCATTTTCCAGGGCTATGAATTGTCCAGGGCTACAGATTGTCCATGGCTACAGATCGTCCAGAACTATGAATTGTCGATTTACGATTTGTCCATGGTAATGAATTATTCGGGGCAAGAAATTGTCCAGAGCTACAAATTACCCAGGGCTATGAATTACCCAAGGCAACGAATTATCCAGAGATATGAACTGTCCAGGGCAACAAATTGTCCAGTGCTACGAATTGTCCATGGCTATGAATTGTTCGGGACAACGAATTGTCCAAATCTATGAATTGTCCAAAGCTTTGAACCAGGGCAACGATTTGTCCAGAACAATGAATTGTCTAGAGCTACAAATTGTCCAGGGTTGTGAATTGTCGAGTTACGAATTCTCGGGAGCTATGCATTATCAAGAGCTACGAATTGTCCAGGGTTGTGAATTATCGAGTTACGAATTGTCGGGAGCTATGCATTATCAAGAGCTACGAATTGTCCAGGGTTGTGAATTGTCGAGTTACGAATTCTCGGGAGCTATGCATTATCAAGAGCAACGAATTGTCCAGGGTTGTGAATTGTCGAGTTACGAATTGTCGGGAGCTATGCATTATCAAGAGCTACGAATTGTCCAGGGTTGTGAATTGTCGAGTTACGAATTCTCGGGAGCTATGCATTATCAAGAGCTACGAATTGTCCAGGGCTATGAATTGTCGAGTTACAAATTGTCGGGGGCTATGCATTATCAAGAGCAACGAATTGTCCAGGGTTGTGAATTGTCGGGGGCTATGCATTATCAAGAGCAACGAATTGTCCAGAACTACAAACTGTCCGGGCCTATTTGCTAGCCGGATCCCGGATATCAAGTCTTAATCATCTCCGATTAACATCCGGTTAAAGTTAGTTTCATTATCCAAAACTTGGTCCATGCCATCTGGCAGTAAATCATTAAATTCTCATGAGATCGACATTTCCTGCTTAAACTTGAATAGTCAGCATTCAATGATTGTCTTTCCACCTCTATCCTGCATTATTGATTGTAATGTCTTCTATTTCTTCTAACTGGATCTGCTAATGTCGCCATCAGTGATTACCGCCAGATGCTTTTTTTTTTCGGTCATAGAGAAAATCTGCCAACAAAACCGGCGCAGAGTTCTCAGCCTAACCAACTGCTTCTACCACATTTTATTTGCGTCCTGTCGAGATTATTATAGTTTACTTCTCTTTTTTTGCTATAGGGTGAGATAGGTGTCCCTTCTGAGGTCACCCGACACCCCCCTCACGTCTCATCATGGTTGACAGACGAGATAACAACACAAGTTAATATTTAAATTCTTAGTAAACATATCATTTATACTATACATAGCTCGTATTGTATATATATATATATATATATATATATATATATGTGTGTGTGTGTGTGTGTGTGTGTGTGTGTGTGTGTGTGTGTGTATGTATATATATATATCATAATAAAGTTTGTTACTAAAATTGTTTGAATTTTGATTTTTACATCTTTTTTTATTTAATTGGCCGCGACACGTGTTTAGAATTCTTCAAAATCTTTTTCAAATTTGAAACACGTGTCGCACCAACGTGTCGTGTTCTTCCACTACTACACACACCCATATTTTTCTTACAAATACATCCCCATCCACACCTACCTAAACACATGTTCATACCGCATACATACATTCACATATACACTAACCTATTTCTGTGAGTGACTTATTTCTTCTTTTATTAACTGCGATCCTGTGTAATTGGACCAGGCACGTGACTATACACACGCTCTTCTCACCTTTTCTACGTGAGTAGATCATGTGAACACGTGGTCCCTTTCCTGCGCTTTTGGAACAATTGCCAGTACCTTCAACAGTCGCCAAACCGAACGGGCGCATCCCCGATCTCTGCAGAACACAACACTTTTTTTTACCTCTTCTTCGTACGGTCTGTTGAGAAACTTGAACTTTTCCCCTTTTCCACTCCTCTTTTTATCACTTTGTAAACTTGTTCGTTTGTGTACATCAATATATATATATATATATATATATGTGTGTGTGTGTGTGTGTGTATAGTTCTTGTTCATTCCATCGCCTTCAGTCTTTCCTCTTTCGTTGCCTCATTTAATCGTTTATAGTTTTCTTAGACCGTCTTGGTTAAAACTGTCTAGCTACGCAGCCTAGTAAGACAGAACAATATATATTAAGTAAAGTTGGCTGAGTGGCCTATTGTCGGTATCAGTCAGACAGCGAGGGAGTCTATCCCCTTCTCGCTGGCATTAGACCAGGGAGATTGTTATTGCTGAAGTGAAGCACCACACCTACTGTCAGCTTCCGGCTATACCGCACAGATCAGATTACCAAATCTGTGCTACTCATGGCGGGGACCGGTATCGAACCAGGAACCTTGCGATTCCTAGGCAAGTGCTCTACCGACTGAGCTAAACCAG
This sequence comes from Doryteuthis pealeii, assembly GCA_023376005.1. Classification (NCBI taxonomy): domain Eukaryota; kingdom Metazoa; phylum Mollusca; class Cephalopoda; order Myopsida; family Loliginidae; genus Doryteuthis; species Doryteuthis pealeii. Next base: position 54,762,510 of record CM042143.1, on the reverse strand, counting down.
GCCTTTTTATCTCACCTCTTCAATAGATACTGAATATTCTTCGCACAAACAGTTTCTTAAAATATTGTGCCCCTTCAGCATTATGGGAAGATTTGTCTTCTTATTCTTCTTTTTTTTAAAATTCCATTAATGCTATCATTCTTCTGTTCTAGTACAGTGGGGTTTTTTTGTGAGAGGTCCGCTCCTAAGCCATGTAACCATTTTGTTTATGTATTGGTTGTGTGGAGAGACAAGTATTTTAATGTTTGGTTTAAAGGTCGTTGGTTATTTCTGGTGCGTGTTCACGGGTTTTCTTTTTTTACTCCATCGTATTTGGTGTTCACGCTGAAAAGGAATTAAAGGAAAGAAAAGAAAAAGACAAAGGTAGTTTTAGGATTCAGTCTTTATTCATGGGTCATAGCTACCTCGTAGAGAGGAAATGTCTTCCTGTCCAGTAATAGTGTCTGGTCCCAGTTGAGGCCCTCGTCCGAATGGACGAGAGATTATCTTGGTGGTCGGAAGTGGGTCCTTTTTCCTGTACATGCTCGGAGGGTACTTCCTGTTTGAAGGTTCATGGGAGATTGTTATTTTTTTAAAATGTTATTTTAATCCCCACAGTTGTTTTGCTTTACGGCATATCAACCCTTTTCGGGTCATTTAATGCTGAATCAAGTCATTTTGATATCAGTTTGCTTACTGTACCGACTGTTGCTTAAACGGTCACCCATCTAAATAGTGAACAGGCTCATTGCTGCTTAACATCGGTAATCTAGTGGGAACCGGTGTGATATATCCGGGTTAAGGGATATATTATGAAGTTGGTAGTAAGGTATATTATCGCAGTAGTAGCTGGTGCGTCGAATAGCAGTACGTCTTCCGACTTCCGAGCAGTCGTGGTGATATTCTGACTGGCAGGCGAGTAAGCTTAGGCGCTTGTACCACTACAGTGTCGAATATTTATAGAGGACACTGTCCAATCAGATTATAGTGAGGGGTACCAAGGTATTTACATATTCATTACATCACGGTGCTTTCACGTGATTTTTACCGTAAGCTTTTTGCATTGGAATATTCAGTATTTATCCATTTTTCTTCGTCTATTTTCCTCGCGTATTTCATCTAACAATTGTATTTTTTTCAAATGCATTAAACTTTTAGTAATAAGGTCAACATAAGAAGGTGAGATAACAATTTCTTTTAGTTTTTATTCTGCTCTACTAGGCAGTATTTGAGCACTTTCTTGATTTAAGAAAAACATTTTTAAAACGGTTTGTTCATTCACCTAATAAAATCTTCAAATAATTACTATTCATTTTTGTTAGCTCCAAATCTCAATTATCTACCCAGAGTTCAGGTGAACAAAAGGTGATAAGACAAACAGGAATATTTCTTTTACCTTATTATTTTTTTATTGTTATCAACTAGCTTTGACCTTAACTTTGAATTTATTGTGAAAGAAACTGTTTTTAAAAAGTTTTTTTTAAATTTTCTAAGTGTTTGAAAAGCCATAAAAGTTTGGGCAAAGAAATGTACTAGGAGTGGCGAGTCCATCTGTTCAGTGAAAACCATGTATTGGTTGAATTCGTTTGAAATTGTCTTATATATATGCAAGGAAATTATATGTATATATATATATATATATATATATATATATATATGGCGAGTCCATCTGTTCAGTGAAAACCTTGGGTATATATATATATATATATATATATATATATATATATATATATATATATATATATAAACCGTGGGTATATATATATATATATATATATATATATATATATATATATATATATAACCGTGTGTGTATATATATATATATATATATATATATATAACAAGGTTTGTTTAGAATGGCTTTTTGCCGATAAGTTTTTGGAGAATAAGTGCTTAATTGGAGTCGTACCTAATTTAGAAATTAATTAATTAATAATGAATTAGGCGGGAATACCTATTAAATGTATGGCTAAACAAATCGAGAAAAATCAATCTCTGTATGTACATTTCGGCCTATTAGGCCTCATCAGCAGAGCTATAGATCGGAAGACCGCCCTGTGCGTGATTTGAAACCGGACTGCCAAGCTGACAGGCCGATCCCATAACCTCAACACTAAACGAACTTCTTAGATTTTTATGATTTGTTTAGAGTAGGTTAACATTCCACTTCTAGTGACTTTTATGACACGACGATATGATAAGTTGTAAACAAGGTTTGTTTAGAATGGCTTTTTGCCGATAATTTTTTGGAGAATAAGTGCTTAATTGGAGTCGTACCTAATTTAGAAATTAATTAATTAATAATGAATTAGGCGGGAATACCTATTAAATGTATGGCTAAACAAATCGAGAAAAATCAATCTCTGTATGTACATTTCGGCCTATTAGGCCTCATCAGCAGAGCTATAGATCGGAAGACCGCCCTGTGCGTGATTTGAAACCGGACTGCCAAAATCTAAGAAGTTCGTTTAGTGTTGAGGTTATGGGATCGGCCTGTCAGCTTGGCAGTCCGGTTTCAAATCACGCACAGGGCGGTCTTCCGATCTATAGCTCTGCTGATGAGGCCTAATAGGCCGAAATGTACATACAGAGATTAATTTTTCTCGATTTGTTTAGCCATACATTTAATAGGTGTTCCCGCCTAATTCATTATTAATTAATTAATTTCTAAATTAGGTACGACTCCAATTAAGCACTTATTCTCCAAAAAATTATCGGCAAAAAGCCATTCTAAACAAACCTTGTTTACAACTTATCATATCGTCGTGTCATAAAAGTCACTAGAAGTGGAATGTTAACCTACTCTAAACAAATCATAAAAATCTAAGAAGTTCGTTTAGTGTTGAGGTTATGGGATCGGCCTGTCAGCTTGGCAGTCCGGTTTCAAATCACGCACAGGGCGGTCTTCCGATCTATAGCTCTGCTGATGAGGCCTAATAGGCCGAAATGTACATACAGAGATTGATTTTTCTCGATTTGTTTAGCCATACATTTAATAGGTATTCCCGCCTAATTCATTATTAATTAATTAATTTCTAAATTAGGTACGACTCCAATTAAGCATATATATATATATATATATATATATATATATATATATATATATATTTATAAGGCTTAAAAATCAGCCATTTTGCGGTTATAGTTGGCCGATATTTAAGCCTTTTTCTTTACCAATTATATTGTTCTGTTCAATAATATTGAACATCGAGCTCTCAACTTGGACCTGAACAACTCTAACATTTCGCTGTTGGAAGAAAGGTCCAACTTAGAATCATCCTAATACCAACTTACCTGGTAACCCATCTACGGATATATATATATATATATATATATATATATATATATATATATATATTATGGCCAAAATACATTTGTAGCAACGTTCCTATAAATGCTTGTATATTTCTGCCCATGGATGGCCGATAAGCGGAGTGTCTCATTGGATATTTAAATCCTCAAATGTCAAGATATCCTGTCTAAGATTGTTTCTCGTATGATCTCTGAAAATAGTCAACAGTCATTGATGACACAGTACGGCAGCCATCTTGTTGGCAGAGAAATTAAATTCCAAAACGTTTCATGGCCTACAACATTTAATTTTCCATCATAGCAGACTGTCATTCTTTATTTCATTCCAGTCTATGTGAAATAAATCTATACATTAATACTCGTGTTCCTTAAAAGTACGACTGATATCATTGCAATGCCCTCTGGTTAAAAATGAGACCGTCCAAATTGTCCAAGATGAAATGCAAAAATGTACATCTGAACGAATTTAAAAAGACATGTGTCCGTTCTTTTACGTCCCAAAGAGAAAAAAAAATGTCAATAGTGTAAAGAAAAATAACAGTAGCGGCAATACTCCTAGGTTTGACTGGAGTTAACCGCAAATGTGGCAGACGAGTTAAGAGTTAAAGAAGTAAAACAACGACAAGATAAGAATAAAAGACTGTATTAAATATAAAGCTTGCAAACTTTAGTCTCGTTTGCAGACAAATAATATTATGTATATAATGTGTATGCAATATGTATGCAATATGTATATAATATTTATATAAATGTCACTTAGCTGTTTATCCTGGGATATGGGGTATTAACGGAGCCCCTTGCTACGGCCTTCTGTTTATAATTCGGATATATTTGGACTTCTGTTTTCGTCCAACTCCGTTCTGTTGTAATATAGTAGGAGCGACCTTTGTACGGTCCGATTCCTTTCGTTGCTGTTGCAGAAGAGATGGAATGAGTCTGCACTTTGAGTTTGGCGCTAAAGTATGCTGACTCATGATTGGTTGGTTTGAAACAGAGGCTCGCAGACAAGGGACGATAACCCATACCCCAGAATTCTTAATATTCTCCCGACAAAGGAAAAAACATGCAATAATGCAATTATTGTATGTTTGCATGCATGTGTAATTTGTTAAGAAATATTTTCGGGCTCGACTGCCCTGATATTTCGGCATTATTCTGGCCATACTAAAATTGTTTGAAATTTTTGTTATTGTAATGGACCCATTTATTAGGGGGTATATAAATGTATAAAAATGGTTTGTATGGTTTTTTTAATAGAAATATCTACGAGTTCGAGACTCAGATATTTCGGGCATTATTGTAGCCATACTAATTGTTTTATAATATTTTGTAATTATAATGAACCCATTTATTAAGGGTATGTAAAAGTATAAAAATTGGTGGAGATTTCGAGATTGTGTTATCTCATGCAAATTGTTTGTATGTAATGGACCTATTCTGTGGTCCACAATGGAAGTGTGTAGTCCAGGAGTAATTATTTTTAGTTAATAATGATCCTGTTCTCCCTTTTAAAGAGAAAATCTATAATGGAGTCCTTGAAGTTCAATTTAATTTCAGGGGGTCATTTGCTCCATGACACAAATTATTTTGTGTGTATTAGACCCTATGGTAAGGTCAATAAATTGGTGTAGTTTTAAGTCATGCCCCAGGACTATTTATTTCATCCATGTTGGAGGTTGCCATTCTTTAATTGGTCCTGCGTTTAAGGGATGTAGCCTTTCGTAGTGAATTGGAAGTCTAAATTTCTTTTTTCTTTCTTTTCCAATTTGGCCTTTTATCTTATTTTGCTTGTGGAGAATTATAATTAAATTTCTCCTTTTTAGTTTTATGCTCTGCTTCTTCCTTTTTACTTTACGTAGAGTCTCCTTGCTTGGTTTCTTTTTGGATAGCTTGGTTCTATCGGACAATTCTGGAGCTACAAAGTGATTGGAGGTTACAGACATGATATTGTCCTCACTCCAAGGAAGTTTCACCACATAACCATTGAGTCTTTCCTCAACGGAGAAAGAAGTAGGTTCTACTGCGACCATTTAGGATTTCTTCTGACTGCGACCAGTTTTCCATCTGGGAATCTTTCTGTGTCGACAGTTTTTCTGTAATTCCTGGGACTTCTACTCTGTCTAGAAATTTTTCTGTGTCCATTGCGGTTTTCTCTGAGCTTCCCTTGACGTCTAGTTCTATGTCTGGATTGCGGTTTTCTCTGAGCTTCCTTGACCTCTGGTTCTATGTCTGGAAATTTCTCTGCATCGACCACAGCTTTCTCAGTTACCACACTTTCTGTAAAGACTTCTTCCAGGTCAGAGAGTCTGTTGGAAATGCTTATCCTAAAATGGAACTCATTTTTTCGTTCCGTTAGGAATCCACATTCCGCCAAATCTAGCTTTGCCTTAGTAATGATATATTTGATTCTATCATTCAAGACATTTACCCCTTTCTGTTTTTGTCTTATGCTAATTTCTTCCTGTTCGAAAATACGCTTCTTCCCCCTCCAAGTCCGCTCTAACATTTCCATGTTAAAGGAAATATCCTCTTTTAACGAGTTTCTCATTTGTAAAAGATGAGGGACTCCCTCCAATTCCATGAAATGCGCCATAGGATTCGTTCTTTTTTATTTATTTTTTTTCTTTCCTTCTCGCTAGCCCTGTCAACTACAATTTTAGTAGTAAACCTTTATGAATTGGTTACAAGGGGCGAGGGAGGTATTGACCCTTCTTAGCCGGAACAAAACATCTAAGCAGCAGTGGTTGCGAGGGGGTGAGGAAAGCTGAAATTTTAGTGTTTCTTAGACCTTCCTCTTTTGGTAGAAAGGTGACAACTGAAATATTTTTTTGTTTATTTTCTCGTAGCCTGATAATTTTTAGGCTTCGTTAATTTTGATAAAAAATTTTTTTTTTTAAATAGCTTTCATTATTTTTAATAATTGTTCATTCAACAAATGAGGAATTTTTTCGTTTCCAAATTTTTACATTTGCTATGAATGTATAAGTGTCTTTCTCTGTGGGTCTGAAGCTTTTATTTCTTCTTGTCTCCCATTTACGAAAAAGATGTCTTCGTTTGTTTTTTTTGTTTTTTAATTCAAGGGGCATATATTAATGCTTGTTTCTTGAAAGAAGTTGCCAATATTTGTTGTAAATTCGTAAATGGCAGCTTTATTTTATTTTATTTTATTTTAATTCAACAAGTTAGGAAAAGTTTGTTTTTTTCTTTTCCAAATTGTTACGAACGAGGTTTCATTCAACAAGTTAGGAAATGTTTATTTTTCTTTTCCAAATTGTTACGAACGAGACAGGAAAACTCAGCAGTGAAGTTGTCTTAATTCTATCCGTTTTCGCTTAATTTCACACTCCTTTACAACTCCAAAGTCCTATATTTAGTAAATATTAGACTTAAAACATTAAAGTTTGCAAAATATAAAGAAAAATAACAGTAGCGGCAATACTCCTAGGTTTGACTGGAGTTAACCGCAAATGTGGCAGACGAGTTAAGAGTTAAAGAAGTAAAACAACGACAAGATAAGAATAAAAGACTGTATTAAATATAAAGCTTGCAAACTTTAGTCTCGTTTGCAGACAATAATATTATGTATATAATGTGTATGCAATATGTATGCAATATGTATATAATATTTATATAAATGTCACTTAGCTGTTTATCCTGGGATATGGGGTATTAACGGAGCCCCTTGCTACGGCCTTCTGTTTATAATTCGGATATATTTGGACTTCTGTTTTCGTCCAACTCCGTTCTGTTGTAATATAGTAGGAGCGACCTTTGTACGGTCCGATTCCTTTCGTTGCTGTTGCAGAAGAGGTGGAATGAGTCTGCACTTTTGAGTTTGGCGCTAAAGTATGCTGACTCATGATTGGTTGGTTTGAAACAGAGGCTCGCAGACAAGGGACGATAACCCATACCCCAGAATTCTTAATAATAGTAGCAAAACTAAAAATCGATAAGACAATAAAAAGAAATCTAAAAAGGAGACAATATAGTAATTCAAGTTTATTATAAGAACAAAAAATAAAGACAACTAATGACATGGATAATTTGTCCTTTATGCTACATTTAACAAATTAGGCTCTAAGCCGAAAAAAGGAAAAATATTACAGACTACAAAAGGTGGTAACAAAGTGTAAAAAAAAGGGCACAAGAAAGGCACAAAGCCGAAAAAATAAGGAATTTTACAAGTTATGAAAAAAGGTTGTTACAGGGGTTTGTACTCACAATTACAAAGAGTTCAGACAGTAAATAAACTTGTTTCTTCTTTTTCTCCTCTGTCGGTCAGTAAGGGGCGATCTTAACAGTCGGGTGAAGAGGCAGTGTCGTCTGATAGTCTATAGGTTCTTCCTCTTTTGGATTGAAACGAGCCTCTCCTCTCTCCTTCTTGGGTGATTACTGCTACGATGATGGGGCAGAAATTTCGTCTGGTCGAGCTTCGAGACACAAGAATCAATAAAGGTTAAAATGCCTTGGAATTAAGAAGTTTCTTACTTCTTACAAACAAAGTGTACAATTTTAGAGATAAGACAATGTCTCTATAATAAAAGAATAAAGGTCGAATTTTCAAGCCGACCCTCGGAAATACAAATATTATTTTCTTCACTGAAGAAAACTTATCGGTTTCAAATGCCGACTTACAATAAAAATATATAATTCAAATACTTGACTCACCCTGTGAGACAAATGCAATATTTAGGTATTCCAAATATGCAACAAAACAATTTAAAACAATTAAACTTCTCCTCTGGAGAAGAAAAACAAAATGTCACTCTGTGAGAATTAAACCCAATAATTCCGGGAAAGACTATGGTTAACATTTTCTATTTTTACCAATCTTCGTCTTATCCCGGTGCATAAAATTTTACGTTGACTCCACGTCAACGGAGACAACAAAATCGACCCGCTCTTCTCAAAGTCAATCTCCTGTCTGCCGAATTTCGCGCCCTTTTTCAGGGAACAGGAAATCAGCCTCGTTCCAAAAAAAAAAAAAAAAAATCTGACCAATCACCGACAGACCTGAAGAATTCAAGAATTCTATGGGCGTCACCAGAGAAAGACAGAACCTTTACAAAAAAATAAGTTCGTATCTTTCCCCAGATTAACGCCATTTACAAAAAATCAAAAAATAAACATCGAACTGCCTTCAATGCATATTTCAAGTAAAAAAAATTCTCAAAAATCCTGATTATCTGGTGTTTCTTATCCGCCGAATTCTTATTTCTTCACCTCAGCTAAATAATAAACCATTCCGTTTTTATCATAAAGAAATAAATGGAAGAAAAAGAACATGGTACACAGAAAACAGTATAATTAGAAAGAAAGAAAAGAAAGAAAAGAAAGAGAGTAGGTGAAGGATAGAGAGAGGGGATGGGCGTACGGAAATGATAACGCTAATCTGTTTCAATCAAACATAAGGAAAAGATGGAAAGAAGAAATGAAAGAGAAAAAGAGTGAGAGAGAAAGGGAGAGTTAAAGCAAGATTATTAAACTTTTTACATATTGAACTCTTTCGAAATATCTCTTAAGTAAATATATAAAACGTTGTAATAATTAAATTATCATACTTTGGCATATTCACGGGTTCTACTAGTATCTTGATAATGTCTTAACTGAAAATCTCATTTTCTGGATCCCATTCATCAGAATGGTTGACGGAATTCGCAGAAGTGTTTTGGAGTCTCGATTCCAATTACTTTTATCGACATCTATTGGAAAATTCCACATCTTTTATTTACTGCTGTGCTATCAATTTCAGCTTGTGCATAATTCATTTTGTTGCCCGACTCCTCGACGCCGATGTCGTAAATTTACGCCGAGCTGTACACCATCAGTTTTCTTTCAATATCATTTGACTTCACAAAGGCAAAATGTTGCGTTATTGATTTGACAGGCGACTGTCGCTTGTTATAAACTGTCAGCTTAGGGTGCGCCAATCACTTAGACATATAGCTTTTCTCACTTTTACACAGACCTATAAATTAACCATTTAACGTGGACAGTGTAAGGGAAACAACTACGTAGGGACTAATATCTGTTAAACACCCCATAATTTTTTGGAAGATTATGTGCTTAATTAAAGTCATACCTAATTTGTTAATTAATTAGTTATAATTAAATGAATTAGGCATGCATATCGGTTTAAATGTAAAGCGTAAACAAATCGAGAAAAAGTCGATCTCTGTATGTACATTTCAGCCTATTAGGCCTCATCGGCAGAGCTATAGACAGGGTAGTGCTTTGTGCGTGATTCGAACACTACCTGTCAGGCTGACAGGCGGACACTCTAACCATTACACAAGCAGGCTTCCCCAGAATTTCTCGTTTATTTTAAACTGATGTGTATATCGCACTTTTTGGGTGACTTATGGCACGACAGTATGAAGTGGACAAACAATGTGTTTGAAATGGCGAAGGCTGAACGTAACTTCCATCTTGTGGAGCAGATGAAAGCTTTTGGAGGGAATTTGTTCTATCAAGAATTGTTCTTAGTAGTCCCTTAGCTCTGGTTACGGCGCTCAGGTAAATTTATTTTCCCAACTTACCCGTGAAATTTCTGGAATTTGTAAGACTCCTTATTGTAAGTTATTAATTGTTGTTTAAACCTCCTTTTTGTACAGTATTTCACGGAAGTGCAATAAAATCGCTGTTTATTCAAACGTCAGTCGAGTCTTGTGTCTTCATTTTCATCACCAGAAAAAGCATCAAGGATCTGCTAGGCTTGTTGTTATTTGATTCTGTGGAAAATAATATTACCTTATTTCACCTTATGCAAATAATGAAGATCATAAGTGAAAAACAATTACAGTGACCTCCCTTCGACCATAGCAACAGAGCCATAGGGTCTTAGCCATAAACTGATGAGAAACCTCATGCGATTGGCTAAGGGCTTTTGTCAGCGACCAATCAGAGCACACGTTACGAGGCTCAGTGATAACCGCCAATTTTGAGGCTGATACTTTGAAATCACTCTCTTGCCACTGGAATCTCTTCGAGGAATGACGTAGTTTTTACAAAGCAAAGGCGTCAATAGAACGAGGAGAATTGGAACAGCATGGGGGAGCCGTAGATTTTCGTAAAAATCAGACTTCAAATACAAGAGACATAAGTTTAGCAAAGGCATTAATTTGCAAACCATTATACACCATTATACAATACACTTTGTAAACCTTACATATACTTGTATCTCAACTCACGTATTGCATTTTGTATGTTACATGTTCTTGTGATTGATAAACGCATTGTTTTGTTGTAAAGCCTTGAGTTCTGTTCATTACCTGATATCCTTGTCTTTATAATTCTTTACAATTTCGAACATAACTCAAAAGCCAACAATCGTCATGGTAACTGTCGAAAGAAATGGGCAATCATCTTGTTGATTTATCATTATCTCATTCTATTCAATTATTCAGTTATGATAGTGAAGATCTTCATAACAATTAGTTGACTCTCAGGCCATCATTTCGGGTGGGGCGGGGTAGCCCTGTTGGCAGGGCTTAGAATACACTGACTATATCCCCTGCAGAAGGGCAAGACACCCCCAAAAGAGATGTCCTGTGTATGACACTAAACTACATTTCATGGTGAGGTTTCATTGCCATTACTCCCCAGCTCATTTTTACCCGGAGTGGTAGTATTTGTTAGGGTTGTGGGGATAAAAAAAATATGAAAATAAAACCTACCAACAACGAAACCAAAATGACAAAAAAAAAAGATTTAAAAAAAATAACACACGCTCTTGACTTTCCACATACATACAAAATCGACTTTCCACATACACAACCCTACAGAGCTCCGCTCTTAGGCGGGGGAGTGTTGTGGGGATTAAAAAATACGAAAATAAAATTAAAAAAACAACAAACTCCCATGGGGCCTTTCACCGGAAATGCCATCTACGCATGTCCGACAAAAAGGACTGACTCCCTATCCCTAAAATAATACCTCGGCCATTTGAATCTAGGCCGCAACAGTGGGTAGTCGTTACCTAGCCAGAGGGGTGGGGGGCATTTCCCCTTGCTACGGCCGACTATGCCCCGTTCAATAAAGCCTAAGTCGTAAAACTACCTCTTGCTTTTGTCTCTTTCCACTTTCGTACCTTTTCGTTCCTTAAGTTCCATTTCAGCGTACCAACCCAGAAGAACAAAGAACCAACTTTATATGGGGACAAGATACCAGCACTAACGAACGTAAAATAGCCCCGTAGGGTCTCGGGTGAAGGTCAGGTTGGATAAGATAATTTGATATCACATAACCATGTGCAAAAAAAAAAAAACTCATAAGAAACAACTATACAAAAATGTTAATAGGAACGTACAATGAACGTGATTCCCTAACCTCTGTTATATTAGAGAAAATAGATATCTCTTATAATTCACAAACTTCACTTCACAAAATATACACTCACCAATAAAACAGATTGAAACACAAATCGGAGGCAACAAGCGGAAGTGAACTCAATGGTACCCTATCACGAAGTGACCAATTTGGCGCAGTTCTGCGCATAAGCTCAGAAATAACTTCCGGTTTAAGGAACAATATTGATAAACAAACTCTAATTAATGTTTTTCAACCAATGAAAAATCTTCCCGCTAAACGCTCCAAAGGCATTTCTGGAGCCTACATCGTTAGTATATAAACCCGGGCATTTTGAGGATCAGGAGTTGACTGATGGCTTTCAGGTCATTCATATCGCCGATAGACCGGCAGGCAGGCACCAGGCAGGCAGGATCAAAGCACCTTCCCTACATCTACCCGCCACTGCGCACGCCGCGCACACTGCGTCCACCCAACCAACTCCTCACCGCGGCCGGCACGATACCCTTACCTTCCCTGACCACCACGAGACACTGGGTCATTCCAGGCCACAGAGAGATTTCTGACGTATTATCATACGATACCCACACCTCACGACCCCACGGCCATTCCTGACTTACCCCACGCGTGCTACTCGGCCACTGAGATATTCCTGACTTGCTCTTCCCGACCATTCCAGAATTACGGCTAATACTTCTGACGGCAACAACAACGTTCTCAACACTTGTTTATTTTTAATAAACGATTTTTATCCAAACCATCTTGTCCATTATTCTTCTTTGCAAACCATACGCTTTACGGATATCTTAATATATATCACCTCTAAGCACAAAAAGGCATTCTGCTAAGTGTACGATACCTGACAACTAGTCTACATGTTCTAGCTATTATATGTAAACTAGTAAATTTACCTCACCATGTGGACCCCTATGCTTTTATACATCCTGCCAAAATTTTATTTACACTCAGGGATCAATATGGACCCCTTTGAAAAGCCCTACAATGTTCCAACAATGTTCCATCTGTTTGGTGAGATTGAAATTGATGTTAGACATTAGGTATATCAGCAGAGGTTATCAAGTGTAGCGATGACAGGATAACCGGTCTCCTCCATAGTCAGCGTCTGTGATAGAGAGATATCCCCAGATTAGAGAGATGATGTATTTGTTTATCTTCTTTAGTCAATGTGTGGAAACTTCAGCGGCATTTGATCACCAATATCATTCTTTAATCGAAGTGTGGGCTTTGTGCCAACCATTGTCCAACAGATATTGTAATGAAATGAGCGCCTCCTGTTGAAATTCACTATCGTCAGTACTTGATAAAACTTAAAGGTAGTAGTAATTGACGGGTCAGAGTTATCTGTCCTGTATCCCATTTTTGTGTATAGGGGTCAGGTTATCTGTCCCTAATCTTTTCTTTTGTTAGTCCTTGTCAATAAAAACGAACTCCTGTCGTGTCATGAAAAGTCATCATCTTTTTGCCTTGTTGATTGAGTTTAAAGTATCCTGCGTGAAATATATGAAGATGAGTAATTGCGCTTACCGGGGAGTAAGAGTATGTGGAGTTAAGTTCGTAAATTCTCAGCACCTCCCGCTACCATTTCTGAATCTGGTGACCGACTGTGTGACCAACAAAAAAAGGGTCAACCACAAGAATTCTCACGGTAGGTGCGAGAAACGCGACAATTATGGATTATAAAGGGTCAGATAGTCAGTTAGTAACTGAAGGAGGACAAGTAACAATCTAAATTTCAGAGCTAGGGAAACAATCCCCTCCATATCGAATCATTGTGGGGGGGAGGTTGAAACACAGTAATAAAGTGAGTGGTATTTTTACTTTGACTACGTGTCTGACTTTTTTTTCTTTTGAATTTGTCGTCATCTGTTCGTCTCGTCTTTATAATTTTTCTTCAAGACTCTGCAACGCAACAGTATGATCTGCAGTGACGTGCCAAAGTCGTGATCGAGGGTGGAGGCCAGAGCTGGGTTTGGCACCCCCTCCAATAGTCAATAAATACTGGTTCAGATTTTTCAAAGCTTCCCCTACCCACTCACTTTCAAATTCTAAGCTTTCAGAGTTCAGGAGTATATATATATATATATATATATATATATATATATATATATATATATATATATATATACCAACCTCTCCGCACGAGTACGGTGTGAGACAAGGTCAATTTCTTAAGCGTTGTTTAACAGGTTTGAATTCAGAGTTTTTCTTCTCCTAGACAACCTAGCCATGGTTAAAGAGATCACCATGCCCTACTATTGACTTATAGCTGGAGAAAGTTGGATGCATACATTTCCCAAGGGTATTAGTGTTCAGTGAAATGTAAACAGCCTCGTCCAAGATTTGAACTCGCGTTGACGAGTCCATTCCTTATTACTCTAACCATTACACCACGCGCCACCAGAGTTCAGGAGTATAGTGGCAAAAGTTAGGCAATATATTTCAATGTCATAGCAACGCAAAGGCTTTTGGATTAGGGCGATTTTGTGCCCCCTAAAGCTGTGACCGGGGACAGCTGCCCCTTTCTGACTCCCATTTTTTCCGCCACATATGGCCTGTTCAAAATAGCTTCAAGAGAAATGTAGGAAACTAAATCTTTCCATGAATCATTGATTAATCTTTCTAAAGTTTTCGACGCGGCGAATAGGATATTTCTCGGGAAAGTTCTAAGAAAAATATGGCATTCGACTAAATCTTTGTATAAACTGTACACAAAATTCTCACTCATATTCATAGACTTTCTCAACATCAGCAGCATGCATTTCAGGTAGAATGGGCCAATCAGAAACGAGACCAAAGAAAGCATTTGAACATTTAAGTTCTTTTTGCAATTGTCCTTTAATCAGTTGTTAACGGGTTTTTCTGATTGAAGAAACTTGATTCTCTGCTACAATTATTGTTCTACCAAGAATTTCAAGGAATACTACAAACTTTCTACTACTGAGACTACACCCTTTTCTACCATTGGATCTACCAATAGGAGATCTAAACCCCTAAAATGGCGGCCAGAATCATAACATAGGTGTCGGAATTTTAAACTCGAGGTTGTCTCCTTGGAACAAAATAAGCACCCTATATCGTAACAGCCCCCCCCCCCCGACTTTAAACACAAAAAAATAAATAATACCAATATAAAAATGGGTTCTCAGAAAAAATAACACAAATAGCTGCTGTAAGCCTAAAAAGAAAGTTTATTCTTGTTGCAAGTTAGTCCATCTTGCTGAAAACCTCTTCGAGGTGTGTCAGAATTGAATTGTTGAATTTAGTGGATCGAGAGATATCTATATTAGTGTATATAACACTATTAAAAAAACTCCCTGATTTTGAAAATCTTTTTATTATACCGGTACACCAAATTTTACGTTGACTCAGTCAACGGAGACAGAGAATACCGAACCGTTCCTTTCAAATTCTTTCTCGTGTCTGTTGAATTTAGCGCCCAAATTTTGGAACAGGAAGTCAGCCTCACTTCCACTACCTGCTACTGCTGCTATTTGGCAAGGAGGCCAAAACACCACTCAAAATCTGTCGTCAGCCAAACAAAGGGCCGTAACTCTTATTGCCCTTTTTTTTATTCCTTCCTAAAATTTTTTTTAAATAGGATATCCTGAAAAAAAATTGTCAACCTCGTGTTCTCTATGCAAGATGATATGAAAACTAGGATGGGTCTCAGGGACCCCCCTCTCTCTCTCCCTCTCTGTGTGTGTGTGTGTGTGTGTGTGTGTGTGAACAAATTCTAGTTGAAAATAATGTCAAGTAATGAGATATTGTTGCACCAACTATATACTATCAATTTTACTAGTTATTTTATTTTTGGTTGTTTTAAAAAAAATAAGCCAGATGACATCTACAGAAAAAAATCAGACATCTGGAAATGTTTTCAATTTCAGTAGAATTTTAGCGAAAACAAAAGTATCATATTCTATTGTCAGAGAATTCCTCTGTGCAGAGGCTAAAATGCAAGTTATGATAAACCATTTTTCTCATAAGTAAAGTCGTCGGGGTGGCCTAATGTCGGTATGAGCCATACAGCTTTTCACTAGACCAAGGAGATTGTTTTAGCATCTGAGGTGGAGCGCTACACTAACCATCACCTCCTCACATTACCGCACAGATCCCTGTGCTACCCATACGCTGAGTTGGCGAGGGCCGGTATCGAACCAGGAACCTTGTGTTTCCTACATGCAAAAATTTTGGCCTATATGTTAATGTTGAGGTGCCCGTCGTGCAATGGCTATTGGAAAGTGACACGAGTTCAAATCCTGGGCGAGGCTGGTTGCTTTTCCCATAGCACTAATGTCCTTGAGAGAGGTATGTGCCCAACTATTTTCCCCCATCTGAGGATAAATGGTAGGGAAAACTGGGATCTTTAACCTTGGTATGGCAACCGGTATAGAAAGAAAACTCTGAATTCAAACCTGTTAAGCTCTGCTGAAAATTGGCCTTGTGTCACATTCTACTCATGCGGAGGGGTTGATAAATACATACATATTAACCTTGATAAGACAGTGGTTATGCAGTGATATGTAAAGAATCACTTAAAACTTGTATTAAATTTAATCTTATCCTCGTAATCTTTGTGCTAATGGCTGGTTGGTTAGATTTTATGGTATGTCAACCCTTGTTGGGTTATTTTATGCCAAAGACGTTTTGTTTTATTCATTCTTTATGGCTATTCAATTTAAAAAAAGAACTCAATGTTTTGAAACACATTTTTAAAACTAATTTTTTTCTATTGAAACCATAGGTACTACCACTCCGGGCCAGAGTGGACCTGGGAGTAATGACAATGAATGGGTACTCCACATTCTCAAAAGCTCCAGAATCGGAACTTAACCATTAGATGCAGTTTAACGTCATACCCAAGACACTAAGACCCTCTGTTACAGCTTTCTAGCACGTATATGATAAAGAGGGTTCAGGGTTTGCCATGACACCGATAAAGTTGGAACAATCATATAGATGCTATTTACACACACACACACATACATGGTGACTTATTATATGCTCCCATAACCTGGTAAAGCTCTTTGGGAGTGACTTTAATAAACTTTCACCACAAGCATAACGCAATGATCATCTGTTTACAGATTTGATCTCTCTGGTGATCGTAAAGTATATACACAGATGTATGTATTTAAATTAGTTAAAACACCACTCCTTAAATAGCAGCTGGCAATGGCCTAAAGGTTAATCGATCGGACAGGCGTAAAATCAGTCGGGGTCCGCTTCTGGTCAGAGTTAGTTGTTGTGTCTAGCCACACTGAGGAGGCGTGAAATGCTGAACCACGTGTCTATGGATGACTTATATATATATATATATATATATATATAGTCATCCACAGACACCATCTCTTCAGTATGGCTAGACATTTATAAGCTACCTACAGCCGGGATAGAAACCCGATTGATTCATCATCAGTCAAGCTGCTTGACTGCTTGGCCATACTCACCAATAGAATGGGAAGGGGATTTTAACTGATAAATACACACTTCTGTATGTATGTAAAGGCCGGCAGCGAGTGCTCCATCCTTTTTATAGGAGAGTGTTGCCTTTACGCTTAGTTGGCGGTCGTCAGTGAAATCCCCTCCAAAGTGTTCAACCCACTAGGGGATGGGGAGCATATATAGTCATCCACAAACCCTGTGTTTCGACGTACCACATCTCTTCAATGTGGCTAGACATTTGTAATCTACCTACAGCCGGGATAGAAACCTTATCGATTCATCATCAGTCAGGCTGCTTTAACTGCTCAGTCATCATCACCTACAGTGATAAATACACACATCTGTATGTATGTATGTAAAGGCCGACAGAGAGTGCTTCATCCTTTTTGTAGAAGAGCGTTAACAATTTTTGATACAACAGAAAACCACGATTATTTTTGAGGGGAATCATACTTTATTAAGAATGAACGCACACACACACACACACACATAAAGAAAACTTTAAGACCCTTTTGACCGGATCATTATTAAAAGAAAACTCCCTGTAAATTAAAAATCCAAAGGTGTATATATAAATTACTAAAAACAGTGTAAAACCATTAGAAAACAGAGGGGAGCTAAAAAAAAAAATGAATAAAGCTAGGGTGGTACGCAGAAATTGCAACTGCTTTCAAGATTGACAGATGTTACTTTGACCTAACCTTGTATAAGACAGAGAAAAACACTCATCCGAGTAACTGACCCAGCAATTATAAAAGTCACACAGATGCTCTGCAATAACCGAGTTGTGCACCTGTAAAAGCCAGTATGTCGCTGTCTAGGGGTGTCTACATATACCTGATGGCATGTGCTGTTTTATTCCCACTTTTTGATATATATATATATATATATATATATATATATATATTAATACATTGTCACAAGTTTATAAGTTTTCTTAGTGGCCCTGTTTTCTTTAAGATTTCTTCTTTTCTTTTGAGAAGTCATTTATAACTTCTAGTTGGTAAAAAATTAAATGTTTGAATATTTTCATCTGATTAAGGTCCATAGTAATAATTCCCTTCTTGCCTAATCCCTTCTCAGTTGTCTCCTTACCCACAACACCTGAGGGTTTTTATTTATTCAGGTCACAACAACAACACTGTGCTATTGTACAAAGATAGGTATGAAATACACTAAAATAAAAGATAAATTTCTCAAAAGCAGAAAGAAAGTTTGGTGCTATCAGCAAGAGAAAACAAAAGTAATTGGTGACTCCTTTCTCAAAATGCTATAATTTACTTATAAACTCACCGAGAACTCTTTTTAAAGACTCCTAGATACCCCCTTCTTAAAAAATGATTGAGATACATTTATGCTGGTGGATGGAGGAAGGGGTCACTTTATCTTCTTGAATTTTGAAAATTAGGTCTGAACAGATATATATATATTAAAAAAACATAAAGTCGTCGGGGCAGCCTAATGTCGGTATCAGCCATGCAGTGAGGGAGTCTATCCCCTTTTCACTAGCGCTAGACAAAAGGAGATTGTTTTTGCGTCTGAGGTGGAGCGCCACACCTACCATCAGCTCCTTACTTTACCACACAGATCCCTGTGCTACTCATACGCTGAGTTGGCGAGGGCAGGTATCAAACTAGTAACCTTGTGGTTTCTAGCCGAACACTCTACCGACTGAGCTAACCCGGCCCCAATATATATATATATATATATATATATATATATATATATATTATTATTATTATTATTATTGTACTAAAGCTCAGTTAATCAACTTTTGCTTCCTAAAGGCTTTTTTACTGTTTAGTTTAATGGTAGGAAAATTATACTAAATTATTCCTTACTTTTAGGATTGAATTATGTTTTTAAAAAATTCTGTTTTAATTGGTTCTAATTAATTGTGATTTGCAATTATGTCAAAAACCTACCAATCTCTTACTTTACTCTGTGTCTATCTCTTTCTTCTCCTCTATGTATCTCTTGACTATCTCCTCATTATATAATGTTAGTTTCTCTGGAGAGAGAGAGAGAGAGAGAGAGAGAGAGAGAGAGAGAGAGAGACAGGAGAATTTGAAATGTATTTCTATGGTAACTTTGACAACCAGCAACCCGTAGCTTAAATGAGGTCAAATATTTACTTTCTTAGAAAGCTTACAAAATGATTTTAAGGTTTCGTCTGGCTGTATTTAAAAAATGTTTTTATTCACTTTGCTAACTCCCTTTTCCCTAATCTCAATTATCTACCCAGAACTGAATGGGTGACTCAATGGGTCACGTTTTGTCTACTGTATATATATATATATATATATATATATACTTAATTCTCCAAACAATTGTACTTTAGCCTATTTATGTTGCATAACCATTTTATTCTTATCTTTATAATATACTTATCTTCTTTTCAGCTGGTTGGGTCATCTATCATCTTTCTGTGTATCTGGGCTGGTTCTCTGTTCTTTCTGGTCTAGGACTACTTGGGATTTTTTGGGACTTCTCATCGTTTTTAGTAACGAACACAAGACTTGATATTGTTTTTAGATGTCTTTATTAACCTTAATAAGAATAACACACTTGCATAAATGGCCTACGGGCAGTAGACGCCATTGCATCTGTCCCGTTCAGTCACCCAAGCAAGACTGGTTTTCTAACTATCGTTTTGTTCTTATGATCAGTTCTGACCAATCAAAGACCAACCACAAGGTTAGTAAAAGGTTAAGTCTTGTCAATTAATTACAGGTTTTTTCCATGATAAAAATTACTGTTGTTTTTCATTTCTACTCTACTGTATATATTTACCAACCCCTCCGCATGAGAAGGATGTGACACAAGGTCAATTTTTTAAGCAGAGTTTAACAGGTTTGAATTCAGAGTTTTCCTTCTCCTAGACTGGTTACCTAGCCATGGTTAAAGAGCCCAATCTTCCCAGCTATTCACACATAGCTGGAGGGAGAATTTGATTCATACCTTTCCCAAGGGTATTAGCGCCATGTGAAATGCAAACAGCTCCATCCAGGAATTGAACTCTGGTTGACAAGTCCATTTCCTATGACTCTAACCATTAGACCACACACTTCCATACTTTACTGTATATAATTTATTGGCAACCCATCAATTATGTAACACTTCAAAGTAAAATAGATTTCTGATTGGTCAATTTCTTTTGGTAAATGATTTCTGATTGGTCAATTTCTTTTGGTAAAGGATTTCTGATTGGTCAATTTCTTTTGGTAAATGACTTCTAATTGGTCCATTTCTTTTGGTAAATGATTTCTGATTGGTCAATTTCTTTTGGTAAATGATTTCTGATTGGTCCACTTCTTTTGGTAAATGATTCTTAAAGTTTCAATACAAACTTGAGTTTTAGGTAAAAATCTATTAAAAGACAAAATTACCATTTTGTTTCATTTTTTTCTATAAAAGATTACAGAAACTTCCAAAATGTAAAAAAACTATTTTGAGATTTGTGAAAAGACCTTTCAGTTTTTGTACTTTTTGTATTGATCCTAAAAGCAATAAAAAAATATTTTGAAGGCTTCTAAAGTTTTCTTGTTTTTGCTTCTCTATCAACTAGATATCATGAATAGTATTTTGTTAGTGAGTTCAACAATTAAAACATTTACTTGTTGGTGAGGTCTTTTGTTTAATTCCAGTTTTGCGGTAAGTGAAAAATTAAATGAACAATCTCTTATGGTGAAAAACCTTTGATAGAACTTTTAATGATTTTATGAATCTTTTACAAAGAACAGTAGCCATTTGGTAGTAAAAGTAACATAGTTGTTGTTGCAATATATCCAGGTCGGTTGGTTGGGTGGGTGGTTGGTTTGGATGGATTTTACGGCATGTCAACCCTTGTTGGGTTACTTTATGCTGAGAATGTTTTGTTTTAATCATTCTTGATGGATTCTCAATTTTTTTAAAACTCAATTTTTTAAACACATTTAAAAAAATCATTTTCTCTATTTAACCCATAGATGGGACCCTAACAGGTACTACCACTCCAGGGCAGAGTATACCTGGGAGTAATGGTGATGAAGGGGTACTCCACATTCCCCGAGCTCTAGAATTGGAATGTCATACCCAAGACATTAAGACCCTCAGTCATAGCCTTCTAGCCCATATATGATAAAAAAGGTTGGGGTTTGCCATAATGGCAATAGTGTTGGGACAATCATATAGGTACTAGGGCTTGATGTGACCAGCTGATTGAATGGTGGGGGCCACTTTGACTGCCTTTCTAGCCTAAGTAAAGGCCAAAGTGGAGTGTTGCATGTCAAGGACTGCTCAGCCACCAGGGTTCCATCCTTAAGCATGACGGGTCGCCACCCACGACCAACAGGTGGCCTCACTGGGGGATTTTAGCCCTCGGCAGAGGTGCAGTTGGTGTATCTTCTGTCCCAGCTGACAGGGCAGGGGTAGTAAGAGTAATACAGTTGCTGCTGCAACATATCTAGGAATATCATACAAGCAAATAAAATGAAATAAAATATAAAGCTCAAAAAAAGAAATGAAAACCTTATAAGCAGTTCAGGATGAGTTCTAATGACTACTATTATATGACAGGATTTGAAATTATATATACGTTTTATGAAAGAAATCGTTGCTCTTGTATGTAAATATGTATGTTTTATTTTCTCTATAATTATAACTGTTCCTTTATAATGATATTCCAAGTAGTTTTAATAGTACGTTCTTAGTGTAGTGCGGGCTTTTTAGTCCACAAGGTCAGTATATTAATCTTGTGCCTGTTTTAAGAAGCTTTATTTATAAAGAAAACAATGTTGAGTGCAAGAAATTCTTTTGAAATAAACACAAAAGATGGATCAGATAAAATGATCACATGATTTTTTTAGGGGAGCTTCTGGCTGTAGATCCGTTTCAGTGCTGCACAGCAGCAGCAGCTGTGTGCGTGTGAATGTGCATGTGTGTGTGTGTGTGAGAAAGAGAGATAGATAGATAGATATATATAGAGAGAGTTGGTGAAGGATTTTTTTGAAAGGGAGTTTAAACCAGTAGCTGTTCTTTTTGCCTGCAAAGTTGATTGTAGAAGTTGTCAGAAACCAGGCAACTTTGTTTTGAATATATTAGAGTATTTATCATGTATCCCACGTATATGGGTCAGGCAAAAGGCTATATTAATGTGAGACCACCAACGAACCGAAGCTCATATGTAATGGATGCAAAAAAAAAGAAAAGAAACTTCTTTTTTTTTTCATTTTTATTCGAGCTTGTTATTAACACATGATCTTAGCTTACATTTTCATTTGAGTTGAATAAAATAAATGTTGGTCTTTGGTAAAAATTAGTTTAAATGATCAACATTTGTAAAGTTCTAGCAAATCATGTGAAGGGCTTAAAAATGAAGTACAAAAAAGAAAAAAACTTTGATTAGATTTGTCTTTTATTTTTATTTTTTAAAAATACATGAAAGGAGGGGGGGGTCAAAGTTTAGGTACCAGACATGTATGCCAAAAAATGGGAATTTTCCTCAATGAAAAATTGTGATATCATGATAAGTACCTGGTACCTATAACTTAAGCATAACATTTATTATCTAGATATAGATATAATATAAATAATTCATTTATATGTCTAGAAAATAAATTTAGATAATTTATAATAAACTATTTCAGTTTTTTTTAATGCATGTCACGATTTCATTGTTTCTATTAACTTTAACTTTTAACTCAACTAATCAATTCATTTTGGAATTTAATAAAGATAGACAGTTTATTCAACTGTGGCATATGGAAATCTAATAGATTGCAATGGAGTTATCAGAATAATAATTGATTAGAATAATTCTATTTATTTTGTTATTGTCAAAAAGAACTACAATGGTTAAATTACAAAAATACTAATAGTACCATGTAACCGCTTGGTTACCTCATTTCAGGAATGAAGCCACCTTCTTTAGTGGTACCAGATACTTTTTATAATATCACAATTATTTTTAAGCCATACATGTCCAGTATCTAAATTTTGATCCCCACCCCCTGAAATGCATGGTATTTCACAAAGGAAAGGATAAAATGGTTGGATTTAGGTGCATATAAATTATATGCTATAGTATTCAGCACATGATAAGATTCATGTGTTAGCCTCCTTTGAGCATCCATTCCTTTGGGTTATGGCAGCTGTGAACAAATGTATTTTGCATATAGATATTACAGATATATAAGAAATTAAGTTAATATGAACCCCCCCACACACACACACACATGGTGTAACAGTTACTGTCATAGGAAATGGACTCAGGGAGACAAGTTCAAATCCTGGATGTGGCTGTTTGCATTTCACATAGCACTAATACCTAATATCCCCCCTCCATACAAATATGCATGCGCGCACACACACACATACATATTATTGCTGTACGTTATCTATTTTCCTGACATTAGTACATTTTTCCATGTTCTATACATGAAACTTTGATGAGTTGTGGTGCACCTGAGCACTGTACACAATAAATTTCATTATTATTTAATACCCTTGGGAAAGGTACGAATCCAACTATTCTTCCTCCAGCTATGGATAAATAGTAGGGCAGACTGGGCTCTTTAACCTTAGCATGGCAACCAGTATAGAGGAAAGAAAACTCTGAATTCAAACCAAAAGGACTCTCTTCTTGTTAGTCAAAACTACTTTGAGAACTCCTCTTCCTCCTCCTCTTCCTCCTCCTCCTATCCTCATCTATATTTCCCAACAAATCAACAATATTGTGTTGTTTGGTTGATGAATTTTCTGAGATTTGTCATGCAGAGGATTGAAAGAGCTTGAGATAGCCATCCTTGTGAACTGAAGTTCTTGATGATATATCCAAGCATTTAATTTGTTCAACTAGAAAAATCTCTCCAAAAGCTATCCTTGCAGATTGGGCTGTCTACAACTACTTTTTTCACAGCTACAAAGAAGTAAAAATATCTTTAACTAAAGTTGTCAAAAATCCAGTTTTTATTTAAAAAGAAAACTACCATGTATATCAATTGCATCAAAATATCACTATGATCAATATATATTTTTATAAAGTTAATAACTTTATTTCTTACACATTTTCCTTTCTTACCCGCCCTGTTGGCTGGAGCATTAGAATACATTGACTGCACCTCTGCAGAGGAGAAAGACTTCCCCAATGGGGCCACCTGTTGGCCATGGGTGGCAACCCGTGATGCTTAAGAATGGAATCCTGGGGGACGAGCAGTCCATGACATGCAACACTCTGCTTAGACCCTTACTTAGGCTAGACGGGCGGTTGGAGAGACCCCCCTCTGATCAATCGGCTGGCCATGTCAAGCCCGAGCACCTATACGATTGCCTCAACTCTATTGCCCTTATGGCAACCCCAATCCCTTTTTATTATATGGGTGCTAGAAAGCGGTGGCTGAGGGTCTTCATGTCCTAGGTATGACATTAAATTCTATCTGAGGTTGAGGTTCCAGTTCTGGAGGTCTGGGGAATGTGGAGCACCCCTTGATCACCATACCTTATACCTGTTAGGGTCCCATCTATCCCTCCAGCATTCTTCTTTGGAGGTACTGGGTAATAAACCCAGCCCTGCCTCTTTTAGATAAAGGGGCAGGTATTGCCTGGGGAGATGGCCCCCTGGGATCATGCTAATAGTATACATCTTACTGGTCCAGGGGCCGAAGCCACTGGACACAGGACCTGAAGACCGGATAAGAGTATTTACCACACATCCCATGTGACACAAGGCCTTTTTAATGTGGGACCACCCACAAGCTGAAACTCATGGGATGGCAGGTGCAAAAAATGCGTAGATCCTGTTGGCATTCTCCCTCAAGAGGGACGCCTCAAGCACTGGGCAATAAACTTTAAATCAAGGGGCAGGTATTGCCTGGGGAGATGGCCCCCTGGGATCATGCTAATAGTACATATCTTACTGGTCCAGAGGCCAAAGCCACTGGACACAGGACCTGAAGGCCAGGTAAGTAACATTTAAAGAGTATGTTTATGTTAAATACCTGTACATGGAGTCAACATAAACTTGAGTGGCTAGACAAAATATTTGTCTGAATTCAACTGGTAGTTTTTAGCAGTTCTAATTGACTTGTCTGTTCATCTAGTTGAATTATATAACACTGAAAGGAAGAAGTAGGACGAGTTGATCTTAACTGTCAAATTTTGGCAGGAGAAGAGGAGAGGTATACAGGGACCTAAAGGGTTAAGGAAATTGCTCATGTGATAACAATGTTGCAACACAAGTTAATAAAATTTGTAATGGAAGATACAAACAAGAATAAATTGCATCAAAAGAATGTACATTTTATGCTTATTTTTGGAAGATTAGCATTATCAGCAGTAGAAACATTTTTAATAAGTAAAATTATTCATTTATTTAGAATAATCATAAATTTAAAAAAAATTATTTTAGAAATTATTTTAAAATGTATCTTCAAAATTATTAAAGTTTTTTTTTTAAATAATTATTTCTAAAAATTATTTATTTTTAATATAATCATGAAATTTTTAAAAAATGGTTAATAAGGAATGTATCAAATTTAAAGAAATACTTATTTTTATT
The DNA here is from genome assembly GCA_023376005.1 of Doryteuthis pealeii. NCBI lineage: Eukaryota > Metazoa > Mollusca > Cephalopoda > Myopsida > Loliginidae > Doryteuthis > Doryteuthis pealeii. The sequence goes on along the minus strand of CM042143.1, from coordinate 54,736,907 downwards.
TATTTAATTAATCAATTAATTAATAATTTATTTTATTTTGTCAGTTGTTCCAAAATACGTTTTGCTGTATACCTGATTATGTGAATGACTTTTTCTATTTACTAAAGCCAAATATAGAGAGGCTGAAGTTAAGGGGTTGTTTTGTCACTTTTTGTCAACTTATCTTTCTCTAGGGAGTAGGGGGTTGTTTACTCAAAGGTTTGTGTTAAACTAGGTCTTAGCACGAAAATGGTTGTAATTCTCAGGATGAATATTAGTTTTAGCTAGATGAGAATGTTGCTCAAAATAAATTGTTAAAAAAAAGAAGCTGTTTAAAAATTTAATGAATTCTCTTAATGTAGTTGTAAATATTACCTAATCTTTTTGATTGTCAGCTGATAAATGGTTAGGTTGGGGAGTTGCTATCAAAATACTTGACGTTTCCACCCACGTGGAGTAGGAAAGGCAATATTAAAGGGAGGCAATTAAGTAGTTAGTAGGATCACGTGAGATTGACTGGATGCAAGGGAGATAATTAAAGTCAGTTTGAGTTCATTGTCACATGACACAGAGAGAGTAGCGCTGGGATTATGGCGGATGGGCAGCACGGTGAACGAGCACCTTTGCTGGTAAATGAAAACAGAGCAAATGATCGCTCACCGGACACACCTTCTTCCTACCAGGACAATGTACCAGGTCAGTAGTGATTGTCATCATCCGTGCAACGTTAGGGTTTCTTCTCTGGTTACTCATTGTATTATTTTTTTCTGCACCTCCTTCTCCCTGTACTCGTTAGTCTCACTTTCTCCTTTCTTTTTTTTCAATAAAAATATTAAAAATATATCTCTCTCACGACGTGTTTATAAAAACTTTATTTATTTATTTCTTTAATGGCAATTTTTATTTTCATAAAATGATATATTTCAGTTATTATTTCTCTAATTTAGTTCCCTTCTTTCATTTGCTTTATTTACCCCAAAAACACGTTTGATTCATACATGACGTCGTACACTGCAGACTGAATAATAATAATGATGATGATGATGACGGTACAAAAATTAATTCTTCTCGTATTCTTTAATTATTAAATGCATAATTATCTTATTTTCTGGGAAATAATAGCTTAAATCATTTAAATGTTACTTTTATTTTATTCTATTTTCATAATGGTCCGAATCCGAATAAGAATAATATCTATTTATAACACAAACTGTCTGATTTCGTTTTTTCTTCTTTTCGTGAGGAGACGAAAATAATTTCGACTAATTTTCTGTTTGTTTTATAAAAATTCGTCTTCAAAGAAGGGATAATATTTGTAGGTTTGAGGGGAGGGGGAGTTAAATGTTTAAAGAAAAATGACAATTCTTTTTGTATTTTTACGACTTGCTACTTAAATTGCACATTTTTTTTCTGCCTTACTTGTGTATAAAATAAATAGATAAATAAATAAAAATGCATCGTTCTATGAATCGTGTTTTTGGAACTGGCTACTGCTTTTGCTACCATCAATTTAATCCATACCAGTGTCATTAAAAAGATCATTACAAAAACTCGCAAAAGAATAAAATTCTAATTTTCCATATCACTGAAACAAAAAATCTAGTGGTCATTGGTAATTTTACTTGAAAGAATTAAAAATTAAATGCTAGACATAATGAAACGAGCACCTGTAAAAATGGGAACCTAATGATTACTGAACTTTTCTTTACTGAATTCTAAATCTATTTTTGCCCCACTTAATAATCTCCTCCCAAAAGGGAATTTCAGCATCCAACTTGGAACCACCTGTGTCCCTCCCCACACATACACACCGCCATTTCCCCCTTTAAATTTATTATTCAAACAAAAACCAAATAATTCTTACTTAATAACATCAGTATTTAATTTCTTTTTAGTAGTAGCTCATCTTTTTGTTGTTCTAAATTCAAATTGTTTACTCACTGACCTATCGTACTCACTGCTTTACGTGGGTTAAAATTACTATTCAAACTTTACTACTTTTTCTTTCTTTTTTTTTTTTCTTCTTCAATATTTACGTCGACTTGTGACTAATAAATTTTTATGCAAAAATATCAATGTTATGCAATAACTAGATTAAACCCGAATTTCATAATCGATAAGTTTTAAAATAAGAAATATCTCTATCTATTTATTTGTTTTCTCTCAATTCATTATCACTTTCTTTTTTGATTTCATGATGACTCTTCCAAATCTTCAACTCGTTTAAATCATTGAACAGTTATTACGCAATTTATAGTCCGACCCCTCTTGTAAATTTAATGTCAATCGCTTCCTTAAATCTTTTATGAACTTTGTGACAAAAGAATAAAAAATATTAATGTAAATATTTGTCCTTTAATATTAAAAAAAAATGTTCTCCTTACCCTTAAACATAAATAAAGCGCGTATATGAAAAAAATATTTGAAAAATATATCGAGACTTGTTCGCTATGGTACACAATTAAAAGCTTAATGTGTACATTCTTAAAGTAATTTATTTTCAAAGTGTAGGTTACTGAATTTTTAGATTTGAAAAAAAAAAAAAAAAAAATTCTGTTGCTTTATGTATTTTGGGGATTTAATTATATTTTGGTTAAGCGAAACTTATGACGTCATCATTATTCGCGGTATTTTGATTTTTCGGACCCAAAATGGGGGAAAAATTCATCCCGTAAGATTTTTTTTTCTCTTTAAAATAAAAGTTAAGTTAAAAATTATTAGTTTTGAATTTAAGAAAATGCTATTTTTTTAGGATGATAGAAAAATACATTATTTACGTTTAACTCCGTGCGACTACTAATTCCAAAACCGAAGAATATGTATGTAAACAAACCCCCAAGCCGTATTTAAAAAAAATGAAATTTATTTTCTGGTTTGAAATACAAATGAGTTTATTGACTTGTTTAAATAAATATTTCTAAGTTTGTCGAAAATTAAATGCCATTTTTAAAAAAATGGTTAAACTTCCTTTCGTTTACCTCTCTATGTAAAAATTAACAACTACGAATTAAATTCTAAAAAAAAAAAAAAAAGCACCACTTTCTCCAAACTACAAAAACGAATTCGGAATTCTTTTCTTTAATCATTAATTTTAAAGCATTGTCAATTTTCATTAATATATTTTTAAAATTCCAATAACTTCGGTAATCTTCTCGAGTAAATAAATACTGGTATTTTCGCATGTTTACTAAAGATCGGCCAAGTCGTAATAAAAAAGAAGAAAAAAAGCAATTGACATGATAGAATAGCTTTGCGTCATTATTTTTTAATAATAAATTTCATTAAAAAAAAAAAATTAATATTATTTCTTACATGGTACTCATGCACTAATCAGATGACAGTGAATGATCCTTACTTTTTAAGTTGGGGTGGGGTGGTGGAGAAACTTAATATTTTTTCGTTGTTGGAAATGTCTAAATTTAAAAAAATGTTTGTTAAAACTACTTACACTATCGATAATTTATTACACATTACCTAAATTAAAACATTAAAAGTTTTAAAGGCTTTAATTGACGATTGCAATAATAATAAAAAAAAATAAAGATTTGATTAAAGAGAGAATTGAAATTTTAAATTAAAAAAAAAATAGCATGAAAAAGAATCTGTCTGTTTAGGTAAACCCAAATTGTCGAAAAATCTGTTTTTACAAAACAAATTTACCAAGAATCAGGGAATTATTCAATTTTAATGAAATTTTCAGTGTTGATTTAGCAATAAATGAATCTTATAATGCATCAGTTATTTTATTTCAAAACATTCTGATTTTTTTCAGGTCATTTAACTTTGAACTGTCCCCCTTATTTTTGGGGTGCAATATATCGATGGGGTTATGTGATTGATACTTTTTTTTTCTGCATGAATAAAAAGACAAAAGATCGAAGGTGTGAATAGAAGAAAAAAAACCTTTTTTTAATGAATCTGCTCGGGTAGTAATTAAGTACAGAAAATCTGAAAATAAAAACTAAAAAAAAAGTTTTTAGAGACTTTTTTTATTTTTATCTTTTTTTTTACTCATTTCGATAATTATTTAATTGGCTATTATATTATAAAAGAAAAAAGATATATATCAATATTTGTTCCGTTTAAGGAAGGGGGCTAAATTTCCAATACAGTTTTTGACCAAAAAATCTGGGTGATTGATAAAGTTGTTATTTAAAAAAAAAAAATTCTTTTTTAGAATCTAATGATTTTTTTAATTTAACATCATGCTGCTCATATTTTAAATGAATTTTATATATTAATTTATCATAGCAGAAATACCTAATTAAAGTTTTGAAATAAAATAACTGATGCATTATAAAATTCATTCATAATAAAATATTCAGTATTGATTTATATCAATACTGAATATTTTATTAAAATCAAATTATTCCCTGATTTTTGGTAAATTTTTTTCAATGTTAAATTCATTTTGTGAACATGGATTTTATGCCATATTTAAACAGCGTTTGGCCATACACGATCGAAATTGACTGAAAAAATAGTTTTAAATGTATTAAAAAGAAAAGCAGTCAAATTTTTGGGTATACCTAATAAAGAGAATGGATGATATATATTTTTCTCGATTTTAGTTTTCCTTGGTTATTATGTAGTGGCTGTGTGATGAAACTGGGTTCATTTATTGAGTTAGTGGTTGAAATAAATTTATAATAGCCAAATGACGGTTTAAGTTTTTCTTCCTTGTTGAAATTGTGTATGTGTATAATATATCACAAACTTGATATCTCTATCTATGTGTGTCTGCACATATATTGTAAGTGTTTAAATTGCCTACAGATCAAAGGAGGGTTTGTTCTTCATTTTATTTATTTTTTATTATCTCGGTCGCCAATGTTGATGAATGAGAAGAATGTTTGACTTCATTCAAATGATTTTTCATTGTTTGCAGTTAACAGCTGTAACAATCTTATATGTGTGTTTGTTTGTGTGTATATATATATATATAAATTATGTCATCCACAAGTTAGTGGCATTACTCAGTGAAAATGGAATTATCAAGTGTTCTTCTAATTTAAGAAAGAGGTGACTTAAAAGTAAATAAATGTTGCTATTCAATTTTACTTTTCAACATTCAAATTTAATAACAAAATTTGGTTCTCTGAATAGAGTTGAAAGAACAAAGTATTTCCAATATTTGCATATCTATCTATCTATACACCAATCCTTCCGTGTGAGTAGGATATGACACAAGGTCAATTCATTAAGCAGAATGTTAACGAGTTTGAATTCAGAGTTTTCCTTCTAGACTTGTTGCCTAACCAAGGTTAAAGATCCCAGTCTGCCCTACTGTTTGCTCATAGTTGGAAGGAATCCAACTATTCTCCCTTCAGCTATGGGTAAATAGTAGGGCAGACTGGGCTCCCTAACCTTGGTTAGGCAACCAGTCTAGAAGAAAAACTCTGAATTCAAACCTGTTAAACTGCTTAAGAAATTGACCTTGTGTCACATGTCTGGTGGGGTTTGTAAATATATATCAAAGCAAAAACTCAACCCAAAATTTAAAGTTGTTTTGAGTTATTTTTTGGTTCTCCTCACACAAAGAAGTATGAAGATGAAACAGTTTATCATATTGATATTCTAAAAATTATGAAGAAGTAGTTTGTTGGAATCCTAAAGTATTATTAATGTATCAAACTTGTTCTATTTTACACACATGAACAGACATTTTAAACAGTTTTAATATAGATTATCAGTAATGGTTTCTAGAGTCAGAGGATGTTTCAGGGTTTTGGACAATAAAACATTGTCACCTGGGTCGGTTGAGCCGGCTCCATCCAACAAATTCACCTGTGGTGAATTTATGGAAGGAGTAACAAGGGAATAGGAAATTCACAAGCAGTCCCCAAACCCTGCATTCATATCCCAGTCAGGGGAAGGAGATGCCCTTGTTTGCTGTAGATTTTCCACAGACACTGACAAGTATGCCAAAAGCCCTTGATTCCTGATGATAGACGCCTTTTGGGTCTTCGCTAGAGCCCCTTTGGCTGCATTGTGGCTCTAATACCACTCGGGTGAGTATCAATGTCAGGATAAGATGGAGATGAATGGCTGGTGAACACAATGTCTCGGGAAAGGGAGAGCACAATACGATACTATGACAAGGAAGAAGGGAAAGATAATAAAAAAAAAAAACACTGACCCAGGATAAGGTTCAAGTATCAATCCAAGAGCTCAAAGCCAACAGGATGGTTTGACTGTGGTAAGCAAGAAGTGTCAAGTCTTGTGGGTGAAGCTTTGAAAGACTTAGCCCCATTGAATCCAGATTCTTAATCCAGACTGTGAACTCAAAGTGAATTTGGGAAAGCAACTAAAGTTTCCAGAAACTGTTGAGGGTCACCAAGGTGGACAGTTCTCTGTCCACCTTGGTAACCCTACCAGGAACTTAAGTTCCCAACAACATGGCTCTGACACTACTAGCCATTATTGATATGCACCAACTTATGTCAAGGTAGTGATACCCACCACCACCATTACCTATGGTTCTCTTCATCTAATCCAGTCACCATGAAGCAACTTTTTTCTGCCTTGGAGACATTGAATCTCAACATTTTATGCCTGGTCTTAGCATTGTTATGCCAACAGTTTCTGGAAACTTTAGTTGCTTTCCCAAATTCACTTTGAGTTCACAGCCTGAATTAAGAACCTGGATTCAAAGCTTGACCCACAAGACTTGACACTTCTTGCTACTACAGTCAAACCATCCTGTTGGCTTTGAGCTCTTGGATTGATACTTGAACCTTATCCTGGATCAGTGTTTTTTTAATTTTTTTATTATCTTTCCCTTCTTCCTTGTCATAGCATCATATTGTGCTCTCCCTTTCCTGAGACATTGTGTTCACCAGCCATTCATCTCTGTCTTATCCTGACATTGATACTCACCTGAGATATGTGGATTGAAGGACTCCTACTCTTGCAGCACATCTATTATGGGTCACCATGAATTCTTCATTCAATTTGTTAAACTATCTGATGGTGAGGTTCCAGTTTGAAGCTCTGGGGAATGTGGAGCACCCCTTCATCACCATTGCTCCCTGGTCCACTCTGACCCTGAGTGGTAGTACCTGTTAGGGTCCCATCTATGGGTTAAATAGAAAAACATGAGTTGATAAACAAAATTGTATTATCCATTAAGAATTGATTTATTTCAAAACTTTATCGGCATTAAATGACCCACTAAGGTTGATATGCCGTAAAATCAAACCAAACCAAATCATTGAAATATGTATACTCAGTCAGCATTCCTTTATGCATACTGTGTTAAATAAGACTGACATTTCATGTTTGATGAATTTCTTTTTAATCTTTTCTATTTTTCTGACCAATGTTTTAATATTGGGGTGGAGTCTGTTGATTAGTCCACCAAAGTTGTTGTCCCTAGTATTTTCAGCATTCCGTGGTTCCATCATCAGGGGTATATGTAATTGAATTGATTGAGTTGTTTAAAAATAATCAGGTATCAACTCAATTACATCTACCCCTGATGATGGCACTATGGAGTGCTGAGAATATTAGGATTGGAAATTTTGGACTAATGAACAGACTCCACCCTAATATTAAACTGGCCAGAAAACTAATAAAGATTGAGAAGAAAATATATTTAAAAATTTTTTTTAATGCCTACTGTGTTGAATAAGACGGACATTTCATGTCTGATGAATTTCTTTTTAATCTTTACTAGTTTTCTGGCCAATGTTTTAATATTGGGGTGGAGTCTTTTGATTAGTCCACCAAAATCTTCATCCCTAGTACTTTCAATACTCCATAGCACTATCATCAGGGGTAGATGTAATTGAATTGATTGAGTTGTTTAAAAATAACCAGGTATCAACTCAATTTACCTTGCTGAGGTGGAGTGCTACATTTACTGTCACCTGCCAGATGCTTTTACTGCATAAATCAGATTGCCCAAGCAGTGCTACTCATGCGCTAAGTTGGCAAAGACTGGTATTGAACCCAAAACCTTGCAATTCCTTGGTAATTGCTTTACTAACTGAACTAAACTGGCTCCTGGTTGATATATTAAGCCTTTTCTTAGTCATATCCAATCTCCTTAAGCCCCAAATATCCTTCTTACAGTGAAATAAGAATTGAGCTGTCATAGTCAATTCTCTAGTTTAGTGTGTTTGGTCCTTACTTTATTATATAATTTTTTACAAGCTGTTATGTTTAGTACTTAACTAAGTATTAAGTAACCATCAATTTTGGTGCTGTGGATGTCTGAACTGAAGGCGAGGCACTTGCTAATAGGAATCTCCTCCTCCTCCTCTATCTGATTATTGGTCAGATTTCAGTAGTTTAAAGGCATACAAAACAAAAGGAAAAAAACAAAACCCTGTAAAATTTGAAAAAAAAAAAATTTCTACGCAATCAGAGATGCTGATAGGTACATGTCTTGCGTCCATGACACACAAAAATCTAAAGACGCAGTAAAATCATATCCATGCATCCCAGTGTTTTTTCTTTTTCTTCCCTCAATATTTCAAGCTAACTGTAAATACATTTCAATAGTTTCTTAGAAACGAATTACACAGGATAGGTTATAAGGTAGAAGTTGGATGGCTTTAGTTGGGACCCATAAATTTTCCAGGGGACTTGTTCAAAGCAAATATGCGCATCCGAGGATACACTAAATTAAAAAGCTATCAGCATCACTGCACAATTAACTTTTTTGAAATATTTATAACTATGCATAATCCAACCTCATCTTGTCCTATATTAAAATTTGAATAACTTAAGTTTTTTTTTATTTTGTTCTATATTTTAGTTTGTTTTTAACCTTTAGCCCCAGGACCCTTAGATTCATTGTTCAAAATTCTTCCAGACAGTCTCGTACAAAGTACATTAAATTAAACTGCATCTAATAGTGAAGTTCCAATTCTGGAGCTCTGGCGATTGTTCAGTACCCCTTCATAACCATTACTTCCAGGTCCACTCTGACCTGGAGTGGTAGTACGTTAGGGTCTCATCTATGAGTTACATAGAAAAAATTGAGTTAAAAAAAAATTGAGTGCCCATCAAGAATGAATAAAACTAAAACTTCTTCGGCATAAAATAACCCATGCCATAAAACCCAACCAACCAACAAAGCATATTAAAACTTCATTTCACAGCTGAGAAATCCTATCATTCCCTTAAAAGAAAGTCCATGAATGTATATACATGCAGTATTATAATGAAAATGTTGAATAATTGGGTGTTAAACTTTTAAAAAACCCAAAATCGCTGCTATCTGTATCTCTTATTCTCTAAATAATGGGTTAAAGCATAGAGATACATACACTTTGAGTGCATAATCAGAAAGAACATACAATTTTACATAAGAATACCAAATTGTATCAAAATTGCTCCAAAAATAAAGAAACGGTGAAGAAATCGCTGAATTTGAAATAAAATCATATCCACATTTGTACCCTCAATTTCGGGGCTTTAAATTCTCATAACTTTTGAACTACTGGGGATATTTACATAATTCAAACGGTTATGAACTCCATTTACACAGCTCTATATAACTAATGTGATTAAACAATAATAACCTCAAATAAAAAAAAATCATCTGGGAATGCTAATGAATGATTGATATATTAAGCCTTTTCTTCTTAGTATTCAATCTTTTTGAGTTCATCATGGATGATTTGATAGGCAGAACAATGACTAATCTGCAGAGAACAAGCTACCTCATCAAGGGTAACTCTCTGGTTCACCATTACCATCTTTTGAGCTTGCTGAATCTTCTCATCGGTGGTGGAGGTTGATGGACATCCTGATCCCTGTCGGCTGGGGCGTTAGAATGCACCTCTGCAGAGGGGTAAGATTCCCCCAAATGGGGCCACCTATTGGCTGTGGGTGGCGACCTGTGATGCTTAAGGACGGAGTCTTGGTGGAAGAGCAGTCCATGACATGCAACACTCCACTTAGAACCTTACTTACGCTAGACAGGCGGTCGGAGAGAGGCCCCTTCCGATCAATCTGCCGGTCACGTCAAGCCCTAGCACCTATATGATTGCCCCAACCCTATTGCTCTTATAGCAAGCCCCCAACACTTTTTATCATATGGATACTAGAAGGCGGTGACTGAGGGTCTACATGTCCTGGGAATGACGTTAAACTCTATCTGATGGTGAGGTTCCACTTCTGGAGGTTTGGGGAATGTGGAGCACCCCTTCATCACCATTGCTCCCTGGTCAACTCTGACCCGGAGTGGTAGTACCTGTTAGGGTCCCATCTATGGGTTAAATAGAAAAATGTATTTATAAAAAAATTGTATTATCCATTAAGAATTGATTTATTTCAAAACTTTATCGGCATTAAATGACCCACTGAGATCGATATGCCATAAACCAAACCTGATCCCTCTTTGTGTGTCATGCTTGTCCAGCCATTTTAAAACTTTTCTATCCCCATATACGCACTTCTACATGATAGTGCACTGCCCCAATTTGTGC
>CM042143.1:54703986-54716486 GCA_023376005.1 Doryteuthis pealeii | reverse complement strand
TTCAGGGAGATCTGGTACGACATCATCATCATCGTCATCTTCACAGTTGGTTCGACCCCTCTCTTCAAATGAGTTGCCGCTACCGTATACACCTACGCCCCAGGGAGGGATACCAATGATAAATTGTAAAGTCTGTCAGGCAATGATTAACATTGAGGGTAAACTACATCAGCATGTTGTCAAATGCAGTGTATGTCATGAGGCTACAGTAAGTTTCACTTGTTCTTTTTACATTCCTTAATCTGTCGTTTAATGATTTTAAATGTTTAAATACTAAATTTGCTTGGAATTTTTAAAAACTTTGTGTGTGTGTGTGTATGTATATGTATATATATATATATATATTATATATATATATATAATATATATATATATATATATATATATATATACACAGATGCTGATAGGTACGCAGTAAAATCGTATCCACGCATCCTAGTGTTTTTCTTTTTTCTTCCCTCATTATTTCAAGCTAACCATATATACATTTCAATATTTTTTTTTACAAATGAATTACACAGAATAGATTATAAGATAGGAGTTAGATGGCTTTAGTTGTTTCTCTAGATCATAAATAAAAACCCTACAATCTATTAAGAAACTTTAGTTGGGACCCATAAATTTTCATGGGGAGGCATTCAAAGCAAGTGTGTTGTGTGTGTGTGTGTGTGTATATATATATATATATATATATATATATATATATATATATAATATATATACATACACATACACACCCACTTAATTTGACAAAAATAAATTTTCATATTTATTTCTAATATACTCTGAATATATAAAGATATGTCATACACTTACATTTATATGTATATATGCAAAATCTTTATATGTGCGTTTGAATTTTCAATTTTGGTTGAATCCTATCACGGAAACATTTAATGCCATTCACATATATTATCCTCATTTTGAAAACTCTACATTTAATGCGCATTGTGTTTGTTAGTAACTTTGTCTTCTAAAGCTGTAATTTATGTAGGAAATGGACTCGGTGACCCAAGTTCAAATCCTGGATGAGGCTGTTTGCATTTCACATAGCACTAATATCTTTGGGAAAGGTATGCATCCAACTATTCTTCTTCCAGTTATGAGTAAATAGTAGGGTAGACACGGATCTTTGAACCTTGGTTAGGCAACCAGTCTAGAAGGAAAACTCAAAATCCAGACCTGTTAAACAGGTTTGAATTCAGTTTTCCTTCTCCTAGACTGGTTACCTAGCCACGGTTAAAGAGCCCAGTCTGCCCTACTATTTACCCATAGCTGGAGGGAGAGTAGTTGGATGCATACCTTTCCCAAGGGTATGTGTTATGTGAAATGCAAACGGCCTAGTCCAGGATTTGAACTCGGATCGATGGGTCCATTTCCTAAGACTCTAACCATTACACCAAGCACCTCCTGGTAAATATATATATATATAAGCTGTAATTTATGTAGTGTGTTTTGGGTTTGGTTGAAACACTTAATATTGATGTGAAGTGTACCTTTTCTTTGTCTGTATGCAATGCTAAAACATAAATCATATTTGCTGATCTGGTTGCATAAAAATGCACTGCCATGAAAAGTGAGTTGATTTCCAGAAAACCTCACCTGTAGATCCGGTAGGAGGATTTATCTATCTGAACTGATTAACCATCTGCAAAGACAAGAAGTAAAAAAAATCCATAACTTTTAACTGTTAATGTGGGGAAACATCAGTCCTGAATGCCACCTGATGTGTAGTTCATCTGTTGGCCTTAGTCATCTTGCTATCCACAAAGATCCTGCACTTAGGGCACTCAGCGCTCTTGCATATTTTGCAACCGTTTTTTTTTTAGGGGCTGGGATAAGGGTATTTACTGTACATCCCACATATGTGGGTGTTGCACAAGATCTTTATGTGGGACCATCCACGAGCCGAGGCTCATGGCATGGTAGGTGCAAAAAATGTGTTGATCCGATCGGCATTCCCCCCTCAAGGGGGTGCCTCAGGCACTGGGCAATAAATCCAGCCCTGCCCCTTTTAAATCAAGAGGGCTGGTGTTGCCTGAGAGGATAGCCCCCTGGGATCAATGCTGTTAAGTGGTCTAGGGCCAACGCCACTGGACCCTCAGTCTGGGGGTGGGGTTAAGTCTCTCTAGAATAAAGTCATTTTGGTGCACACAATCTTTCAAGCACCTTAGTATGACACTCAACTGCATTTGGAGGTGAGGCTCAAGTTTTGAATCATCTGCTAGTGTGGAATTGCACATTTTATTGCCATTACTCCCAGGTCTACTCTGACCCGGAGTGGTGGTACTTGTTAGAGTACTGTCTACAAGTCAAAATGATCTGTTTGGGATATTGTTTAAAATGACTTTGAACTACTGATATTACAACTAAGTATGAAGTGTTTACCTATTTAAAATTGTAATATATATTATTCTATTGTATGTAACTGGAGATCCTAATTTTTAAACTGATTTTGGTATAGAATAACCCAACAGAGGTTAACCTGCCATAAAACCAGCCACTATACAGTGGTCATCTTGGAAAGCAGACTAAACATTTTGGATGGTGTATTTTACTTTGACTTGTCATGTTAGCAACTGATGATCACATTATGTGCGTTTGTGGAAAAAAGGTTTGTTACCGTTAGTTGAGTGGCGTTTATAGTTGAATGTTGATGACGTGATTATAAAGTGATTGAAAAGAATTCTATAACATACTTAAAATTGAATCTTGCATATCTGTAGCATATGTACTTAAAAATTCCTCCTAATATTTTGTGTAATTCTCTCCTCCTTTCTCCTCAATATTTATGCAATGATCAATTAATATTAAATGATTGTTTCATTCTATGTATTTATTTTTGTTTATACATTTAAGTTTGTAAATATTTAACCAGATTTTATGTTCTAGATAAAAATGAATCATTCTTGACTATTTCCTTTTTATTTTTAGCTGTTAGATTAGATTTAATGGTACTTATCACATAATTGTTTCTCCTAGGTATGGAGCCACCCCTTTATTGCCATCACTCCCAGGTCCACTCTAACTCGGTGGTAGTTCCTGTCAAATAGCTCTGTTTCAAAATGATTCATATCAGATAGGAATACTTGATACCATATAATTGTGTGTAAATGAATGATAGAAAAACGTGCAATGAAACATTGGAAATGTAGTGATGATTTACAATTAAACATTTGCAGGGGAATCAAAATTCAGCATTAAATAACCCATAAGGGGTTGATATCATGTGAACCAAACAGAACCATCGTTTTTGATAAGGAGAGCAAGAGTGGGTGATGAGCAGACATTTCTTAGATTTGGTCAAATTAGGGAATCCTAAAATCTGACGAGTAGAAATAATCATGAACTTTAACATATCTTCCATCCATTTTTTAATATTGTCAATACATTATTGTTAATCTTTGGAGATATATATATATGTCATCCACATGCAGTCCTGTTTCATGGCTCCTCAGTGCAGCTAGACAAGGCAGGTCGCTTCAGGTCTGGATCAAAACTTTGATTTGTTGTGAGTTCTTACTCCTGTGCCATCAACACAACTCATTTTTAAGAAAGGAAATTTTACTGATATAAACATATAAGGCTGCTAGGAGTGTTTTATCTGTTAAGGAGAGCTATACTATCTTTGTAATTAGTGGCCACCAGAAAATTCCATTTTCAGAGGGCTCAATACATCAGGGATGGGGAGCATATGTATCACAAAATAGTTTGTTCTTAATTTCTCATTTTAGAAGATTTTTGTCTCTCTTTTTATTTATTTATTTATTAAAAAAGTTTTTTTTTTTTTTTTTTTTTTTTTTTGTGGCTTTCTTATAAAAGTTATACATGCGACTATTGCTTTTATAACTACCACACACACACACACTCACTCACTCACTCAGTCAGTCAGTAATGATCTTCATTTTCATATAGCATCACTCTTGTTCTTTTGAGAGATATTTGTAATTACAAAAGTTTGAAACTGAAATTAATCAGGGTGGGGTATTTTTTTTTTTTTTTTTTTTCAATTTGCAAATTACAAATTGAAACTCTATCTCTTCTGTCTTAATGGTAATGATTGGAATGCCTTGCTGTGGAGTGGACACTAACAAGCTAACCCAGCAAACCATTACTACTATTGTAGATTCTCCCCATGGTCTTGTGTTCTGCTAAGCTAAGCTTAGTAAATATTAATGCTAATGCTTTTCAACTGTAAACACTTGACTTTTCAGGGATGTTTTTTAAAACTTGCTGCTGATAGATTCAGTTCTCTTAGTTATTCAAATGATGTTGAGCACCAAACAAAATCAATTGAAAAAAAAAAAAAATCTTACAAAGTGTGGGTACTATTGGGTTAATTTGACTAGTACAAAATAAAAAACACCCTCCGGGCGATGTAAAAATAGATTTTTGAAACATATTGCCTGAGGGTTGGGAGTAAAAAATTCAATGTCAGCGAGTTTGTACCCTAAGTAAGTAAAATCATTAAAGGATTAAGAAATAAAACAATTTGAAATGTAAACTTTAAATATGTATTAAAATAAAACAAACTATATATAGATATATAATACCAGTCATGTATTTATTAAAACTTGTTTTAAAAAACGATGAGGACTGTCTAATGCTGCATGTTCAAATTTTGAGTGTATTTATTCTATGTTATGATGATTTTGGGTAATGTGACGTAAGCAGTGACATAATTTTTGTTACAGACAAAAACCGGAAACGAATCTCCATTATTAATAGATAGATATATAAGTTGGTCAATGACAGTTTTTCTGGCAATATCTTGTCATAATTATTTTGCAAGAGGGAAAAAAAAAAGCTTCATTTAGATATATCAATAAGTTTGTAGCCTAAAAACATTTATTTTGTTATTTGTTTCCTTTTCTTTTTACAAAACAAATTTTTCAGCATAATCTCCTTTCTTGTCAATGCACTTAATCCAGTGTGGAATATCAATCACACAAATTGAACATTATACAATGAACATTTCCAATCAATATAAAACTAATAACTATGCATAAGGATCCACCTTGTATATAGAACAAGTCCTTCTACATAATCCATTTCAAATGTGGAGTAATGGTTAGCAAACTTATTTAGCAGACAATTGCTACTAAAGAGATTTTTTGACTCTCACTTGGGACCTATATTAATGGCCTTATACCTTACCAGACTAAGCTAAGTACTGTACTATATTATGCTCTTAAAACTGGTAAGATACTGGAAGAGATCGCCTGATCACTGTTAATTTTTATGCTCCAGGACTTTAGGCTATTATTAAGTGAATCAAATGATATTGGATATCCTTTAAGGACAAGTCCTTGGATCCAACATTTAACACCAGTCCTCCATAGTAACAGTTCACAAATACATAGGACTTATTTGGCTCCCCCACATGACCAAAATGTGGCACAAGGTCAGTTTAGTGGGGAGTGCTCTGCATGGGGGGGGGGCAAGCCTCCTGGGGAGGGGGTGGAGTAAAAATGGCTGTCCCATCTGCATTTCCCTTCAGTGGTGCATCAAGTGCCAGGCAATCAACTCAATCCTTACTCTCCTTAAGGCAAAGGGGCAGGTGCTGCCTTGGTGGTGGAGAAATCCTCTGGAACATGATAGATAATTTTGATGGAAACCACCTGGCACAGACGCCAGAGCCACCAAACAGTTCATGCCAACACACCCTTGTTAAGACTCCATTGTGACTCCTATATACCTGGGGTCCCTACAACAAGTCTGCTACGATTTGCTAATGGCCCAGCAGAACCACTGCCATGTAAATATAATTATTTTCCTGGCCTCATACCAGGCTGTGTTAATACATGTTTCTTTTTATGTGTGGATTTTTTAATATTTTTTAATATATCAACAATGCCGTCTATGTTGGTCGACCTCCCTCTCTGAACATCCACTTACAAAAGGGGCATAACTCTTATTTTGGAAAGGGCATTGATCAAGTTCAACAAGAAATAACTCCCACTCCCCCATCCTTTGCTTTTTCTTTTCTTTTCTTTCTGATCCATACACAGATGCGATATGTACGCACAAAATATGACGCACAAAAATCTAAAGGAATGCATTCAAATTGTATCCATGCATCCTGGTGCTTTTCTTTTCCTTCTCCCACCATTTCCAGTTTACTTTAAATAAATCTCAATAGTCTCTTAGAAACTAATGTATGGGGTACAAGGTAGGGGTTAGACGGCTTTAGTTGTTCATAAATAAAAATTATAATTTAAGAAACTTTAGTTGGGACCCATCAAATTTCCCAGAGACTCATTCAAATCAAATACATGTGTCCCAGGACAGTAAATTAACTCTTAACATCCTGTTGAGAATTTTCTAAGTCCACAGCACAATTCCTATAACCATTTATCAAAAATGGGTAAAAATGTCCGTTTCATTAAAAGTTATCTGTTATTTCCCTTAAATTAAAGACTTCTAAATATGTTTAATATTACATTTAAATAAAGGTTATCATTGGGTAGATTAGGAAAATGAATGTGACATCTGGCCGGGTGGAATGAGGTGGTATAGGACATCAAGAGTTAAAAAGTTATCAGCATCACTGCATACAGAATTTGGATCCGTCTAGATCTGAACACATCAGTTATATTTAAACATTTCATTTGCTGCTGTTCTGGCTGCATCCAGTCTATCCTTTTGGATTTTCTTAATTCTCAAACATTTTCTCTTAAAATACAAATATTGTTCAAACAGTTTTCTTGCCTTCAACAGAATCAGTTGAATGAACTGCATCAAACAAGAACTTGTTGTCAGTTATTGCCTGAATTGGACAAACAACTTCCTTGATATCATTACCAAATATCTCACAACCCTGTTGGCTGGGGCTTTATAATACACTGACTGCACCTCTGCAGAAGAGTAAGACCCCTCCTTTGGCATTTACTTAGACTAGACGGCTGGTCACACCCGAGTACTTATATGATTGTCCAAACACTATTGCTCTTATGGCAGATCCCCAACCCTTTTTATCATATATGTACTAGAAGGTGGTGGTTGAGGGTCTTAATATCCTGGGTATGACATTAAACTCTATCTGATGGTGAAGTTCCAGTTCTGGAGCTTTGGGGAATGTGAAGTACCTCTTCATTACCATTACTCTCAGGTCCACTCTGACCTGGTGTGGTAGTCCCTGTTAGGGTCCTATCTATGGGTTAAATAGAAAAACGAGTTTAAAAATTTTAAAAAATTTTTTAAAATTGAATACTCATCAAGAATGAATAAAACAAAATGTCTTCGGCATAAAATAACCCAAATGGAGTTGAATGCTGTAAAATCCAACCAACCAAATATCTCACTGATTCAATAAATATCCCTTTACCAATGCCATTGTCTCTTCTGCAATTATGTTCTTTATGAAATGTTTAATCGTTTTAGATTGCCAGAACAATGATGCAGATTTCCCATTGATGGCAACCAAAAAATCACTTTGAAAACCTCCGTTTCTCGAATTATAGAAAGAAGCATTGCTGAAGCAGACCTATCTAGTCTCAGCTATATCCCTATTGGGATGAGAGATAAATGTAGTCTCTTCTTCAACTGTATAAAGATAGGGCAATTAACAATGAAAGTAATAACAGGTAGACTTTATTGGCCAAGCAAATTTAATAGAAGAAATACAAAACGGAATAGATACAAGGAATAATTGATAGATAGTGTATAAGAAGGAATGATTTATAGGCAAATAACCTTTTGGGTAGTTATAAAGACTGCAGCTCAATATATAAAAAATGGATTTCGGATTCTAGTATTAGTTAAGCAATTTGAAACGGTGACAATTCAAAACTTCTGGTGTGTGTAAGAAATGTCATTTTGGTTGTCTCTCTCTCTCTATCTATCTATCTATCTATCTATCTATCTCCCAACCAATTTTCCTTAATTCTGTTTTCACTTTTGGTTTGCTAGAATTTCTTTGAAAATAGGCTCATCAACATTTCTTGGAAAATCAATGGCCCTTTTTTTTTTTTTTTTTTTTTTTTTTTTTTCTTTCTTTTCAGAAGTTATTTATTTTGTAAAAAGCAAATATTTAAAAAATAACTACGTTATGTTTGTATGTTTATTTATTAAAATTTTTTAACAACAAAATCACAAAAACAGTTTAAGTTTTTGAAACCATTAAAAAAAAAAAAATTTGATGGATATTTCCCCTCCATACAAATATGCGCATACACCCATACATGTATATTATTACTGTACGCTATTCATGTTCCTGACATTACTACATTATTCTATGTACTATACATGAGCCATTCATAAATTGTGGTGCACCTGAGCACTGTACACAATAAATTTCATTATTATCAATTTGTTATTCATTATTAGAAATTAGATAAAAATGATAATTCCATTTCAGATTCACTATTCTGTGATCACAAAAAATTGGGCTGGACTATCCTCGGTTGTTCTGCTATTTGATTAAAAATTAATTAAATTCTTTGTTAAAACCTATTTGAAATTATGGCATACTAATATCATTTTTTTTTTTTTTTTAAATTTCTTTTAGCCAATCAAAGCAGCTCCTCCAGGTAAAAAGTATGTGCGATGTCCATGCCACTGTCTGCTTATTTGCAAGGGTGCCTCACAAAGGATTGCTTGTCCACGGCCTGACTGGTAAGTCTTTTCCTTCTCCTATACTAAATCCATTAAGTTTTGGTTTTTTTCTCTTTTTTTTTTTCATAGTAAGTTGAGATTTTTGAAAATCAGTTTCACTCTGGATATAATTTCTATCCAATGAGCTAAGATTTAGGTAACAAATGACAAAATTCATTAATTGATAAATCAATACTGAAAATTTCATTAAAATCGAATAATTCCTGATTTTTGGTAAAAAAAATTTTAATCAAGAGTGTTAAAAATTATTTTGTAAACACGGATTTTATGCCATCTTTAAACAGCGTTTACAGCC
Organism: Doryteuthis pealeii; assembly: GCA_023376005.1. Lineage (NCBI taxonomy): Eukaryota > Metazoa > Mollusca > Cephalopoda > Myopsida > Loliginidae > Doryteuthis > Doryteuthis pealeii. The sequence continues at coordinate 54,707,575 of CM042143.1, read as the reverse complement.
ATCAAAATTGACCAAAAAAATCGTCTTAAATGTATTAAAAATAAATTACATGTGTAATATTATTTTTTTTTTTTTTTTTTCTTTTTTTTACTGATATGTTACTACTTTTCAACTTAGACAAAAATTTGATCTTAATAATTGATTTAATTAATTTTTATTCGTTTTTAAAATGAAAAGCAGACAAAAAGATAGGTATCCCTAATGTAAACTAAATTCTTTTCAGTCAGTACAAACTGATAAAATTTTTAACAAATGCTAAATGCAGATTAAATTTAGCTGCTACAATTTCTAAAAATTTAGTGAATATCACTCAGAATTAGGAGTGTGTGTTATACACAAATAAGTATGGTAACCACCTGTTTGGTAATTAGATTTTACCAATTTTATAAGGGTCTGAGAGTTGAATTTCCCTACATTCTACTATGTCCCTTTCTAAGAGATTGACATATTCTAGGGTAATTCCAAAAGCAAGGTCTCCAAAGTGCAGGGGACAGAGGGAAACTTTTTGTGCGGCTATTAGAAATTCTGGTGTGTTTGTTGTGCATGCACCTGCCTTTGCACACACCACACTGCCATGTTCACTCTTAGCTTGGCAATCATTTTTGATTGATGCTACGACTAAACATAAAGTTGTCACAGTTATTTAGTTTTTGAATGTAAAAGGCATTAAACCAATTGAAATTTATCACTAATTATTAACGGATAGTGTATGGCAAGTCGTACATGGATGTCAAAAATGTCTACAAGTTGTTGGGAGTTTGCAACAAGGATGTTCAGCACTTCCTCAACATGGTGGCAAACTAATATACGAGCATACAAAAAATGCTACAGCACCTACAAAAATTCATCGACCGAAATGGCAATTACATAGAAAAATAGGTTATTTCTTATAACTCCAACATAAACAAAGGGGAACCACTCTTAACTGATAAATTATTTATTTTCCCATTAAACTAACCCTAACCCCGTCTTCTTTTTTCCTAGTAGATCAATAAATAGATAAATAATTTATCTGTCGAGTGGTTCTCCTTTGTTTATGTTGGAGTTATAGGAAATAACTGAAAAATATACTTGTTCAAACTTTAAAATGATGTAAACATCATTGACAATAAACAATAAACATTTGTGATTTCTGAATATTCTGGAGACCTTACTTTTGGGATTACCCTCATACATGTTGTCTGTAAGTTGATTTTTTTTTTTTTTTTTTTTTTTTTTTTTTCTTTCTTAAAAAAGAATATTTTCTATTTCTCTTCAGCAAAAGAATTATTAACCTGAGTCCTGCTCCAACTGTGATGATGCATTCCCCTGGGACCAGCCACATTGAATGTGCCCATTGTGCAAAGACTTTCTTGGTAAATACTTTTAGCAGAATCGTTTTTCAAGTGTCTATATCAATGACTAGTCAACAATTTTCTCTTTTAAAATCCAGTAAAAAAAAGTTTCTATATTACAACGCATGTCCACAAATAAATCCAGAGTTTTTTTTGTTTTGTTTTTTTTTTTTATTTTTTTTTTTTTTTTTTAATTTTTATTTTATTATATAAACTAGAAGCGGCTACCCAGCATTGCCTAGGTAGAGGCAGATAAAAAAAAGTTAATCTCACAGTTCCATTATTACTAATCACGAGATTGATACTCGCTGGATGCCCCATAAAAATCACCATGTAAAGAAAGACTTGGTGGGACGTCAGGAATCTTTTTATTTTTCCCAAATATAAATAAAATCTTCATTAGTTTTGCACAAAAAGCAAGCTCTGGTGATAGTGAATGTGTATATGTATTTACTCTTGTTAATTGTTTTATTTTCATACTTTCCTCTGGACATACATACACACAACTGCCCTTTACATATGTATCGATAGATAGATCTTGATTTTATTTAAAACTAGAGATGATTTCACTGACTGTTGCTGAAAAAACAAAAAGATACTTATTTCTATGAAAGAATTGAAGACCCCTTAAAATCATATTTGTTTACTGTTAGAAAATGATACATTTTTCTGGGCAGAGAAAATTAACTATCCTGATACCTGTCTTTTGACATCTGAATATATTTTTGTTTCATGAAAGAAAATGGTTTTGTTTGTTTTTTTTTGTTTAATGGCATATCAATTTTCGTAGGTTATTTAATGCAGTAGTGGTACTATTTAACCTATAGTTGGTGTGGGATGAGGGGCTTCATACCTTTCCCAAGAGTATTGCTGTCCAGCGTGTTGGCCATTATGCCCCAGGGACTTCCCTGTAAGAAAATGAAGTTGGAATCTGTGATTTCTCATATCTGTAGTAGTTGAGTCATAGGGTCACCTGTTGCTATGCACAGGCATGCAAATTATGAGTACTATATGTGGGTGTGTGATTGAGGCGCGTAGCATAATGGTTAGTCATAGGAAATGAACTCATCGACCAGAGTTCAAATCCTAGACGAAACTGCTTGCATTTCATATAGCGCTAATACCCTTGGGAAAGGTATGAATCCAACTATACTCCCTCCAGCTATGGGTAAATAGTAGGGTAGACTGGGCTCTTCAAACTTTGGTAAGGCAACCTGTCTAGGAGAAGGAAAACTCTGAATTCAAACCTGTTAAACTCTGCTTAAGAAATTGACCTTGTGTCGCATCCTGTTCGTGCAGAGGGGTTGATAAATATATATATATGTGGGTGTGAGGAAAATTTCCATGACTGACTGAGGCACAGGTAAAAGCCGGCAGAATTCTTTCCTTGGAGAGAAAATAACCAGAATACATTTCAGTTATTTTTGACTAGGTTACATTTTGAAATTAAATTTAAATTTTATTTTTTATATTTTATTTAATTTATTTATTCTTTTTTCCTTCAAAATTGTCTGATGCAAAATGATTAGCTCAGTCGGTAGAGCATTTGACTAGGAACCACAAGGTTCCTAGTTCAATACTGGCCTTTGCCAACTCAGCGTATGAATAGCTGATGGTAAGTGTGGTGCTCCACCTCGGATGCCAAAAACAATCTCCTTGGTCTAGCGCTAGTTAAAAGGGGATAGACTCACTTACTGTCTGGCTGATACCGACTTTAGGTCACCCCAACAACTTACTTTTTTGTATTGAAACGGGGATTGTAAAGGGATATGTAGTTTTCTCTTCTTTTCACAGTAGATATATCTTATTATAATGGAGATTGTGTGTTTTTCTGTCTGTAACCGAAACTATATTCCTACTCAAGTCACAATTTCCATGATTTTATTTTTATCTAAACCTCAATTATTAATAAAATTGTCTTACATTATTAATACTGTTAACTATGTCTACATACTGACAACATGCAATCATATTTATATATACAACAAAATAGCAGTTTACAGTGTGAACGGGAAGGCTAATTTGCATATTAATATTAAAAAATCGAATTTAATAAATATGTGCTTAGTATTATTGATTTCTAAATGTTTGGTTTTATTTTAATGAATATAAGCAAAAATCTCTTCAATGAATCTTAAATGAAATCCATTAACAAGATAAAATAACTGTAATTTTGTTCTTTACTTCCTCTTATAACTAAATACTTAAATTAGAAAAAATAACAATGAAAGACGAGAGTGATGGAAGAGTAAGTT
>CM042143.1:54593986-54698986 GCA_023376005.1 Doryteuthis pealeii | reverse complement strand
ATAACTCTTTATATAATTTTATTTAACAAAGCCTGTCCTGCATGTGCAGCTTTGTTTACGTAAGTTAGTTGTTTTTTTCAAAATTGAAAGTTTGACAAAAGCCCTGACGGTATACAATCATTAGAATTTCACACATTATATATGAAAATAATTTTGAAACTGTCTTCTATTAAATATATATAGTGTTCTTCTTTTTTTTTTTTTTTTCTTTTTTTTTGAAAAATCTGTCAACTTTGGTCTGTTTTGGTTTCCCTCCCAAAAGTTGGAAAAGATTTTAAAAAAACACATTTCTGCTTGTAGTTAAACATGTCTCCTAATTAAGTGTAAAATTTCAAGAATATTGATAAAGATTAAGGACTTTGAATTTTAAAAAAATGACACGGAAAATTCATCTAAGAAAAAAATTTGTATAACTCATTTTCAGCTGTTCGAAGACAAAATACCATTTTTAACCTGCTGTAAAAAATAATTCAGTGGATAAAAACACATAAAAATAACATATTTAGAAATATTTTCTTTTCTTTCCAACCATATAAATATTTTTTAAGATTGGGTCAGAAATACTAGAGAAATTGCGATTTGAACTGATTAAGGTGAAAATTTGTCAATGTCCACCGATTTTTACCAAATGAACTGGTAATGCTATTAAAATACTTTAATTTTCATTCAAATTTTGCATTACATTCTTATGTCTCTGTACCATTTTAATTATTTAAAGATTTGTTTTAAATTGTTCAGTTCACTATCTTAATTCATTTAGTTACCATTAACAAATAGTCAAATTATATATTTAATTATGACGAGAAATCTAAAGACTACTGATATAAAAATAAGTAAAGTCATTGGGGTGACTTAAAGTTGGTATCAGCCAGACAGCGAGGGAGTCTGTCCCCTTTTCACTTGTGCTAGACCAAGGAGTTTTTTTTTAGCATCTGAGGCAGAGCGCCACACCTACCATCAGCTACTCACTTTACTGCACACATGCCGGTATCGAACCAGGAACCTTGAGGTTCCCAGAAATCCCTCGAGTGAACTCAATAATCAATTTTTTCTTCTTTGATTCTCTCAATTATTCATTTCATTGACTCCTTTGCTGTGGCTAGATGATTACTTGTTTTTTTGTTCTATGTCATTAAAGTTTATCTTGTGTATTTTCTTTTTTTTTCCAGGTGACCACACATAAATGGGCAGTTACTGATAAAGGCTTATATGCAGCTTGGGGTGGTGAGTATTTTCTATTTTTGAAGATGCATCCTCTGCTCAAACTATATTTAATAGTAGCCCCCCCCCCCATCCCTCCTGGTAATTATGAATGAAAATTGTATTTGTTAATTAGAAGCTGCTCTGACAGCAATGTAGAGAAAAGTTTACCATCATAATCTGATGTTGGGGTGGGGGGTACTTATAACAAAAAAAAACTAATGAAAAATGAGCCCTTTTATTATTTCGCTTCTTTTCACACCAGCATCTTTCACTGGAGTCTGAGTGACAAGTCTCCTCAGATCTCCAGGACTCTTTTTCTGAGTATTCTAGCTGATTTCAACAATGCTGTTGTCTGAATGATCTTAATTCTTCCTCTGATTTCCAGTTCCTCTAGTCTGCTTTAAGCTTTTGGGGACTGTTTCAAGTGCACCAACTACAATTGGTATCACTTTCACCTTTCATATTCTACAGTTTTTTCAAATCTCTTTGCAAGGTCTAGGTATTTGTCTTTTTTTTTTTTTTTTTTTTTTTTTTTTTTTTTCCTCTCATCTTCATCCTGTGATCTGCTGGATCTACCAGTTGAAAAGTTCTCTTTTATTATTATTATTATTATTATTATTATTATAGTTCTGGTCAACTTGTTTTCTCTGTTATTCTGGATTAGTGATATTTGCAAAGGTGAAACTCGTTTATTTTTTTTCTGTATAATGAAAAAAATAATGGAGATGAACTTCAAATAATTACAAATATGCTAATCAGGAGACAAGTGATTTAGATGAGTCATAATTGATTTCATTTGATTACTGTTTCTCTGTGCATTTGAGAATGAAACACGCTGGACTTTCAAGTTCTTTGTAAGAGTGAATCTCACTGTGTGTGTGTAAGAAGGAGGAGGCTATAGATCCCACCTATTGACAGTCTGTTATGTAAACTTGTGATAATATATTCTGTTGGTGTTAGTCTTAAAGGTGTGACTTCAATTGGTTTCTTACAGACCATCTGTACACAATGTTGTTTTTTTTTTTCCTCTCCTGCTCCCACTCTTCATGAGTAAGTGACCTGAAACTTATACCAGGTACACTCCAGCCCTGTCGGCTGGGGCTTTAGAATATACCGCTTGCACCTCTGCAGAGGGGTAAGGACCCCCCCCCCAAATGGGGCCACCTGTTAGCCATGATGCTTAAGGATGCAATCCTGGTAGATGAACAATCCGTGACATGCAACGCTCCACTTTGGCCCTTACTTGGGCTAGACAGGTGGTCAGACACATCCCTTCCAATCAATCAGCTGGTCATGTCAAGCCCTAGCACCTATATGATTGTCCCAACCCTATTGCCTTCATAGCAAACCCCTAATCCTTGTTATATGGGTGCTAGAAGACAATGACTGAGGGTCTTAATGTCCTGGGTATGATGTTAAACTCTATCTAATGGTGAAGTTCCAGTTCTTGGGGCCTGGGGAATGTGGAGTAGCCCTTCATCACTATTATTCCCAGGCCCACCCTGACCCGGAGTGGTAGTACATGTTAGGGTTCCATCTATGGGTTAAAGAAAAAAATGAGTTAAAAAAAAAATTGAGGCTATATTACAACTAACATGCAAGAAATCAAGTACCGTCTTAATGTGCCTCATATGCCTTATGATGCCCATGTAGTGGGGAATTAAATGAGGCAAATAAACTTTAATATCTACTTCTCATTTTGTAATAATTTCAACATATTTGTCTGTTCATTTGCTTTTATAATAAATTTAAGCTGTAAAGAGACTTTATGCACACTGTCAATTTTTTTTTTTTTTTTTTTTTAATGCAGTAAAACTTTTGCAAATATGTTGTATGAATCTTTCATTTGTCTTTTTAGACATGAAATTAACTGTTATTTTCTCTTCTCTCTTTCAGTGGCCTATCTCCTAACAGCATTGTTTTTGATGCGAGCTCTGTGTTTGGGGACTATGAAAGTCAGCCACACTCGACGACCTGTGTAATGAGTTCTGGGGGAGACTAGCATATATCCACCCGACTCTCATAGCATTGGCTCTTCTTGCAGATAGCCTGGCTGACCGGTCAGGTCCATTTCAAAATTGTTTGTTCTATACTTTGTGTGTGTGTCTCTCTCATATAAATAAAATTCAACAAACAAGCCAGCTTTCAGATTGACATGAAATTCAAACCAGAAAAGATCTGATTTTTAAAAATTTTAAACTCTGGACCCTGTGATGCTAATCCAGTTTCTCAAATAGGACGACCATGTGCAGCACAACAATGCACACACACACACACACACAAAACACTTCAAGAACAAAAAAAAAAAAAAAAAAAAAAATTGTATATACAAACACAAAACCTAACTACGCAATTACATGAACATGGTCACAGGCAGTATATATATAATATATACTCTTTGACTCCACATATTTGTCATCAATTGTTGTCAAAGCTTCAATATTTGTTGCTGATGATGTAGTTTTATTTTTTCTTCCAGTTGCACAAAGGTTTTCTATTTCTTTTCCTAGTTCTTAAAAAAAAAAAAAAAATTTTCTCAGGCGAGGCATTGTCTCCATACACCCACCCCTATTCCAGATGGATTTGTTTGCGATGGGAGCTTCTGGTGGATCCTCATCTCGGCTTATCTCGATCAAATGAAAAATAGCTGACTTGATGGGTCCGCTTAATAAAAATAACAGGTAACATTTAAGAAAAATACAATTTAGGAAAGTGGGGGTGGGGAAGTCTTTGAATTTGGCTGCTGTCTGAAAGGTGACATTCTTTACTCCTGGCCCCTAATTTTTTTTATAACTTTAGGCATTGTAAAAACCTGTAAAAAATTTTTTTTTTTTTTTTTTTTTTTTTTTTTTAAAGATTTAAAAAAAAAAAAACTTTTCATAGAAGCAAATGCCTGCTGCTTGCAAAGTACAAATCAGTGGCCCTTAGCCAGAATCAATTCCAATCCCCCCTTTATTTTTTAAATGTCTTTTTTCAAAATAAAGAGGTACCAGTGGACATTTTAAACTTTTTAACATTCCATAAAAATGTTAAACAAAAATTATCTGCATTTTAATACATTTAATTGGTGTTTTGGGCTATTTCGTTTTTTTTCTTTACAAATTACATAAATCTTATTTTTTACTTTTTAAATTTTTTTTACACATTACATAAATTTTATTTTACTAGGCCCCTCTTTTTATGTTCACTAACTAAAACAAATTTTCTTATGATTTTATTTATTTTGTATGATGACAATCTTTCCTTTGATAGAATTTTAACTTTTACCTTTCAATACTCCCCACCCCCTCTGTTTACTGTAAAAATAAGACTGGGAAGAAGAGAACCATTTTTAGAACAAAATTGCCTCTGGAAGTAAATACTGCTCTTTTCATTTGAGTTTTTACTGGTGTCAATCTTTGACTTCATTTTCACACTTTTACAATGAAATAAATTTTGGGAAATTCTCTTAGTGAAACTATTTTGACTTCTTTTCATTTCTATTTAGAATGTCTTAAATCAAATCCACGCCCCCCCCCCCCACTCCTCGTCAGTTTTTTCTTTTCTTTTTTCTTTCTTCCATGTGGCCATACTTTTGCTTTTTTTTTCTTCTTTTTTTTTTTTACCTCTTCCACTGTTTTGAATCTTGAATAAATTATCAAATTAGATATATTTTTATCTGAAGAGGAATTTATGATTTTATTTTATTTTATTTTATTTTATTTTTTTTCCAAGTTAAATTGGAAGAAAAAATGAGAAATCTCTTCCCCACTCCCTTTCTTTTCTGCCTTAAACAACCTGAACTTCTTTCTGAGAATCTGATTTTGCTGCAGTTAACTTCTAGTATTATGGGTATTATTTCTTTGAATATATATATCTATATCTGTACACCCAAAAAAAAAAAAAAAATGGCCAAAATGGATTGGGGTCAGTTTTAACTTCCAATAATGACTTGTTAGGATTCAACAATTTAAATTTCTCAAATTTTGTGATTTGTACTAAATTATTTAAACTTGGAATTTTTTTTATTTTTTATTTTTTTTTAATTTAAACAATAAATTTGCAGCTTTGTTTTGAAATCTTTTTAAAGTTTTGTTTTTGATTATATTTTATAAAGTGTAAAGGAAAATAAATGTGTTAAAAGAACGTTGACTTGTGTTGTGGAAAAATTAATTTTCAGTATTCTGTGAATCTTGGAAGCAACAAAATACTAGGGTGAGTCAAAATTTTTGCAATATTTTGATAGGTGCTAGTTTGCAGTGTGTATATCTCCTTAACATAGTCTAATTCAGGAACTTACACTTTACAAGTTTTAACTGGGCCATAATACAATGGAAGCAACCTTCGCTTAGGTTGCAAGAACCTTGATACTTGGGCTAGGCAGGCGGTCAGAGAGGCCCCCTCCGATCAATCAGCTGGTTACGTCAATCCCTAGCACCTATATAATTGTCCCAACTCCTTTTATCATATGGGTGCTAAAAGGTGGTGGCTGAGGGTCTTCATGTCCTGGAATGATGTTAAAAACTCTGATGGTGAGGTTCCAGTTTTGGAGGTTTGGGGAATGTGGAGCACCACTCCATCGCCATTACTCCCTGGTCCACTCTGACCCAGAGTGGTAGTACCTGTTAGGGTCCCATTTATGGGTTAAATAGAAAATCATGAGTTTATAAACAAAATTGATTATCCATTAAGAAGGAATTTATTTCAAAACTTTGTCAGCACTAAACTGAGGCTGATATGCAGTAAACCAAACCAAACCAAGAACCTAACAGCATTGTTTTTGATGCGAGCTCTGTGTTTGGGGACTATGAAAATCAGCCACAATCGACAACCTGTGTAATATGTTCTGGGGGAGACTAGCATATATATCCACCCGACTCTCATAGCATTGGCTCTTCTTGCAAATAGCCTGGCTGACCGGTCAGGTCCATTTCAAAATTATGTGTTCTATACTTGGTGGGTGTGTCTCTCTCATATAAATAAAATTCAACAAACCAGCCAGCTTTCAGATTGACATGAAATTCAAACCAGAAAAGGAAATTTTAAACTCTGGACCCTGTGATGCTAATCCAGTTTCTCAAATAGGCCGACCATGTGCAGCACAACAGGTCTAAAACCGTGCATTCATGGGTAGTGCTCCAAATAAATCGGAGGTAAATCTAGCAAGTAACACTCATCATAAGAGAGATTAAAGAAAGAAAAAAATAGTAAAATTTCAATCCCAAAATGCTTTCTCAATGTTGGAACTTCAAAACACTCTAACCAAAACCGATGAGACAATTCTTGGCTTACTACACACATGCAATGTATAGATCAAGTTTTGGCAAACCTTCTTCTCGAACTTTGGGGAAACCTTCCCTTTATTCAATTGACTGGGGTAGATGGTTCTCATTCCATTAACCACGATCCAGTACAAGTGTGAAGCTATGTTAAGTATTCTATATTCAAAGTGAATTTTTGGAAATTATAAACCTAAATGTTCTTTTTACCAAGATTATTTACCTTTATACTTGTGTATGATTTTTTTTTTACCTTGACTCTTATTGCATTTTTTAATTTTTTTATTTATCTAATCTAGCCTTTTTAATTATTAGTATTGTATTCATCTCTATACTTGGTCTACTTAAGAGATTACTATAGCCAATATACATATTATCAGGTCTCATTTTAAAAAAATTCAGACAAATAGATCTCAAGAAATATCCACAAAAATCAAAATGACTCTACTAACTACCAACCGATAGCACTATCAAGTTGCATATGTAAAAAAACCTACAAAAAAAAGTACAAGATTAAGAAGATTTAGAAAAGGAAGAAATACAATAATAAATCACAAAATCCAATTAGAAATCTACATTCATCAAGGAACATCTCATAGTAATAATTTTTGATCTGAAAAAAAAAAGTATGTGATAAAACATGTAGGCATGAGACCTAAATGAACTTTGGCTAAAGCAGCAGACTGCTAACCTTCATGACCAACAGAAGCTTTGAAAAACTCAGATAAACAAGAAATGAGTCCCACAAGGCAGCCTATTAGTAACATAGTTCAATATCAAAATAGTATTGTAAAATGTATTACTCCTTGAGTTAACAGCTCACTCTACAAAAAGGATTTCTTGATCTGCTATAGATTAAGCGTCCCTTGTAATGTAACATCTTATACAGTGAACACACGTGTGATCGGCTGCAATTAATTGGTACCTCGATTAATTCAGTGGATTTAACCCTCAAGATCCTTATGGTGAAACTCGAGTAGGTTTCTATTGTATCCATTTTTTAATAAATTTGCTCTACTACATATTGAGCACTTTGTATTTGTTATATCGCTGACTTAACCCCTGAATTTTGCACCTCCAACGATCATGCCCATTTTCACCGGTAAGCCACCTTTTTATCTTTATAAATATATATATATATATAATAAAATTATTTTCATTTTACGAAAAAAAAATTTTTTAATGAAATCTTTTCATCCTTTTATGAAAGATTTTTTGAGGAAAATTTGACATCATTTTATGAAATGTTAAATTTTATGGAACACCCTGTATATGCAAAAAAGCCTTGATAAAATAAATATAGACTACAGGAAATGATTTTAAGCTCTTAAAACCAAAACCAAGTTAATTCTTAGGTGTGATTTTTAAACTCCTAACATTCATAACACACATCAAGGCACCAAGAATCAAATGTAACAAGGCAATCTAACTGATGTGCATTCAATATATCTCCAATTGAAAGATTGTTTGCCCAGGGCCCAGTTTAGCTCAGTTGATAGAGCATCCGCCTAGAAATCGCAAGGTTCTTGATTCAATACCAGTCCCTGCCAACTCAGTGTAGGAGTAGCACAGATTGGATAAAGTGGGAAGCTGACAGTAGATGTGGTGCTACATCTCAGAAAAAAAAAACTCCCTGGTCTAGCCAGCAAAAAGTGGATAGACTCCCTTGCTGTCCGGCTGATACTGATAATAGGCCACTCCACCAATTTATGCAGAAGCAAACAAAGCTCTGCTGTCTCTATGATGAGGAAAACTAGCCCTGCAATACTACATAAAACTATCTATACACCGGCTTACAACTGCATCTCTAAAAAAAACAATACAAATCCTTTGAAAATTCAAATTCCTTGAAAGGAAAGAAAAAGGGATCAAACCCTTCAGTGTCCGTATCAAAGACACTAACATTGACGTAGAACAGTTAACTGAATCTACCTTTCTTAAAGAAGCTCCATGGCTTTTAAAAACCACTATTGTCCTATTGAATTTAAGCAAGTACCCCAAGTTAAAAACAAACCCTATAACACATCAAGAATTACAGAATATCTATATATTAATGTTCACTTTTCTTAATTGTAAGAGTGTTTTCATCTTGCAATACCCTCTGGTTAAAAATGAAACCGTCCAAGATGAACTGCAAAAATGTAAATCCTGATTATCTGGTGTTATCCGCCAAATTCTCATGAGTCGTCACCTCAGCTAAATAATGGACCATTCCGTTTTTATTATAAAGGAAGAAAAAAGGGCATGCTACCCTGAAAGAAAGAGTAGGGGAAAGATAGAAAGAGGAGTTGAGTGCACAGATGCTATAACGCTTATCTGTTTCAATCAAACCAAAGGAAAGAAAGAAAAAAAGTTAAATCAAGATTATTATACTTTTTACATATTGAAATAATTGTGATAGCTCTTAAATGTATAAAATGTAATAATTAAATTATCATACTGTGGTATATCCACAGATCCTGCTAGTATCAATAACTGGAAACCGAACTTATATATATAATATATAATATATATCCCTGACTGGATACAACACAAGGTCAATTTTTCTGTGGAGAACTGCTGGTTTGTATTCAGTTTCTTCCTTCTGGTAGAGTGCCATACCAAGACAAAAAGCTCAGTCTGCCCCATTTACCCATAGCTGCGGGGAGGAAGACAAATAGATTCATGCCTTTCCATTTCCTATGACAACTATTACCTTTACACTATAATCAGTTTACGAATAAGATCTCTGAAAGAGAAACTACTTTTAACAAATGAAGAATGTAAACACACAAAAAAAAATTTTAATTTATAATATATACTCTCAATCTGACATTTTGATTATCAAAACTAGCAAAAATATATTTCAGGTGTAAGTATCTAAGTTTTAATCTAATACAATATTAGATTAAAAAAACTGATGGAACTATATAAGAATGCATATAAAAAAAGATTTCACTTATTCTAATTTTATTTTCATTGATTTCAATATAAAATTATACATAGGATTGCTTTTAACATGCTTGAGAATAAAACAATATTAGAAATCAATAGCACCTATTTATTAAACTCAATTTTGTTAAAATCAGTATGCAAATTATTCACAGCACATACTAGGCAAACCTTTATTTCTTAGTGATATATAACAAATATTGTAGGATTTTAAACACATTTATAACATGGGCTGTTTTGAAGCAAATCTAGTTCAGCTAGACTTTAATAGACATTATTATAGATATATATACACGGGGTGTTCGGGATAAATTTGACATATCTATATTTGGTTATTTTTCTCCGTAGGTTAGAAGTATTGACGCACACTACCCATCATTTAAAAGCTTGGACCCTTCTTCATTCATATACGTGATGACAATGGATGACTGGAACCCAACTGAATCATGGAAGAGAATAACTTGTATCATGATGATCTGCGCCAGCCATCAAAATAAGATTATGCTTGCTGCCCAATGCTCCCGGAACACTGTCAAAACAATCAGGCATGAACTGGAGAATTGCAATGGAGACTACGAGGGCAGTGGCTAGAAGAAAGCAACATCAGATGATCTGATTGCATTCGTACTGCAAAATTCCTCGCATCATTTCAGAGAGGGTATCAGGTTGAATTCAAGATGGAGTTGCTAAACACAATCAAGCCCTGGATAACAAGGGTAGCCAATGGTAGGCCATATGTATGGCAGCAGGATTCCCAGGGAAACTGTAACATCAGCTTGCTCCAGGTTTCAGAGCAGGATTGAGGCTGTGATCAACACTAATGGCGGTTATTTTTAGTGAAACTTGTTGACTATAGTGTAATTTCCGTGCCTATTGAATTGCTTTACAATCCATTAAATTTTGTAGTTACCAGACACTTTTCTTTTTCCTTATGAAACTGTCATATTTCTCTCTAACACCCTATATATATATTATCTGTCAGAGCACTTGCCTAGGAATCGCAAGGTTCCAGGTTCAATACAGGCCCTTACCAACTCAATTTACGAGTAGCACAAGGGTCTGTGCGGTAAAGTGAGGAGCTGATGGTAAATGTGGCACTCCACCTCAGATGCAAAAACAATCTCCTTGGTATAGCGCTAGTGAAAGAGGGATAGAATCCATTGCTGTCTGGCCGATACCGTCAACTTTACTTTTTACATACAAGGTTCTTTATTCTATGTATTAATGTAGGGAGTAGCAAAAAAAAAAAAAAAAAAAATCGGATACGAGTTTTAAAAGCAAATTAAGAATAACTAAATCTATTATTTAAGGTTAAACTTTGTCTAAATCGATAAGTAGTAGCATAATCACCAACATTAAAAAAAGAAAAATATAATTACATATGCAGTATATTTTAAAAAGATTTAAAACTATTTGTTTTGGTCAATTTCAACGATATCCGCCATTCAGCCTCTTTTTCGATGGTTTTAAGTGCTTGTTTACAATTTTACTGTAACATTCGCGATTGCAAAATTTTTTTTAACCAAAAATCAGGTAATTATCCGATTTTAATGAAATTTTCAGTATTGATTTAACAATTAATGAATTTTATAATGCATTAGTTACTTTATTTCAAAACTTTAATTTAGTATTTTTGCTATGAAAAATTAATATATAAAATTCATTTAAAATATGAAAATCCCGATGTTAAGTTTAAAATGTTATATTTTTAGATTCTAAAAATAAATATCTACTTAATGCAAACCTTATTTTAGTCATTTTGTCAAAAACGCATTTTAGGTTCAGTTTGCCAGTCCCTATATTAATGATTATGACTAAATTAAATATTCATTGATAAACTTATGCAATTCCTGAGGGTATTGGGATGTAGTTTTGGTGACAAACAAACAGACACTGAATCTCCATTATAAGATGATAGAAAATCTAAGCAAATAGTAATGGGGGAATATGCTACATGAACAAAAAAGCAAATGAGTAAAATTTAGTTTGATTATTTCAAACTGATTGGGTAAAAACTTGGATAATCTGAACATTAGCTACATAAATGAGTAACCTCCCCTTGTTTCTTTGACTCTGAGGAAGCCATATATTTTGGTTGGCCATTTTCATTTCACCATAAATCTACACTTAAAATACGAATTTGTTCGAATCAATACAAGTGCATGTTTTAATAACAATTAAGTTCATTTTTCAAATAATTAAGAACACATTTTATGATATTTTGTGTTAAAACATGCAGTTGTATTGATTATGGTGAAATGAAAATGGACACCAAAACATATGGCTTCCTCAAAGTGAAATAAACAAGGAGAGGTTACTCTCATTTATGTAGCTAATGTTCAGATTACCGAAACTTGTACCTCCCCTCAACACCCATATGTAACACAAATCAAAAGGCACACACATACATATATTACAATTTTATTCATTAATTAATTACAATCTTTCCTTTCGTTTAAAACTCCAAGATTTAAACCGTGAGGACATCATTTCTGATTTCTTGAGAAAGTTGTGTTTGTAAGTCACTTAGTTTCTTTTTAAGAATGGACAATGCAGAAAAGACAATATTCTCTGGCCTCAAAGAACCACAAGATTCCACATTATAATAATATTTATTTGGTTTACCACTTGGGTCAAATGTTCCTTGAGCTGAAACGAGAAATATCTTGGTTTATAATAAACATACAAACGAAATAGTTTCAAAAACAATTTAAGAGACTGATACTCAATATATGATTTTGTAGAGAAACACTTAAAATTTATTACTGGAACATTTAGTCACTGAAAATTGGATTGTGACTTTTTCACTTGCTTCTCATCAAGTAGAATACATTTCATTTAACTGCAATCATAATCAACTTTTACAAAAAACTGACCAGAAATATATAGATATTACAGATGCTGATAGGTATGCATCCTGTGTCCCTGACATCTAAAATATCTAAAAGAACGCAGTAAAATCGTATCCCTGCGTCCCAGTGTTTTTCTTTTTTCTTTCTTCACCATTTCAAGCTAAGTCTAAATAAGTTTCAATAGTTTCTTAGAAAGGAATTACACAGGAAAGGTTATAAGGTACGAGTTAGATGGCTTTAGTTGGGACCCATTCAAAGCCAATATGTGCATTCCAGGACGTACTAAATCAAAAAGATATATATCTTATTATACTAAAGCTGAGCAAATCAGTGATTGTCTCCTAAAGGCTTTTTTATTGTTTAGTTTAATGACACGAAAATTATAATAAATTAATGAGTTAGGTTTGAAAAAAAAAAAAAAATCCATTTTAATTGGTTCTAATTTGTAACTAAGTCAAAAACTGACCAATCTCTTACTTTACATTCTGCCTATCACTTTCTTCTATATGTATATCTTGATTACCTCCTCATTATATATGTTAGTTTCTCTGGGAGAGTATATATATATATATATATATATATATATATATATATATATAGAGAGAGAGAGAGAGATGGGAGAATTTGAAATGTATTTCTATGTTATATTTGACAAGCAGCAACCCTTAGCTTAAATTAGGTTAAACATTCCCTTTCTTAGAAATCTTAAAAAATGATTTCAATGTTTTGTGTGGCTATATTTATTTTTTTAAAATTTAATTCGCTTTGCAAACTCACTTTCACCTAACCTCAATTATCTACCCAGAGCTAAATGGGGGACCCGATGGGTCACATTTTGTCTAGTGTGTGTGTATATATATTTATACATCACTCATCCACAGACAGTGTTTCAACAATTACATCTCATCAGTGTGGCTAGACATAACTACTTCTAGCTGAAAGAAACCTGACAGACTTTTCAACAGTCCTACATCTTACCTATCGGCCATTAATAGCTGTCAGTAAGAGGCAACATTTTAACTGGTAAATACATACATTAAATGTATGTTGCGATCCCCTAGAGAACTCAAGTCTGTACACAACAGACAAGTAATACCTTACATTAAACCTGTGAAAGTTTGTTAAAGTCACAACTGGAGAGCTCTACCTGACTCCGGGAGCATATATATATATATATATATATATATATATATATATATATATATATATATTATTACACACACACACAAAATAAATTTTTTACTTACTCTGATCTTCACCTTCCAGTTCAGTATATTCGCTTTTAGGCCTGGAACAGAAAAAATAGGTTTAATTTTTTATGAAAATGCTATAAATCTGGAGGAGAAAAAAAAAAAATGAAGCTAGCGATTTTTTTAATTTTTATAATCAGCCATGAAAAGTAAAGATTAATCTGGAATTTATAATTTAAAAAGTTTAATTTTAAATTATTCAAGAAATTCTATACAAAAAAAAAAAAGGAAAAAGAAAGTCTCCAAGAAGATTTAAAAATTAAAATAAAATCAATTTTACAGATCCCAATGGAAACCATAAATATTTTCTTACCATTCTTCAGGTTTTGGTAAAAGTGTATGGCGCAGACAATTATCAGGATCATATTCAAAGGCAACACCACAAGTTGGATTCCATTTTGCATGCTCTTTTGCAAAACCTTTTCGAGCAAATGCACGAAGTTTCAATTCTTGTCCTTTGCGAAGCTTCACAATCAAAATGTCTGAAAGAAAAGATTAAAAAATTGCACTTATTTAATAATAATAATAATAAAAAAAAAAAAAAAAAAGATTTTAACCTTTTAAAAACTTCAGCTAATCTCTCTGTGCTCACAAATTTCAAACCTAGCACAAAACACTTTCAAACTTCAGTCCAAGGTGCTGATGTTACATAAGAAATCATTTGGCCAATTTGTTATGTAAAGTAAGTGCAGCATCTAAAATAACGGTTTAAAAGTTAACTCATACAGGGTGTCACATATATATTTACCAACCCTCCACACGAGCAGGATGTGACACAAGATCAATTTCTTAAGCGGATTTTAACAGGTTTGAATTCTCCTAGACTGGTTGCCTAACCAAGTTTAAAGAGCCCAGTCTACCCTGCTATTTATCCATAGCTGGAGGGAGAGTAGGATTCATACCTTTCCCAAGGGTATTAGTGCTAAGTGAAATGCAATTACCACATCCAGGATTTGAACTCGGGGCGACAAGTTCATTTCCCATAACTTTAACCATTACACCACGCGCTTCCATTCATGGGGTCATATAAGCGTGATAGACAGGTGGCTGATCTTGAGCTGACCTATTAGCAGGTCTCATTGGTTGGTCTAGTCATGTGACTACCCAGTCCATGAGAACAATTGAGAATTAATCAGATTAGTCCCAGGCATCGTAGCAAACAGACATAATTGCCATCTCTCCACGTGTGATGTTATGGGTTTGGGAAAATAAAAGACGTTGAAGATAAACAGTCTTTGTGTTCATTAATAAGAATGAGTGGATAAAAATTCAGCAACCCCAACAAAACCTAAACCAACCCAAGAAGGAAAAAGACCTAGATGAAGAACCCAACTTAACCCAATCCAGCCAGCATAGAAGATAAGAATAAAGAACTATCAAACATTGATATTGTAGTTTATAGTTATCCCATCATTCTATAAATGGCTACTATATTAAAAGACTTATCATTAATATTTGATATCTTTTCACTACAAAAAATATTGGGTTTATGGTGTATAGTAAAATAACATGCAGTCCAAAATATCAAGTTCAAAGGTTAACAAATAAAAAAATAAAAAATTGAAGCTTATTTACCATCTGTTTCTTCATATTCACTGGCTTCTTCTCGATGGCGAGATGTGACCTAGAAACAAAAGAAAGTGGGTGTTATTTGAGTTATCTAGAAAGCAAAAGACAAATCCATAACTATTTCAAGTAAAATATGTACATAAAGCCAACAATATGAAGGAAATAGTGTCAAGAAAAAAAAATTTTAAAAAATGAATTTATTTTTGATGGCGAAGTCAACACTTAAACATTTCGGTTTATATTTTTTTTTCTCTTTCTACTGTATTGTCTTGTCGAGGTTTTAATATAAACCAAAACGCTTAAACGTTGACTTCACTGTCAAGAATAAGTTAATCTTTTTTGGGGGGAACATTTTGTTTTTAATCCATCTTTTTGTCCCTAGTTAGATAATATTGTATAGGTAGGTATTTTTAATGGGTGGTTTTAGGTACCAATTGTCTGAATGCTTGTAGGACAGATGCATAAGAACGGATCATCTTTTTAGTCACGAAGAGATTTCATTTGGGAACTTGGTTAGAGTGGATTTTGTTTTTGGATGTCATCAACGATAATGGATGTGATGAGGTAGTGATTGGACTTTTGACTCAGAAATAATAATTGAAATTTAAGAGTTGATCCTGTTGCTAGACTTCGATTATATATATATATATATATATATATATATATAAGGATATGAAAACACACAAAAAGCTGTTAAAGTAAAAATATTTTATATCATATTCATAGCTAATATTGAACAATATTTCGATTTATAAAAATCATGTTCAGAGCTTGTTTTTACTCCAGACTCATCGAAAGAGGAGCTGAAAATAATTTGAATTCAAAACAAAAACATTGATGTTCCAAAAAAGTAATGCGGTCGTTTCATTATAAGCACATCCGACACGCGTTTCTTGGTCAGCGAAAATAATGTATATCTTAGAGTAACAGTTTTTGAAAAAAGAAGACATGTTACACTAAGATATACATTATTGTCGCTGACCGAGAAACGCGTATCGGATGTGCTGATAATGAAACGACAGCATGACTTTTTTTGGAACATCAATGTTTTCGTTTTGAATTCAAATTATTTTCAGCTCCTCTCTCGATGAGTCCGAAGTAAAAACAAGCTCTGAAGATGATTTTTATAAATCAAAATATTGTTCAATATTAACTATGAATATGATATAAAATATTTTCACTTTAACAGCTTTTTGTGTGTTTTCATATCCTTTTATCTATACTTATACCGTCGGATTCATTTCCTTTCTCTTAATATATATATATATATATATATATATATATATATATATATATTATATTTATTTATACACACAGATAGGTACACATCCTGTGTCCATGATGCACAAAAATCTAGATGCAGTGAATTCAAATCCATGCGTCCCAGCATTTTTCTTTTCTTCCCTCACCATTTCAAGCTAACTGTAAATACATTTCAATAGTCTCTAAGAAATGAATTACACAGGATATGTTACAAGGTAGAAGTTAGATGGCTTTAGTTGGGACCCATAAATTTTCCCATGGACTCATTCACAGCAAATATGTGTCCCAGGACGCACTAAATCAAAAAGCTACCAGCATCACTGTGTCTGTCTGTCTGTCTGTCTCTCTCTCTCTATATATATATATATAATCCAAAAGTCCAGAGAAGAAATCTTCCTTACGACACAAGAGTTTTATTTTAAAAACCTGTCGCAGTTTGAGAGCTCAATGTGTGCTCTTAATGTTAGAGTCACAGAGCAAATATATAAGTAAAGAAATAACAAAAGACTTAGAGATTTAGCATTATAGTCTATTTCAGGGAGCTTAGACAAAGTGTCTAACTCTCCCGCTGATGAGTCAGTATATATATATATATATATATATATATATATATATATATATATATAAGGCTGCCATCTCAAGTATAACTATTACATATTTTGTAAAAGAATAATCAATCATTCCATGAATGGATGTGGGTTATTAAAAATTTAAAGTCTCAAGCAAAAATTTGGCAAACATAAGAATTTGTTTTATTATGGGAAACTGCTGTTACATAATTTCTATGTATTTTAGTCTGCTTATTTTTTTTTTAAGCCTTCAGTCTGATTTACATTCTTCGTGACAGGTGTTATTGCAATTTTTAGATATCTTATTATATAACCATGGCCTACTTTCATAAGTATGAAAATAGCTTTTTATTCCAGCTTTACATAGGCAAATCCTTGAACTGACATTGTAAGTTCCCATCTTTTGGAGGATAAAGCTTAAATTCAAGGTTTCCCCAGTTTTTTCATTTTCAGTCAGGGATGTCTGAAATGCAACTTTTCCCAGCCTGTGCATGCAAACATCACAAGCTATGCTTATCTAACATTTTGTTATTGTTTTTCTTATTAGTGGTAGTAGATTTTCAAGGCAGCTTATAACTTGTAGTGCAAGTGATCCATCACTCATGCAATTGCAAATGTAATGATGAATGCCCTGTAGATGGTAGATATTGGAACCACTGAGAAACCTTGGAGAGATCTTTATAATTCTAAAATTTTTCAAAAAGGTGTGTTATGATAAAAATATATACATATTATTTATGTAGGTACTGTTAAAGACCATGGAACATTTCTTCTTTATGATCTTCAGTTGTAGATGTTCAATTCTTCTAGTTGTTTTTCTTAGATCAGGATCCAGAGATTATATACACACACACACACACACACACACGGTGCTCATAAAGTCTTGCAGCAGTTTAAAAATTGAAAACTTAATAACTCACATTCTACAAATGATAGAATCATTTAGTAAAAGTAAAATATAAAAGTTCAAGTCTTGTAATTTTATTTTTATGCACGTTTTGATTATTGTATTGTTGTTACATTTTAAATCTGTTGCAGGACTTTATAGACACCCTATTTATATATATATATATATATATATATATATATATATATATATAAATAAGTAAAGTCATTAAGGTGGCCTAATGTTGGTATCAGCCAGATAGTGAAGGAGTCTATCCCAATTTCACCAGTGCTAGACCAAGGAGATTCATTTTGTGTCTGACGTAGGGTGCCACATCTACCATCGGCTCCTCAGTTTACCGCAGATCCCTGTGCTACTCATACGCAGAGTTGGCGAGGGCTGGTATTGAACCAGAACCCTGTGATTCCTAGGCAAGCGCTCTACCAACTGAGCTAAACCAGCACAATATATATATATATATATATATATATATATATATGGGAAGAAAAAGACAAGATCCAATCACTTGAAGTCAAATGGAATGGATTAAAAAGGGTGTATGCATATAAAACTTGCTTAAAAGAGAATATACAAATTTTCAAGACGAAAATTGACCATAAAAAAAAAAAAATTCTTCCAAATGCAGGCATGAGAATAAATATCTACAATGCACCCAATTGAAAGAACAGGTAAAGAAAAGGAAGAAAAAAGGAAAAGAAACCCAACCCGCTCACTATGTAAAGAACTTTACTGTTTTAGAATGACAATGGAGGGGAGAAGAGGTAATAGAGACATGGAGTTTCAAAAAATGTTTCCTTATTACCTGATGATTATAAAAACACAAAACTGACAATTATGATTGATGCTTGCATTTTAAATTTGACATGCGCGCACGCACGCACACACACACACACTCACACATTATATGTGTGTGTGTGTGTAGTAAAATTTTAAAATACAAACATCAATCATTAACTGTCAGTTTTGTGTTTTTACAATCATCTTAACTTAAAAATTTATTTACCTACAGAACCAATTATAACTTAAAGAGTTGTAAACACGTCTGTCAGTTTCTCAGATAAAAAAAATGTTTTTAATTCTAGATTAAGATTAATGAAGATAATGTTTTAGCATTTTTGTAAGTCCTAAAAATAAAAAAAATATGCAACATGATTTGGTATATATGTTTGAAATACAGAATTCTGCTAAAAAATGTCAATATTATGACATTTTTTAGCACAATTGAGTAGTCATGGTTCTTTTCGTGAAATTTTGACTGTTAGTTGATTTTTCATAGAATTTTTAAAAAGCCTGTAGTCATAACTTGTTTTTGACTACATTAAATTTCAATTGATTTAATCGTGTGAAAATGTAAACATTGTTTTTGTTCATAATTTTCATTATTTCCGTAGGCAAGAAATTTAAAAGAAAAAAAACCCAAAATAATCAGGAATTTTTGTAATGTTTCTTCTTTTGAGTGGTTTAAAAATTTTCAAGATAATATTAACCTTTATGCAAGTTTCATTGAGTTAAATGTAGAGGGGGTAAATTTTACAGGACAAATTGGAGGTACCTAAGGGTTAGCTATAATTTTTCTTTAAAAAACATTAAACATTAATGTCAGACTAATTTTCTAAAAGAAAAGAATTTATTTACTAAAAGAATAAATCAAATTATTAAAAAAATTATCATTAAAATTTATTAGCGACAGAAGTTATTTCAAAGAAATTCAAATAATTGAAGATGATAATTTTAAAAATTCCAATCAACTTATTTTGTTATAAACTGATGATTTTCTTTATTGTTTTGAAAAGAAAGAAGCATATGATAACATTACCGACATATAATAAATATATACATATTAAAAACATAATAGTTATCGTAAAAAGTCTCACTGAACAAACTGTAATGTTTATCAGATAAAAACATTATGGTTGTTATGTTCACTGACACTTTTTACGGTATTGTTTTTTTTGTTTTTTATTTAATTAGTACAGTTTTTAATTCCAAATCATCACAAATCATGGTTTTATTACAAGATGAGTTTATTTGAATTAATTATCAGCTTGTATGTTTTTAAATTTAAGACAGTAGTGTAGGAAAGTGTGGTAGGTAAACCAGCCATTACCTCTGGCTTTGGAGAAGTAACAGTTAGAGAGGGTGGGTCAATTGACTATTGCCTCTCCTTATCTTCCTATTTGCTCTGTAGATATACTAACCTTATATAGAGGGTGGGTAATTAAGATATGTATAAAAAAAGTAAAGTCGTCGGGTGGCCTAAAGTCGGTATCAGCCAATCAGCGAGGGAGTCTATCCCCTTTTCACTAGCGCTAAACCAAGGAGATTGTTTTCACGTCTGAGGTGGAGCGCCACACCTACCATCAGCTCCTTACTTTACTGCACAGATTCCTGTGCTACTCATACGCTGAGTTGGTGAGAGCCGGTATCGAACTAGGAACCTTGTGGTTTTTAGCCGAACGCTCTACCGACTGGGCGGGTGAAAGTGATAGAAACAATGTTAAGTAAGAGACGGGTCAGTTTTTGACTTAATTGTCAATTACTACTAATTAAAAGTATGAAAAAATTTTTTTCTTTCTTTCAAACATAATTTAATCCTAGACCTAAAGAATAACTTATAAAATTTATCTCATTAAACTAAACAGTCAAAAAGCCTTTAGGAATCAAGAAGTGATTTGCTCAGCTTTATTATAATAATAGATGGGGTTTAAAGATTGATTTTGGAGGATTATCACAATGCGAAAGAAGAAAAGGTCATGAGCATTTACCGGTATTTTTATTTTTTGATGTTTCCTTAATATTTCGGGATTAATATCCTATCTTCAGAAGACCTCAGAGCACATAAAGGGAATGTTCACAGCTGTCCATATTAATCCATGTTTGTGTGGAGGTACTAACATGGATTAATACGGACAGCTGTGAACATCCCTTTATGGGCTCTAAGGTCTTCTGAAGATGGGATATTAATCCCGAAATATTACGGAAACATCGAAAAATAAAAATACAGATAAATGAATAACATACTCATTATTTTTTCTTACTTCGCATTGTGATAAGCCTTTGAAATCAAACTACAAACCAAATATACACACAATGCTATAAGCAAACTATAAAACTATATATATATATATATATATAGATAAAAAGTGGCTTACCAGTAAATATGGGCATGATCGTTGGAGGTGCACAGAATCCAGGGGTTAAGTCCGCGATAAAACAAATACAAAGTAGAGCAAATTTATTACAGAAATGGATACAATAGAAACCTACTCGAGTTTCACCATAAGGATCTTCAGGGTTAAACCCACTGAATTAATCGGTACCTCGATTAGTGGATTTAACCCTGAAGATCCTTATGGTGAAACTCGAGTAGGTTTCTATCGTACCCATTTCTTTTATATATATATATATATATATATATATATATATATATAATATATATATATATATATAACCCTGCCCAAATCAGATTGAAAATTAAGTTTTTTTTATTACCTATTTATTAAGACCAATTCAGATATTTTAAAAATATTTCTAGATAAGTAGTTCAATTACTGTCTGCCCTTTATTTAGCAATTATTTTGGGGAGATGGGGTGGTGGTGATAAAAAAAGAAACTACTTACTGGAATCACTTTGGGATTGCTACTGATTAAATCAGCTGTGGTCACATGTCTTGTCTGGTCATCTTGACATTTTACATCCAATGTAAACTCAACGGAACATTCTGGACAAAAATCCTCACACGTACAATCCTGCAGAGAACAAAACATTGATTATCATCAGAAAATCATAAATAAAACAAAAGAGATGAATCTAATTTTTGCATTTAAAAAATTTCTTTAAAATATGTAATTAAAATTGCCAATATTGCTAGTTTTTATATATATTCATAAATAAACACGTTTTTTCACACTTCCATACTGCCAGATTTAATTCAATTTTCCTTTAATATATATATATATATATATATATATATATATATACACACACATATATGAGAGAGAGAGAGATCCAAGTTAGGATAGTGTAGACACATAGTCAATGGTACTTGGTGATATATATATATATATATATATATATATATATATATATATATGTGTGTGTGTGTGTGTGTGTGTATGTGTATGTGCGTGTGAAGACATATGTAAAAAAAAATCAGACCAATAAGTGAAAACTAGATGCAGTTATGAACTGCTATAGACACACTCATCATTACTATTCATGACTTGATAGGTTGGTGCAATGTGATATGACGCAAACTGGTAGCATTGCTTACTATCTTTATTTAGCATAGTTACTGTCATAAAATGATGGGATTATCTATTTATGGATCAGTATAATGTCACTTTCACTTGTTTCCTCTTTCACTTTCTATATTCTTCAGTCTTCTCAGTGAATGTCACTTCAGATTTTGGATTTCTTCAATTTCTCTTTCCTTCTAATATATTCTCACTTTACTTTCTTCTTCTGTTTACTTAACTAATGTTGCATATTACCATAACAATCTCATTACTATTGCATGATATATATATATGTGTGTGTGTGTGTGTGTGTTTATAAAGAGTGGGTGACTTAATGGAGAAGGCAAAATATCAAGTGAGTCACAACTTTGTCGATAACATAATTAACCGAATAAGTCGGGGTTATGAATGAATATAAAAGAACTTAAGGATAGGCTTTCTGACTATACCATTTTACTTAAGCATGTGTGTGTGTGTGTGTGTGTGTGTGAGTACAGAAATATGAAAAAAAAAAAAAAAAAATCAGATGTGTTTGCTTATGAATGAATAAAGAAATAGTTCTATCCGAGTTTCAGTTTATACACACATATATATATATATATATTCATAAATAAATACATCCTCTGAATCTTTGTTTTTTTCCATATTTCTATACTCACATACTGTTGGATTTATTTCCATTTTCCTTTAATATATATATATATATATATATATATATATGAGAAAGAGACAGATCTAAGTTAGGATAGCGTAGACACACAGTCATGGTACTTGGTGACTATATATATATATATATATATATATATATAAACTCGAAGTTTTCGTACTAAGTTTAAAGAATGCCAATCAGCAAAATGTAGTAAATAAGGAAATAATTATTTTCCCGCTTATTTTTGTTCAAATATTTTACTGCTTGTCACATGACGTAAACAGTCATGTGGCACATATATCTAAAAAAAAAAAAAAAAAAAAGATAAAAAATCACGTCTAGTCTAGATCATGTGATATATTCTAATAGGTGACAAACATTTTAAAATAGACAAGCTGTATGCCTGTTTACATCATGTGACAACCACTGCCGTATTTCAACAAAAATATTTAAGTGTGAAAATAATTACTTCCTTATTTACTCCATTTACACTGATGTTTGTGAAACTCAAGTTATAAGAAAACTTTGTGAGTTTTCATATCTTATATTTACTATATATTGTTTTACTTAGAAAGTATTGAGCACTCTTTTAGTCTTTACTTGTGTGTGTTATATATATATATATATATATATATATATAAAAGACAAATAATAGGATAATTTATTTTTATATATTTCTAACAAAATATAAGCATTTTTTCTGGGGAGCAAATTTTTTTTTAATTTAAGAAAATAAAGAAGAAGAAGAAAAAAAAAAATTTTTTTTTAAACTAAAAAAATTAAGAAAAAAAATCATAATTTTGTTTTTTGTCCAGAAAGTTTTAGCCAGATGTCTACTTAATGGTTAAATAAATTAAAAAAAAAAAAAAAGAAAAAAAAGAAATATACAGTTTAGCCAATCTGATGGACACAACACAAAAGGTTCAGTTTAACATTACAACTGTATTGAAAATTAAAGTTTTGGAATATTCAAAAACTAATATGGTAAAAACATGTTCTTGGATGCCATTAAGAAATATTGAAACAAATGATAAAAAAGGAAGCATACCCTTGAGTAAACCATTTTGTCAACAACTTCATCACTGGTGAGTGGAATCAAACCAACTCTGTGTGAAATAAACTCATCAAATAAAACAGACGAGTTATATTCAATTTGTACCCAATCAATGGCTGAAAAGACAAAGAAAAAATTTTTTTTAAATTGAAAAAAAAAAAAAAAAAAAAAAAAAAGAAAAAGATTATCATTATTATAATTATTATTATTTTTTAAAATCAGAAATGCTGAAGTTAATGAATACAAGCAATTCAAGATAAAATACTCAAATACTTTATTTTTATATTTCTAACAAAAGATGAGCATTATTTTCTGGTGAGCAGAAAAATTTTTTTTAAAGAAAATAAAAAAAAACTAAAAATAAAAAAAGAAATAAAAAAATTAAAAAGAAAAAAAATATAATTGTTTTTTTGTCCAGAAAGTTTTTAGCCAGATGTCTATTTTATATGAAAAAAAAAAAAAAAAAAAAAAAAAAAGACCAGGGCAGTGGAGTTGGAAAACCTTTGACTGACTCTTCTATTTTTGGCATCTCAAACTCTGACTCCTCTTTATGTAATTAAGTGATCAAAATTCATAATAAATATTAAAACCATTATTTTTTATAACCATTTTATAAGTAATGAAGGTGTTTGTGGAGTAATGGTTATTATTGGAAAAAATGGACATGGCGAACCAAGTTCAAACATTTTGGTTAATAGGATTCCTTCTCTTTGTAATTTAATAACACAATACAAATAATGATTATCATCGCAGGAAATAGACACAGAGACACAAGTTTAAATCCTGGACAAGGCTGTCTGCCTTTCATCAAGTGCTAATACCCTTGGAAAAGGTATGAATCCAACTATTCTCCCTATAGCTATGGGTAAATAGTAGGGCAGACTGGGCTCTTTAACTTTGGTATGGCCACCAGTCTAGAAGGAAAAACTCTGAATTCAAACCTGTTAAACTTCACTTAAGAAATTGACCTTTTATCACATCCTACTCATGTGGAGGAGTTGGGTAAATACATATTTGTAAGGAGTGTGCACTGTATAACTTTACAGACTAAACTAGGGCCACATAAAATATAGATTCAATTGGAGTAGGTATAGTTTTACCAACTCAGACTCCACTGACCCCTTAATTGCTTCCGACTCCAATCGCACAGACCTGTCTGCAACACCATTGATTCCATTTTTTAATACAATGCTTTGATATTATTGGGAGATAAATATAGCTTTGATGAGAGAGAGAGAGAAATATATATTTTATGTGCAAAAGAAAGATTTCAGTGAACTCCATTCAATGATATAATGGGTTTAATCTAGCTGTAAAAACTCACTGAGTAAAACACAAGATAGACCTCAATGGAATCAGATAGTAAGAAGGGGAAAAAAAAAGGTATAACTGAAAATTTGCTATTAATTCTTCATATATTTTGTCAACGTTTTCACTCCATCAGATGTTCAAAATCATTGAATGCTGCTTGAACTATCAGCTATACAAAAAGTCACCACTTTTATTTATAGACTTTCACAAATAGCAGCAGTAGGCAGTTCCGATAAAATGGGCCAATCAGAAACAAGCCCAGAAAAGCTTTTAAGATTTTTTGCAACTGGCCTAAATCAGTTGCTAACTGGACTTTATACTAGATGAACTACGACTGGATTCTCTGCTATAAGTACACTATTGTTATACCGAGGATTTCAAGGATTACAACTGGACTTTCTACTACTAAGACTACACCTTTTTCTACCATTGGATTTACCAATAGGAGACCTCAACACCAAAAGGATCATAACACTCCATTTGATGTTCAAAATCATTGAATGCTGCTTTATATTTTTAAGAATCTGTAGTAAACAGCCACAAAGAATCCTGTCACCTGAACTGGAGATAACACTGCCGTTCGTCAGTTCACTGGACATATTTTTTTTTATTCAGTCTATGATTCCTTCTCTTTGTAATTTAATAACAATACAAATAATGGTTATCATCACAGGAAAGAGACAAGTTCAAATCCCGGACAAGGCTGTTTGTATTTCATAGGTATGAATCCAACTATTCTCCCTATAGCTATGGGTAAATAGTAGGGCAGACTTGGCTCTTTAACTTTCAATTGCAAATGGTGACTCCAAATTGGCAAGCAAGACATCATTGTTTCTTTGCATTGAGTAAGTTTGAGCCACCTAGTCAGGCCAACTGCAAGGTTGCATTCAATTTGTTGCAATGCACATTGAGATATACAAGAACAATAAGGAAATTATAGTAGTCTCTGTCTAAAGAAACTGAAACATTCATTTATGTAAGGAATTAAATATTCAATTTCTACTGATGGAAACAGGTCTTAAGGAATGTACAGAGAGATACATTAACACAGACTGTTATATTTATACCTGTAACAACCACTTTGTTATACAATCAGTTGTGTAGAGTACTTACCCTTATTTATTTGCAACTAATTTTATAACACAAAATTTTATAAATAGGATGTGACACAACATGAAGATTAATGGTGGCTGAAAGAGTCAATTTTAAATTTTTTTCTGATTAGGAGAAGCAACATATAAAAAAAAAAAAAAAAAGAACATCTTCTGTCCTGTATTGAAGTAAGTCAGTTAGACAGTCAACAATTGGTTTGAGCAATGTGACTGGCCAAGACCAACTGCACCAGTGTCAAGACAACTGGTATTTATGGGAATTCAGAACAGTCCACCCATGCATTTGGGGAGTCCATTCTCTGAGTCCTGATTGGCTGCTTGGTTTGTAGGGCCCTCTGAGGCTCCATAAATCCTGCCACTTTTCAGAGGTCTTTACGGCATCTCAGAATCGTATTCAGTTACGACTGTTTGCCGTCTTGTCTTGTCAATTCAACGGTAATTGGGCTTAGTATTCTATATGCTGAATGTTTTTTGAACTTGCAAACAAAAAAAATTAAATAAATAAATTTGAAAACTTACCAATTGTTGGCACCTCAGCAATGCATACTCTACGCAACGCATTGGCAGAACTGGAAAAAATAAATAAATAAATATATAATAAATAAAAATAAAATAATAAATCATTTCTTTTTTAGTCTCATTTTCAAAAATACAAAAAATAACAATGTTTTATTTCATTGCTAAAAAATCTTATTTCACTGGGAAACTCTGCTAGTATACAATATAATAATACACTTATAAATCTAACACTGTAATTATAAATTTTACAGTTTGT
This sequence comes from Doryteuthis pealeii, assembly GCA_023376005.1. Taxonomy (NCBI): domain Eukaryota; kingdom Metazoa; phylum Mollusca; class Cephalopoda; order Myopsida; family Loliginidae; genus Doryteuthis; species Doryteuthis pealeii. Next base: position 54,672,044 of record CM042143.1, on the reverse strand, counting down.
TTTGTTTGTTTTGCGGCATATCAACCTCAGTGGGTCATTTAATGCTGATAAAGTTTTGAAATAAATCAATTCTTAATGGATAATACAATTTTTTTTTTATAAACACATTTTTCTATTTAACCCATAGATAGGACCCTAACAGGTACTACCACTCCGGGTCAGAGTGGACCAGGGAGCAATGGTGATGAAGGGGTGCTCCACATTCCCCAAACCTCCAAAACTGGAACCTCACCATCAGATAGAGTTTAACGTCATTCCCAGGACAAATTTTACAGTTATATATTTTTTTTAAATTATTAATCAATAAATTTTAATTTTAAGCGGAGGTTTGAATTCAGAGTTTTCTTTCTCCTAGAGCAGTTGCCATAACAAGGTTAAAGAGCTCAGTCTGCCCTACTATTTACCCATGGCTGGACAGAGAATATTTGGATTCATACCTTTCCCAAGAGTATGAGCACTATATGAAATGCAACCAGCCTCTTCCAGGATTTGAACTTGTGTCACTGTGTCCATTTATTGCGATGATAACCATTTGTATTGTGTCATTAACCTATTCCCTGATTATCCTAAGTATTCACGGGATAGGCTTTCTGAACATTTTTTAACAATCCCGAGTATTTGCGTTCTATTACTGAAACTAAATTTACTAGTTCAAGACACTATGTTCGCTGATAATTTCCTGTTTTCTATGAGTCTCGAGTACTTTTTTTTTTTTTTTACAGCAATTGTGGTGCATTTTAGTTACTATTTTCAAAATATAAAAAAACTGTTTCACTAATTTATTTCTGTATTGTGTTAAAAATTTCAAATTGAAATGGATTCTGAGAAAAATAATTTTTTTTCTTCTAATGAATGTAAATGATTTATTTGAAAGTAAAACTTCCCTTTACAAAACTAATGCTGTAAGAAATATAAATGAAACATGGCATAATTACAAATAAAATACTCTGGATAATAATAACAAGATAAATTTCAACCCCATATAACTTCAAAAATATTGGTTATTTCATAAGAAATATTCTCAAATTCATTTAATCAAATATAAAAGGGATAATTAAACAAATAAAAAACCCGCCTTGTTTTGGATGGGTAATTTTTTTTTAAAGTGAAAAGGAAGAGGTTAAATTACAGAGAAGGAATCCAAAACCTAATGTTTGGTAGATGTCTTGAATATCCTGCTCGTCTTCAGAGGAAATGTCTCTACTAATATACAAAAAATTATATAGAAATGTAATACTTTAATTCACCATCCAAATAAGAGTACATTTCAGGCATTGGCTTCATTTTTTTTTTTTTTTTTACTGAACAGTTACATTTAAGTCCCAAATTTTTTGTGTATTGGCATTCAGTGATAAGTCAACATCTTAATATTTGACTGAATTTTTTAAATGAGGCTTGATAATTTGAATTATTTGTACACATGGTGTAACGGATAAAAGGGTTGAGTCAATACAGTTCTAAGTGACAATCATCTGTATGTTGCAGGTTCAATTCCTGGCCAAAAGTAATAACAACAGAATACTTAACATAGCTTAACACTTGTACCTGGTCATGGTTAATAGAATGAGAACAGTCCAACCCCATAGATTGAATAAAGAGTTCGGTTTGAAGTTCAGGGAAAGCTCCCGATTACGACATGAATGCTTCCGAGTTAGACACCTGAAGAAGACAAGAGGGTACATCGACCTAAACATTTGTGTGTGTGTCTATCTATATATATGGTGATTGCCACTTCTTCGCAGAATAAGGCCATTTCTACAAGTAGTTCGGATGTGAGCACGCCGAGGGTCCCCTGATCCAAGTTTGTTTCCTGTCACACATGAACCCCTTTCTTGGTTTCCACTCGCATGCGACCGTACGTGACTGAGAAGCCCAACCCTCGACAGGCAGGCCCTGCCACACAGGTCACATATGTGGTCAGTCTTAGATGTAGGAGATGTGTCCATGCCGTCCGTCATGTGCAGCTTACGCAGAGGCCGCTTTAGGATGGGGTGCTTGAGCTGCCTTACCTTAACTCCATACAGCTACCATGGGCCTGCTTTAACAAAAGAATGTGTACACGGACCCCACTTCTGTCAAGTGGACTTCTGCAGGGCTCAAGATGTCTGCCCCATATCGAGAGTTCTTTGCCACGGTACCAGTTCATTGTTCAGGGTTTCGAGAGATGTCCGAACATTTCAGGTGGCTATTGTTAGCCTAGGTTTGTTGTAATATTTTCTTGTTTTCGCCCTGCTAATGTGAACAGCCGCCAGCCACAGGTTACTGGCCATCTTGATATTTGTTTAGGTCGCCTTTTATATACCCTTTCCAAATGTTTGAGTGGGCAGTACTACCCAGGGGCTGCTCAGTCACTCACAACCTCGCCATGCGTGGATTCACAGCTATGTGCATGCAGCCCACATTTTTACAGGGATATGTTAAAAAACAAAATATATATATATATATATATATATATATATAATATATTTACCAACCCCTCCACACGAGCAGCATGTGACAAGATCAATCTATTAAGCAAAGTTTAAATATAAATAATGTAATTCATTGTGTACAGTGCTCAGGTGCACCACAACTCATCAAAGTCTCATGTCAAGTACACAGAATAATGTTGTGTCAGGAACATGAACAGTTCACAGTAGTAATATGCATGTATGTGTGTGCATGTGTATGTGGAGAGTGGCATCAGGTATAGTGTTGGCAGACTACAGGAAGCATGGAGGCTTTGAAAGATTCAGTGCTCCGGCAGCCTACAACAGATGCAGGCAGTTTATTCCATGTCTCCGCAATTCTGACAGGTTTGAATTCAGAGTTTTCTGTGTACTTGACATGAGACTTTGATGAGTTGTGTGCACCTGAGCACGGTTGCCTAATCAAGGTTAAAGAGCCCAGTCTGCCCTACTATTTACTCATAGCTGGAGGGAGAGTAGGATTCATACCTTTCCCAAGGGTATCAGCAGTAAGTGAAAATGCAATTTCCACAACCAGGATTTGAACTCGGGGTGACGAGTCCATTTCCTATGACTTTAACCATTACACCATGCGCTTGTGTATATAACAATAAAGATAAGGACAATAGTCCAAATAATACAAATTTTCATATTTGTTGAGGGAAGGAAAGGATAAAGAAATATGGTCACTAGGTAAATTCTTGCAATTTTGGGATTTAATTATTCAGTAAAAAATGAAGCAAATCACCAAAGTTAGATCTTAGTCCAAAAAATAATCGATTCTAAGTCTTCTAAGTAGTCAAGAGAGGGAAAGATTAAAGAAATATAATGGGGGGTCAGAGATGCTGATAGGTACGCTTCTTGCATCCCTGATGCACAAAAATCTAAAAGGACGCAGTAAAATTGTATCCATGCATCCCAGTGTTTTTCTTTTTTCCTCTCTCACCATTTAAGCTAATTGTAAATATATTTCAAAAGTTTCTTAGAAATGAATTACACAGGATAGGTTACAAGGTATGAGTTAGGCAGCTTTAGTTGTTTCCCCAGATCATAAATAAAAACCCTACAATCTATTAAGAAACTTTAGTTGGGACCCATTAATTTTCCCAAGGACTCATTCAAAGCAAATATGTGCATCCAAGGATGCACTAAAATCAAAAAGCTATCAGCATCACTGGGTGGTGAATTGTAGCAAATTGATGGGTTCTTTTTTAATGTAAATAGAATTTCCATTCATCTCCCTCACAATTAGGTTAGTCTCATAGAGCAATTTAATATAGGATAACATTTATTCGGTTTTACGGTAGTACCGCATCCACTGTACTCACCAGACTTTTCCCTTTCAGATTTTCTCCTATGAAAAACTCACTTCATGGGAAGTGTACGGTAGTACCGCATCCACTGTACTCACCAGACTTTTCCCTTTCAGACTATTACCTATTTTCTCCTATGAAAAACTCACTTCATGGGAAAACGTGTCAGTCCGCTGAAGAAGTTAACGGTGATTTGGAAAACTGGTTCACTTCAAAACCTGTAGAATTCTATGCAAACGGCATAAAACAATTTCCAGAACATTGGCAAAGATGTGTGGACCATAAGGGAGACTATTTTCAACATTTTAGAGACACAGACAAATGATAACTTTAGAATAAACTGACTGCACCTCTGGAGAGGGATAAGACCTCCCACACCAACGGGGCCACCTGTTGGCTGTGGGTGGCAACCCATAATGCTTAAGGATAGAACCCTGGTGTCAGGCTTTAATTCAGATATACTGACAAGGCTGAGCAGTCCATGATATACAAAACTCCACTTTGGCCCTTAGGTTAGACAGGTGGTCGGAGAGACCTCCTATGATCAATTAGCTGGTCAAGCCCTAGCACCTATATGTCCCAAGTATGACATTAAACTATCTGATGGTGAGGTTCCAATCCTGGAGCTCTGGGGAATGTGGAGTACCCCTTCATCACCATTACTCCTAGGTCCACTCTGACTGGGAGTGGTAGTACCTGTTAAGGCCCCATCTATGGGTTAAATAGAAGAAAAAAATGAGTTTAAAAAATATTGAGTACCCATCAAGAATGAAGAAAACAAAAACGTCTTCAGGAAAAAAATGACCCAACAAGGGTTGATATGCCGTAAAACCCAATCAACTAAACAAGTAACAAATGTTTTCTTTGTTTAATTCATTTGTTAAATTTAGAGAGAAGGAATTGGTGACTGTTGAACACTTTTAAAGCAACAATTTTCTTGGTTTTTCTCCACGTGGTAGAAAACCGCGAAATCCGGATTCTTCAACAGACCGGATATTATGGTCTTATGCTAGGTATATCCAAATTTTCATCTGCTTTTTATTTTAAAAACGAATTAAAATTAATTAAATCGATTATTTAAGGTCAAATTTTTGTCCAAGTCGAAAAGTAGTAACATAATGAACATCAGTAAAAAAAGAAAAATAATATTACACATGTAATTTATTTTTAATACATTTAAAACTATTTTTTGTTAATTTTGCTCAAATATGGACGTACCGTTATATAAAGATGGTGTAAAATCTGTATTTACAAAATAAATTTAAGCATCCCAATTGAAAAAAAATTATTGAAATAAAATAACTGATGCATTATAAAATTCATTCATTGATAAATCAGCACTGAAAATTTCATTAGAATCGGATAATTCCGATTTTTAGTAATTTTTTTTTTTTTAACGGGGAAGGGGAGTCAAATTTATTTGTAAAAACACGGATTTTTCGACAAATTGGGTATACCTATCTTATGTCATATTAGTTAAGAATTTTGCACTCATTCAGTATAATTCATTCTTATTTTTATTGTGGATAACAGAGTAATATTAACCAATATTTACTTAAACAACATACACTGTTAACAAAATACAGGGCATTAGTTTAAACATAATCGATTTAATTATCAAAAACTGCAAAGTTGTGGGTGTCTTTTTACGAGTTATGAGGCATATAAAACTCTTTCTAAGAAAGAAAAAATGTCAAATTTATGTTTGTTCTTCTTTATTTTTCATATCTAAGATTGTAAAACAGACTGCATAGATAAATAAATGAAATACGTAGAAGAGTGTTTTTTTAATATGTATTCAATCCAAGTCATTCTTTTTTAATTTTTATTTATTTACCTGGGCACAAATGGGTACCCCTAATAGTATTTCTCATAATTAAAAAGTTCAGTTTTTGTGATAAATCTCATCTTTGACATACCCGGCTCGATTGCATACAAATTAAAAGTGACACTAGTAAATAACATGGGGACATTAAAAAGTTTACCTGAGATCAGTGTCTTCTAAAACAAACTTGATGTTTTCATCTGTTATCTGGGTGATGCAAACAACAGGCTGATTTGCATATGGCATAATGAAATATTATCTCTAAATAAACTTTTCAAGTTTTTGTAAAGCAAAAACAAAGACACGCGCCTTCCTTCTTATATCACTTTCAAAAAATGGCGACCAAAGTTTATAACATTCAACACGAACTGACACTCATAACCAATATTTCACAATGTTCTGTTTACTTTATTTTTTATGTACTTTATTATTTTTTAAAAGGTATTTCATTTTGGAAAAATATTTACCTGAATCTAGATTTTATGTATATATTTTAAATATCATTCTTTATTAAATTATTCAAAAATCTTTTAATTTGATTAAATTTAACTCAATTGTTGATTAAAAAAATAAATAAGGAAAATTATTGGAAAATGTACAATTTAAAACAAAAGAAATAAAAGCAATAATATACTAAAAAGACCTATTTAAATGTTTGATTTAATTTTCTAGATAAAAACGAAAAAGATAAACTGACAAAATCTATCAGAGTTTTAGTCTAAGACCTTCAAAATAAATATAAGATCATAAAACCTTCAAAATAAATATAAGGAAATATGATTTTTCGAAACTTTTGCTGAATATATTCTTATTTTATATCTCACTTGTTAAATCATATTTTAAAATCTATAGTAATTCAAGGTAATTTTAAAACGTGGTTAGTTGTGATTGCATAACTTTTTTACTTTCACAAAATAGTTTTAAACAACTTTGGTTATTTATTCCGTTAAAAAAGAAATTGTTTAATGTTTCTTTATGTTCATATGAAACAAATACAATGTAATTTTCATCTACAAGTGTTTACTTTCAATATAAATCACATTAAGTGATATGACAACATATTTTTTTCTATAAATTGTACTTAGAATAAATTGAAATTCGGATGAGGCCTTTTCAATAAGTAACTGAAAGTTCGCCTGTAGTTTTCACTTAGCATCACTTGAAGTTTTCTTTTTAACAAACCGAATCCGGCCATTTATTCTGATTATATTGTTTCTCAATATTGGATTTTACTGCATTGAAAGGCCTGTGCTGTTAAATATATTATTAAGCTCCTTTTACTGATAATATTTATTATATCGAAGCCAAAGCTCGCAAAGAAAAAGTTTAAAATAACATACGTGACTAAAGTCGTGAGTGAAGTGAGGACAGTGGTTTTAATTATCTTGTCTTTTGGTGCTAATCTCAAAGAAAGATTAAAGAAGCTGAGAAAATCTAATTATTAGCTAAATAAATTTGTATCATATTTGGTTTCGATGTATGCATGTGGGTTTTGAAGTAAAATTCATCGTTTGAGTTGGATTTATAAATAAAAAGCGATCACCGGCAAACATGTCATCCTTTTCGGACAGTAACTTTGTAAAAAAGCTGTCGGAATTGAACAACACACAACAAAGCATCCAGACGTTGTCTTTATGGCTTATTCATCATAGAAAACATTCAAAGTCTATTGTTCAAATCTGGTACAGGGAACTACAAAAAGGTTAGTTATTTTGAAATAAAAAGTAAAAAGAAGAAAAATAAAAACATATCTTGTACTATTATACGATAGCTTTTTTTTTGTTTCTTTGGGAACTGTAATCGGTTACAAAACAACGACTTTTGTTATGATGTTGTTTTGTTTACCTATTATTCAATTTTAGTCCATATTGATCATATATATGATCTTAATAACCTTGTTATTTTAATATACATTATATCACAAATTCAATTTTCACAATAAAATATAAAGAAAACGTTTTAAATTGTATTTAGCTATTTTACCGTTTTATTTATTGAATATTTCAATAAATTGCATTTTGATTTTTTTTAAATCATAATTTGCGCTTTCTTATCACAGTTTTATCTTTTTTCCCCTTTTTATTTGAGTAAGAGAAATGTTTAATGTTTGAAATATTCTGTAATAGATATCGTAATGTGTTATTCATCACCCCTTATTTTTTTACCTGGTACGACGACTACACGTGTGTTATTGATAGAAACAATTTTTAAAGTACCTCTCCCCTGACCTTGAAAGAAATATTTTAATTGCAACTCGGGGTTTCAGGAACCTGTCTCTCAGACATCACCTCCCTAATATATCTTAAAAGAGTCACAAGTACCTAGGTATTTATTGCAAAATAAAAGCTCAAGGTAAAGATAACTTTGTCTTACATTTCGCATAAATGAGAATTCAAATTAAATAAAACAAAATATCCTTTTTTTTTCTTCAGTTTTGATTTACACTTCCATCGACTATTTCTTCAACAATTTGCAGTAAATCAGATTCTTATGAAAATTAATAGTATAATACTTATGATAATGATAGTAATACTTTTGTATTTAGTTCCTTTTTTTATGTGTGAAATAAATGTGTGATATAATCAGAGAATATGATAAACAAGTTCTGGGCGATTACCTTTTTTTCGCTGATAATTTAACCAACATGTTTATTTATTTCTAAATGTGAATTACCGGCATTTTTCGTTTGTTTTTTAAAAACATTTGCACAAATAAAATCTGCTAAAACGTTAAAATTACGTTATCAAATCAAAGATAAAAACGAACATAATAAAACATTTTAAATCGGGTTCCCACTTTTTAGAGCAACTTCCATCGATTTCTCTTTAAATCTTAGTTTTTCTTGAATGTGAGAAATCTCCAAAAGAAACAAAAGGTCATTTTCAAACAGAACAAATTAAACTGCACAAAAAAGAAAAAGAAAAACATTTTTCGACCAATTAACCAAAATGTAAATAAAATAAGTTATCAAAAAAATTTATTCCCTAAACTGATATTTAAATTATATATCGAAAATAATGTCGAAAAATTATTTGCTAAGTTAATTTTTTTTTTATCATTTAATTAATATGGATTTTCTTAAGAATAGGTTCATTTTATTTTAACTTTTTTTTCTCTCTCTAATTAATAAAATGATCAGCTTGGATTTAGACTTGTAATCAGCTTCAGTTTTTCATCCATTTCATTTGAAAAATAAAAAAGTTTAATTGCAATCATAATCGGATTCATCCATAATAAAAATGTTTTCATCTGTGTCTCATCAGAGGATTACCTCAGGAAAAAGAACTATGACAGAGAACGCAAGAATGTCATAATGAGGACGGTGTAAAAAGAATTATTGTGTTTACCCTGATCCATTTATTGTAGTTCTTTTTCCTTAGGTAATCCTCTGATGAAGCTCAGGTGAAAACAAAAACAAAAAATTGTTAAGGATGAATCCACTTATGATTGTAATTCTAAAATTTTGTACACAAAAAAAACTGTTTTCTTAATTTAGTTAACACATGTAATATTTATTGACACTGAAAGAAATTGGTCTCTGATTTTTTTTTTTTTTTTGTCTTGTGCCTTTTTATTTTATTTCAAAAATTTAAAAATGCATTGGAATTATGAATTATTTCTAATTTATATGTAGCATTTTAAATATTCTCATGTTTATTTTTAAATTCCACTTTTCTCTATTTATGTCTTGTAATGAAATATTTGCCTTTTATTCTTAATGCAAAATAACCTTCTTTTCTTGTAATTTTTCTTAATGTCATCTTTCAAGAACTATGATAATGTAATGAATTCAAGAAATACTGAACATAAACTTCTATGACTCTTATCCTCTCTTTCTCTGAGTAGTATGACTATCTATGTAATTCTTTCATTTTAATGCAAAATAATTTCTTTCTTTTTTTCTGTTTTATTTTCTCCAGATTTTCTCTGTTGCTATGTTTTCTTTCTAATCCCAAAATCCATTTTCATTTTCCAGTAAAACCCAGCAAAAAACTCCATTTTGTTTATCTTGCAAATGATGTCATCCAAAACAGCAAGAAAAAAGGGCCAGAATTCTCCAAAGATTTTGGTACAGTTCTTCCTGAAGCATACAAACACACTGCCAAGTAAGTACATCATCATATATATATATATATATATATATATATATATATATATATAATTGAATGTGTATAATGTTTGTAAAAACAAGAAAATTGATATTTACTTGTTCCATAATTTTTCTTTCATATGATTAATGACTATGAGCCCTGTTGATGGTTTAAATAAAACCAAAACACTATAGAATTGGCTTCAATAATGTTAATTTTTTACATATTCTCTTGTTTTTTTTTTCACAAACTTTATACACATTTACAGTGTTGGATTTTATATCCATTTCTTTCTTCAATTGAATAAATGATATTTGTATTTGTGGAAGATTACATATTAAATTTATACACAAGTTGCAGGTAGACCACTGTTTGAATTTGGACATATGATATGAGATTTACCATTGTATCAAAATGTTTAAAGCAGTTATTCATAATGATTAATGTATCTCTCTCATATACATTGATATTTAGCATAAATATATCTTGGTATCACTGGAGATGTTAACAGACTTCAGTTGACATCATTTTGTTTTCTATTATGTGGAAAAGTCAGTGTTCTTATACTGAATGAATATCTAATTCATATGGAAAAATAAGGCTTTTCAATTCTTCCAAAGAAAAGCTATTAAATATATTAATAATCATATATATTGAGGAGGGGGAAGGTCCCCCCGAAATATAAGAAAAATAGAGATTAAGAACACAATATTTATCATTTTTATTTTTATTCTGAGCTTTACTCTTCAACATCTATTTTTCTGTGCTTCAAGGATAACCCAAAAAAATCTTTCCCAATATTCATCACATACTTACAAAGAAGCGTATGTGAACTCCATAACAATATCATATATAATAAATAAAAAGCCTTGTATTTTTGTATGATTTAAATATTCTTTCAGTATGGGAACATACATACACACACAGATCCATAAAAAAAAATGATACATGAAAAAACTTAATAGCTTTTACAAATGAAAAAATGTAGTCTTTCAAGTCATAAAGTATAGTCCAAGGAAATGTGTGTGTGTGTATATATATATATATATATAAGGTATTTGTGAAAAACAATATCTTGTAGATCATGTTCATCTTCACCTTTAGAAAGTTGCATCCTAATTGACTTTGCTCAAGGTTTCTTGGGTCAGTCCTTTTATCTCTGCACAAGTATTCTTGAGCAGTTGGAATGTCTTAATGTTATTCACCTGTGTGTTCCTTCAAATATTCCCATACAAAGAAATCAGGGGCAGGCAAATCATGCGAACAGGGGGGGGGGTGCAATTTGAATTCTGAATTTCTTTAAATTATTCTGCCACCAAAAATGTGTTTTGCAGAAGCTCCATGCTTTATTTGGCAGTATGAGCAATCACTTTGCCTTGTTGAAACCAAATATGTGGGTTATTTCCAACATTTGGGTGCAAACATGTTCGATTATGGTTATGTTACACTCTGATGTTATGGCTTTCATTGCTGCCTCTATGCAAATGCTTCTGCAACAAACCTCTTTGGAGAATTTTTCTCAGTATTGTTTTTTTGTTTTTTTTAGGTAATTGTGAAAAATGATATCTTGTAGGTGACTTCCATTTTCACCTTTATAAAGTTTGCCCTAATTGACTTTGCACAAGGTTTCTAGGGGTCAGTCCTCTTACCTATGCGTTTAGAGGATTCTTGAAGGTGCTTTCTTTTGGTTGAAATTATGCACCTCTTAATTAAATAGTAAAATTCTATTATTTTAATTCATTATTTCACATTTACTTTTTTTTATGCTTACTTATTGGTTATTTATAATGTCTGAAACGCTTAAAAACAAGAAAGTTATGAATTTTTAGAATATATATAGGGTGTCTATAAAGTCATGCTGCAGATTTAAAATATAACAATAAAGATGGCAGTCTAATTAAAATACAATAATCAAAACGTGCATAAAAAATAAAACTACTTTCATATGGTTTTTACTAAAAATTCTATCATTTGTAACAATGTGAGTTGTTAAGTTTTAAATTTTAGAACTGCTGCAAGACTTTATGAACAGCCTGTATATTACATCCCTTCTAAAAATAATAGTTCTACTTTCAATTTTACCACTTGACAGGGTTTTTGTTTTTTCATCCTCCTTAATTCTGTTAATTTTTTTAATTCCTTACTTTTTACATGCTTAAAACTATTACTATAATTTTTAGAAGGTTTTTAAAGTTTTAACACCATTTGTTTATTTTCAGAGATGCTGATGACAAAATCAAGCAAACGCTAGAAAGAATCCTTAATATTTGGGGAGAACGTGGTGTTTATGATAAAGATTTTATTAAAGTGATGCGTCACAGCCTCAGTAAGTAAAGAAAATATATTTTTTAATAACTAAATTCAACTGATCACCATTGTGAAAAATTCTGATTGTATTCGTATTGTATTTAAATTGAAAATAGGAATCTATCTGGGATGTTTTCACTCCAGTTCTCATCTGATGTTCACTTGGCTAAGTGTTGCATCTAAACACCAAACTCTGTTCACTTGGCCAAGTGTTTAATGTAAACACCAAACTTTGTTAACTTAGCCAAGTGTTCAATGTAAACACCAAACTCTTTTCACTTGGCTAAGTGTTCAATCTAAATGCTAACTCTGTTCACTTTGGATTTCCATTTTCTTCTATTCAAAACCTTTCTCTCTCATTGCATTTTTTTAGGAAGGATTGAGGAACAGATACTTTGGAACAGGTTTATTTTTCTCTTTATGATTATAAGAAGATGATTTTTTCATTGTCAGTCATTTTAGATGGTTATTTTTTTTATACTTGCACTCATTACTGAAATAGTGTTTCCATATTAGTAGAATAATTAGACAGTTATTCTTCTGATCCTATTGATTCTAAGACATTGACTGTCATTTGGAAAAATGAGTTTAAAAATAGAGTTATTAGATATCTCAGCCTCATTATTACATCTATATTTACACTTCATAATGAATTTTTACTTTTAAATACTTTGTATGGATTTTTTTTTTTTGGATTTTTTTTTCCATATATGAAATACATCAACTTTTACTCTGAAGTACAGATGGATTGATATTTTGGCCTTAATTTTATTTTGATTTGAATCTATAATAAATGAATATTATTTCCATATTCCAAATTTTGATGATAGTTTTATTAAATTTACAATTCTTACTTTCAAAACTTGCATGCAATGTTTTAAAGTATTTTTAGCAATGAAATCCTTAAAAAACTAAATTTATCTTATATTCTGTTTTGAAAAGTGACCCTTATTAAATGAAAATATTCTTAAAAGAATACATTTTATTATAAATTATCAGAGATAATGTGTAAATCTTTTGAAAATCTATAAAAAGCGATCAAAGCAGTATATTTCAAATTATAAATTTACCTACATAATAATTTCTTTTTCTTTTTAAATAATTTTCATAAAAATGTATTTCTTGATTGAGAACAATGTTTATTCCTAATCTACTACATAACTTGATCTGAATAAATATGTTCATAATTTTTTAAAAATAATTAATGATTTCACCAAAATGTCTGCTCACCAACTTAAATTATTTATCAAAATAGAGAATTTTTTAATATGTATGAGTAAACTTAAAATCAACTTTCAAACTATGTAAAAAAAAAACAACTAACAACTGAGGTGGTCACTACTAGAATAGGCTTAGTCCTAGTTAGTGATCATCCTCCACACATTACTACAACAACCAGCATTTTTTGTTTTTTTGTTTTGTTTTGTGTGACATTGTTTATATTGTGTAATGTGTGAAAATAAACCATTGTCTTCTTCTAACTAAGATATCACAAAAAAAAATAATTTGAAATTTGATTTAAATGGAATAAATTGAGTTGAAAACTAAATACAATGTTTAGTACTTGTTTCAGTAGTGAATATGATAAAAACTTACAATTTAAATTTTATTTTAATTAATAACTTATGAATATTTTAACATTAACTTGCTAACCTTTGTGTCCTGGGAATGATGTTAAACTGCATCTAATAGGATGGAACTCTGGGGAGTGTGGAGTACCCCTTCATCGCCATTACTCCCAGGTCCTCTCTAACCCAGAGTGGTAATACCTGTTAGGGTCCTCTCTATGGGTTAAATATGAGTTTTTAAAAATTGAGTACCCATCTAGAATGAATAAAATAAAACGTCTGCAGCATAAAATAATTCCAACAAGGGTTGACATGCCGTAAAATCTAACCAACCTACTTGCTAACCATTACTTCATTTGCAATAGAAAAATAATTTTTGGCAGAAAACACCCTTAATATTTTTGTTTAATTTTTTTAATCTCAGTAAATCATTTTATTGTAGGCAGATGCTTTTCATAATTAGAGACTACTAGCAGAAGCACCTTGGAATAAAAAATAATATCCTAAAGTAGTTTTTGTTAAATAAAAATCTATTCTACAAGATTACAGTAACATTTAATGATTAGAAAATGTGAACAAGAAAACATCAAAATTTTCATAATGGTTGAAAAGTTATTTTCTAAAATTACCATAAAATGTTATGAGTTGCTACAGGAGAAGAAAACATAAGTAAATGTTCTTTCATATATCAATACTTATATAAAGGGTAGTTGGTGTGTATGTATGTATGTATATCCGGATGAAACCACAAAAATAAAACAATTGACAACAAAGTAAATATATATACACATTAAATATTACTGGTTCTTGCATTTTGTGCAAAAATTATGAAGATTTCAAATCTTTTTTTTTTTGGGATATTCAAAAATATTTAAAGATTAAGATATACATAGAAATAGCATTGAAATTCTATTTAAAAATGTCCAGCATTTGTAAATCTCAAAAGTAAATAAATCAACACACGAGTTAACCCCCCTACCCAGGCGGCACTGGGTAGCCATTTCTAGTACATATATAAAGAGCAGTTAGTGTGTATGTATGTATGCAAGGAAGAAATCACAAAAATAAAACAATGACAATATATATATATATATATATATATATATATATATATATGTGTGTGTTGTTTGTTTTTTCTAAAATATTTATTTCACACTGTTGGATTCGCTTCCATTCATTTTTCATACTGTCTTTTGAAAAAACAAAAATACCTGGATTTCTACATCTTATCCGGTGAATATCATGGTCTACAGTGCTGGGATTTTTGAACTTTTTGATATTTTCTTATACATTTTTATACATATTTACATCAAACTCTTTTGAGTTTTCTTTGTTGACTATAATGCTTCTGATTTAATAAAATAAAATTTATTTTATTTTCAAAACAGAATATGCATTTTCAAAATGAAAAAAAAATTTTTTTTTTTAAATTTAAAAAAAAAATTCCGGCTATAATATTGAACGTTTCGTCTTACAACGGTCCACTAACACCGTCTCTCTATCATACACAACTCGCTCTTGATGAAGACCACTTGAATAAAGGGTCGAAACAGATTTCTGTCAGCGAATTTTAACATCATGTGTTTGTTTTTTCTAAAATATTTATTTAACACTGTTGGATTCACTTCCATTCATTTTTCATATATATATATATATATATATATATACACACATTAAATATTACCAGTTCTTGCTTTTTGTGCAAAAATTATGAAGATTTGATTTATATTTAAAGATTAAGATATACATAGAAATAGCATTGAAATTATGTTTTAAATTTCCAGCATTTGTAAATCTCAAAAGTAAACAAATCATTTTTTTTTTGCTCCCTTTCTACCCAGGTGATACTGGTAGCCACTTTTAATTTCTTATATAGACTGCTCTTAAGTTTCTTGCAATATGTAGTTTTAAGAAGTAGTTGTTTTTTTTTTAATTGTATTGGCATCTGTTACACTACTTGTGTCAGTTGACTTCTCTAGTTGTTTAATCAATTGCATTGTTTTGATCTCTATTTTTACATGACTTGTTTCCCAAACAAGGATATGAGGAAAATTAAATCTAAAAATCTTTTCTCAATAAGGTTTTCTTTTAAGATTCAAAACTATTTCTCTGGATTTTTTAGATGAGGCTTGATAATGTAATTTATTGTGTACAGTGCTCAGGTGCACCACAACTCATCAAAGTCTCATGTCAGGTACACAGAATAATGTTGTGCCAGGAACATGAACAGTTCACAGTAGTAATATGGATGTATGTGTGTGCATGTGTATGTGGAGAGTGGCATCAGGTATAGTGTTGGCGGACTACAGGAAGCATGGAGGCTTTGAAAGTTTCAGTACTCCAGCAGCCTACAACAGATGCAGGCAGTTTATAATTAGTATTATTTGGATTATTCGGACTATTATCCTCATCTTTATTGTTATCTGTACATTTCGGCCGATGTGCCCTCCGGCCTTCTTCAGATATTTTTCTCAGACTCAGGAACCTTCTTTTCGTAATTGGGAGCCATCGCAGAACTTTGAACCCAACCCTTTATTCAGTCCACGGGGGTATCCTGTTCTCATTCTGCTAACCATAGCTGGGGTACTGGTGTTAAGCTGTGTTAATTATTATTCTATGTTACTGCTGCCCCTGACCAGGATTGAACCTGCAGCCTAGAGATAACTGTCACTTAGAACTGTCTTAACCAACACCTTTATCCACTATGCTATGTGTCCAATTGGACAGATAACCTGAATAATCCAAATAATCCTAGGTTCAAAACTATTTTTCAATTCTGATTACTCATCTTTAATTTTAGGAACTGGCCTTCTTGTATTTCTTCAAAGAGAAAAATGTAGTTTAAATCTGTCAATAATTCAAGTGTTGGCTTTATCATTTTTACTACTACTACTACTACTACTACTAGCTGTCCATCATATCTGATGATGACACCATGTGAATCTATTTTCTCCATTTGACTCAATGTATGGTTGCATCTTGCCAACTGCCTATGGGGATGTTCAAGTCCTCCAGGTTTCTCTTGATGTTGTCTTTGGACCTAAGCTTTGGTCTACCAATTCCACATGATCCCTCTCTCAGTTGAAAGTACAGAATCTGCATCCCAAAGTACAGAATCTGCATCCCCAAAGTACAGAGTCTGTCATCCCCAAGTCTGTTCAAATGGCCAGCCTTTCTCAGGTTGCACTGGATATGTATGTCTTACATATTTACCATGAAAAGTTTGTTTTACTTTATAGTTTTGTTTCGAAATAATTCACAAAATTCTGGTTGTTAACAATGGTCATTATTTTCTTTTTGTCCATGCCATTGTTATTGTTTTTGTTATGAGATTTTCGTGGCACTATGTTAGGTCCAGACCTAATGAAATTTCGAGTTATTCCCCTTGATAAGTAGGAGTTTGATGGGAACCCAGAATTGGGGTTTCTGCCATGACACTTTTGGATTGGGGTTTGTGCTGAGCAGACACATGCACAACATGGTTGAGCTAGTTAAGTCATTTTAAGAGTAGAAGCATTCTCTACCCTGTGTTAAATAAAACCTGGTCTTGCATTTTCATTCAGTGCTCTGTATTTTATCTGTATGTAGAAACATAAATACATTATATCACTAATTTTATGACTTTTTTTTTCCTTTTCAACTTTAAAAAAAAAAATATTGAGCTGAAACTAATATTCTTTTTTCTATGTATTTTTGGTGAATGTTGATATCTAATAGCAAAGATGATATTCCTGATATCAGGATAGATATCTGCTACTTTCTTTTTTTTTCTTTTCTTTTCTTTTTTTTTTAAAGCATTCAAAAATTTCTCCTGCTCTTTGAAGATGTTTCCATATTTTCCCATGGAAGATAATTATTGTATCCGCATTTTGGGTTATATCTCTTTTCCTGTTTTATCATTGTAGAAGATCGAAGTCAGCATTCAAGTAAAGCTAAATCTTCCAGTAAGTATGTGTCTCTCTATTCCTCACCCTACGACACCTCCCTCATCCATTATTACTGCCTGAGGTGGCGCTGATGATGCGGATTCACATTCCGGTTAATGTTCACTCTAAAGTGAACCTTTTCATTAACTTGTAGATTTAATAATAATAATAAAAATGAAATTATTGCGTACAGTACTCAGGTGCACCACAACTCATCAAAGGCTCGTATAGTACATAGAATAATGTACCAATTTCAGAAAATGAATAGTGTACAATCACAATATACATGTATGTGTGTGCGTGCGTGCACATGCATATGTGTATGGAGGGGGGATATCAGGTATAGTGTTGTCGAATTACAGGAAGCATGGAGGTTTCGAAAGATGCAGTGTTTCAGCAACCAACAATGAATGCAGGCAGTTTATTCCATGCCTCAGCAATTCTGAGCATGAAAAAATGTTTCTGAAAGTCATGTGAGCTATGCTGTTTTCTGACTTTGTAGACATGCACACGTGTGTTAGAAACATGTTTTGATTATTCCAAAGTAAACAGAAATGTTAGGTTCTGACAAGAAACTTGTTGAATTTCATTTATCAAAGATTGAAAACTCTTTGAAAGCAATTCTGTTGATTGGATGTAGCAATTCCAAACCAAACATTGACGATATCTTGAAAGGCAAACTTCAGTTTCACAAATCTCACTAAACCTTTCTGCTAATGTTGCATGCTTTGATAATGTTTTGAAAATAAATATGTTGGTTAAATTTGTTTTTGTGCATCTTATGCCACTCATTCATGAATATAACATTTGTTTTACATCTTTTTCTCAAAGCTTTCATTCTGCTAGCAAGTATTGAACACAATAATAATGTGGCTCGCGCTCGTTATTTTTTCAATTATCCAGCCCACTGTGAAAAAAGTTTTGTGATCCCTGTTCTATAGCAAAAGCAAAGTCCACTATGGCATGGTTGTTGTGAAATATGATATCTAGAAACTCATGTTATGCTAACTGCTTTTAAGTCTGTTATGGACTAACCTATCGTACCTTTTCTGTGGGTAAATGGACTGGTCCATGACTACTTGTTTACTGCTGTTTAGAGCAGTGGGAGAAATTTACCTATATGTTAACCATCTATGTAATATCAATTCTTAGCACTTTGCTTCGAACTACTAATTTGTATGTACTAGTATATTGAACATTCTAGGTTCCAGTATACAACAAAGTCACAAATAAGGCTTGAATACAGTTGGCAATTATGAGCACCAAATGCATTTTGAATGCTCGAAAATATCCTTTTATCAAATTTTGAAATAAAATTTGTCACCTCAAAAGGAAATGATATATGATACTATTGGATCTATACAAAAGAACTTTGTGAAGACATCTGGTGTAATGGTTACAGTCGTAGGAAATGAACATAGCGAGGCGAGTTCAAATCCTGGATGAGGCTGTTTACATTTCATATTGTGCTAATACCCTTGGGAAAGGTATGAACTAACTATTCTTCCCCCAGCTATGGGTAAATAGTAGGGAAAACTGAGCTCTTTAACACAGTTAGGCAACCGGCTTAGGAGAAGGAAAATTTTGAATTAAAACCTGTTAAACTCCACTTAAGAAATTAGACTCATGTCACATCCTGCTAATGCAGAGGGGTTGGCAAATATGTATACAAGAAAACTTTTAAATTTGTAACTAAATTTAATTTTTGGTCTGTATTGTTATTTGATATTTTTTTAATAACATTTCAATAAACTTTTTTGTCTTGTTTCATAAATCCTTGTATCAAATATTAAAGAACATTCTTAAATAATTTGGATTATTGTCCTCATCTTTATTGTTATATGCACAACATTTTAAGCTGATATGCCATCTGTCCTTTTTCCGGTCTTTCTTATCGAACTCTCGAACCTTCTTGGAACTTTGAATTGAACCCTTTATTCAATCCACGAGGGTAGACTGTTCTCATTCCATTAACCATGATCGGATACAAGTGTTAAGCTGTGTTAAGTATTTTATTTTGGCCAGGATTGAACCTGCAACCTACAGACGATTGTCACTCAGATCTGTATTAACTCAACCCTTATATCCATTGCGCCATGGATCCAACTGGACAAATAATCCAAATTTTTGAATAATTTTTTTTTTTTTCAGTTATTTGGAATGGCATTTGGCTATATTTCTTGAAATTAGGTGATGTTTTCTTTCATTTTCCTGTTCCCTAAAGCAAACATTCTTTATCTCTTTTCAGTGTCACCCTGGTCCGATTCCACAGACTCTGCAACAACTACAAATCACAGTCATAATAGTAACACAAGTACAAATAAATCACCTACAGTAAAAAAGAAGAAACATCATGAACATGATTTGACGTTACGACAAGAAATTGAGGCTTTAGATGAACTTGGACAACCACCAATTGTAAGAATGACTATTATATTTTGAGTTGATAATGTTTTTATATCTATATACACTAGAAGTGGCTACCCGGCATTGCCTGGGTAGAGGGGGTGTAAAAAAGGTAGTCTAACAGATCCATTATTGTTAAATCGTGAGTTGGATCCTCGCTGGAAGCCCCATTAGAATCCCTACATAAAAAAAGACCTTGCATTGATCCAGACACTCTGAAAATAAAAATTAATGTCTCTCATTCAATATACTAAATGCAAAAAAAAAAAAAAAAATTCCCCAAATTTTTTGCTATCATTAATTGTTTTTTTTCTTAGTTTCCTCTGGACATACATACACACAAACTGCCCATCTGTAACTGAAACTATGTCACTGCTTACGTCACAGTAATTTCAGGAATTAAATAACTTTATCAACGAGTAGTTAATTTATAGTCAATATCATTATTGTGAAAAGCTGTATCATTTATATATGCTGTGAATGTAGTATGATAGAAAGTATGGTTGCAGTGAACAAGTTTTGATTACATGTACACAATGGTTAAAATTGCAAATTGTCGTCAAAATTAAAACGGAAAAATGAATTTAATCATTACTAAGGACACGATTTATGGTATTTTTAACTTGAATTTTAAGCATTAGTTGTGTTTAAGGAAAATAAATAGATAAAATAAAACAGATGAATGATGAGACTAGTCAGAATTAATAAACATGTACAAACAAAAAACATACTTTCTATTTTAATATTACAGGCGACACATGCTTTTCTTAAGTATGGATGACTAAAAATGTAATAATCCGTGTTTTTTATGTTAATAAATTCCCGGAAAATGTTTATCTCCCTTAAAAATTAGTTCTCTTGCGGCCCTCTGTATGAAAATAACGCCCAATGAAAAACGGTTAAAAACACAACTAACGGTTAAAATTTAATTAAAAAATAACATAAATCGTGTCCTTAGTAATAATTAAATTCATTAAAATCTATGCCCAAGCCAAATTTTTCTGTTTTAATTTTGACGACGATTTGCAATTTTAACCATTTAAAGTTATCTAACGTATAAATTTTTACGAAAAAGTTATCTAGAAACAAAATATGATCATATAAACTTGTTATATTAACAAAAAATACATGTATAGTTTAGCATGAAACTAATATACTACTTCTGTCTCAAAACTGTTGTTACATTTAGTGTAAGTAAAGTCAGCATGGTGGTCTATTGTTGGTATCAGCCAGACGGTGACAATTTCTGGTCTAGCACAAGTGAGGGAGTCTGTCCCCTTTTCACTAGCACCAGACAAGGAAGATTGCTTTTGCTAAGGTGTTGCGCCACACTTGCCATTAGCTCCCAGATGCTTTAACCCACAGACCAGATTACCTAAGCTGTGCTACCCTGCGTTGACTTGGTTAGGACTAGATGATTGTCTGGAAGATCAAGTAACCCATCTTCTTTTATTGGGATTCAGCTCAACCCTTTTGGGTAAAACCCCCTCCTCAGTGGGGCCACCTGTTGGCCATGGGTGGCAACCCATGATGCTTAAGGATGGAATCCTGTTGGCTGAGCAGTCCATGACTTGCAATGTTCTACTCCTTACTTGGGCTAGACAGGCGGCCAGAGAGGCCTCCTTCAATTAATTGGCTAGCACCTATATGATTGTCCTGTTCCTATTGCTCTCATGGCAAACCCCAACATTTTTTATGATATATGTGCTAGAAGGGCAGTTGCTGAGTATCTTAGTGTCCTGGGTATGATGTTAAACTGCATCTAGTGGTGAGGTTCCAATTCTGCAGCTCTGGGGAGTGTGAAGTACGCCTTCATTGCCATTACTCCAAGATCCACTCTGACCCGGAGTGGTAGTACCTGTTAAGGCCCCATATATGGGTTACATTCATAAAAAAATGTGTTATAAAAAAAATGAGTTTGAAAAATAAATTTTGAATACCAAAGAAGAATGAATAAAACAAGAACATCTTCAGCATAAAAGGGTTGACATGTAAAAACCAACCAACCAACCACTTTTACCTCATGTGGGTGTCATTGTCCTGCCAGCCAGTCCACCCCACCACTTAGATGGCCAATGAGTCTGATGACCTGGTTAACTGTGAGATAAAGCATATCTTGTTACACATATCTTGTTACACATAACCTACTAGAGGAGATGTTGAACTTGGTCAACTTCTTTCTTCCTCCTGCTGCTAGCTTTTTTTATTTGCTTCTTTTCCTTTCATTTGTTTCGTCGGTATTGTCCTCCCAAGCAACTGTAAGCTCTAACATAATAATTTGTTTTGTAGAGTTTAAGAAGATTATTATGTCTGGCCGCAAATTTGTCACTGCAATGTGATCGGGGAATTTCAACTGCTTTATGAGATTTACGCGCAACTGCCAATCTATCGCTGTTGAGAGTATACATGTTGTCCCTTTGGTTTTCTCTGCTGGGATTCTCCCTCCAGCCTTGACAAAGTTTATACCGGGCTTGAATGTTTTTCCTTTATTAGCGCGGATTGCAGTGTCGATGATGATCTTATCTATTCAAACCACTGTACCGTTTGCTTAGAATTGTTAGTATCACTATAAATTTCCGTTACAATGGGAATCTAACCAAATCACTTGTTGTCTAGTGCCAAAGGGACTGGGTTAGCTCAGTCGGTAGAGCGTTCGGCTAGAAACCACAAGGTTCCTGGTTCGATACCGGTCCTCGCCAACTCAGCATATGAGTAGCACCGGGATCTGTGCGGTAAAGTAAGGAGCTGGTGGTAGGTGTGGCGCTCCACCTCAGACGCCAAAAAACAATCTCCTTGGTCTAGCGCTATTGAAAAGGGGATAGACTCCCTCGCTGACTGGCTGATACCGACTTTAGGCTGCCCCGACGACTTTACTTACTTTTATATATATATATATATATATCATTTGAGTGGTGTGTGTGCGTACGTGGTGGTTTTATTTAAGTGGTGTGTAACTTTGTGCATGTGTATTAGTGTGGTGTCTGTTTATGTATGTTATGTTTATCTGTGTGTTTGTGTGCAAAAGAAAAATTGACATGAAAATGTTAGTAAATAAAATTGTATTTGTTATTAATCCTGATATATATATATATATATATAATATATATATATATATATATTTGTGTGTGTATATATGTGAGGGACAGCAGTGATCTGTAAAGATTATGCTATTGCTATGTGTGTATGGTGGGTGTGGGTGTGTGTGTTCAAGTGTTGTTAGGCATACAGATTTTTTAAGATGTATTATTATTTTAAAAAATGACCAATTTGTAAAATATTAAAAAAAAAAAAAAAGACTTTTTATATTAGACCAATTTTCACTTAATTCTCCAGAAATGTATATATATTTCTATCTTGATTATATTTGAAAATATTTTTTTTATAAATTGATCTTTTATGATTGTATTTTTGTTTGTTTTTTTTTTTTTAGACGGAAGACCTTGTTAAATCCCTCTATAACCTTGAGAACCCTCCATGCAGTGATGCTGCTGTACGTGAAAGGATTGCCGCTTTACCTCAAGAAGTTGCAGATCAATCATGTCTTGAGAAATTGAAAGGTGATTTTAAAAATTTTCCTCCACAATTAATATTCCCAATATGCCTTATGAAATAGTTTTTTCTTTAGTCACTCAGCACAATTATTTTAGAATTTAGAGCCCGATTTAAAATGTTTCGTATTATTTGGACTTTTGTCCTCATCTTTATTGTTAGCTATACAATGTTTCGGCTGATGTACCCTCCGGCCTTCTTCAGGTATTTCTTGTCAAGGGCGACAGTAACATAGAATAATAATTAACACAGCTTAACACTTGCACCCAGTCATGGTTAGCAGAATGAGAACAGTATACCCCTATGGATTGAATAAGGGGTTGGATTCAAAGTTCTGTGAGGGTTCCTGATTATGACAAGAAGGTTCATGAGTTCAAAGAGAAGATTCTTGAGTTTGACAAGAAATACCTGAAGAAGGCCGGAGGGCACATCGGCTGAAACATTGTACAGATAACAATAAAAATGAGGACATAGCCCAAATAATCCAAATTGTCAAGCCTCAAAAATTCAGAGAAATTAAAATGTTTCATTATGTCCGTTTTTATGTTTAATTTGATAACATAATTTGAACGTTTTGGTAGATTTTCTTTGTGCAAATGTTTAAATCAAAACAAACGAAAAATTTTGGTAAAATGTTCGAAGGGAAGGTTCCCGAGTCTGACAAGAAATATCTGAAGAAGGCTGGAGGGCACATCAGCCAAAACATTGAACAGATAAATAAATAAAGATGAGGACAATATTTATTTTTTTTTTTTTCGTTTTGTTTTTTATTTGTTATTTGAAAATGACCTTTTGAAATTTTTCACATTCAAGAAAAACTAAGATTTAAAGAGAAATTGATGGAAGTTGCTCTAAAAAGTGGGAACCTGATTTAAAATGTTTCATTATGTTTGTTTTTATCTTTGATTTGATAATGTAATTTTAACGTTTTAGCAGATTTTATTTGTACAAATGTTTAAAATACAAACGAAAAATGCTGGTAATTCACATTTAGTAATAAATATGTTGGTAAAATTTTTTTGATATAAAAACCAAAAAAATCTGTTCGTGCAAATGTAATGGTTGTTGACATTTTCTTGCAGACAAAGATGATGCTCAGAAATTATCTGAAACTGTGGATGAAGCTTACGGTTTGTTGACTGAATATAACCAAAGGTTAGGACAAGAATTGGTGGACAGAAAAGAAGCCGCACGAATGGTACGTGCGTATCTCAATTTACAGAGAGATCTTCTACAGCAAGCAGAGACACGGCTCCTTGTAAGTATCATTTAGGACTCAGTTTTCAGTATAGTATTGGCAGGACTGTTTTGTAAATTATGAATACAATACACAATCTGAATGTGTCCAAAAAAATTTGACATCATTTCTTAATTCTCGCTTAAATGACCTTAAATTTTAACATAATTTGTAAAAACTAAGTTTAACTTTTTTTTTAGAGTCAATTATGTGTGTTAAAATTTGCTGGAGCAAGTCAAATAAGAGTGTGAGGCTTTGTGAAATCATTGTTTAATGGCATATCAACCTTCTCGGGTTATTTAATGCCAAAGCCATCTTTGTAGAAGAATGCTAACACTAGTCGTACTACTTAACCCATAGCTGGAAGGATGAAGGGGTTCATACCTTTCCCAAGGGTATTAGCCACTATACCACAGGGCTGCCCCATATCCCTCTAAGCATCTTGCTTGAATTTTGACAAATAAATCTTTTATTATTCAACATGAAAGCTATTTCATTTTGTTTGCTTAGGACTTGTAATTATTTAGATATTCACATTTCAAATAATGTCAAATTTTTCTGGACACCCTGTATTTCATATTTGTGAACTGAAGATTGTTAAAGTTTTTGAATTTCTTAAATGAAACATTATTGTTGTTATTAATCAAAAATTAATAATGAAGAATTGTTATTTACACATTATGTAATAAAATCATTTGAACAGTAATATCCAAATAAACATAAAATTTATTCAAAGTTTCTGATTGTCATACATAAGGTACATGTGGCATAAGTTATTGTTGTAGGAAATGGAGTTGGCGAGCAGAGTTCAAATCTTGTTCATGGCTGTTTGCATTTCACTTTGTGCTAATGCTCTGAGGAATGGCATAAATCCATCTCTTTTTCCCTCCAGCTATGGGTAAATAGTATGGCAGACTGGGTTCTTTAGCCTTGATATAGCAACTGGTCTAGGAGAAGGAAAAGTCTGAATTCAAACCAGCTGTACTCTGTTTAAAAATTTACTTTATTTTACATCCAGCTCATGATGAAAAAATTTATATTCATTTAAATGTGAAATAATATCAAATATTAATAATTTTGGTATTTCGGACTGTTGTCCTCATCTTTATTGTGTATAAGCACAACATTCAGGCCACAGTAACATCGGGCACTGTTCAGATGTTGTTTTTTTGCATTACCTTAACAGGTTACTGTAGCCTCAATATTGTGTTTATACACAATAAAGATGAGGACAACAGTTTGAAATATCAAAATTATTCATATCAAGCCTCATCTCATAAATATATACAAGTATCAAATATCGAGTTCCAAATTACTGTGCAACTGCTGATTTTCCATTTTAGTGTCACAAACAAAACATTTTTTTTTTTCTGTTGAAGAATGTAACGTAGTGGGTCTTTGTTCTTATACAGGGTGACCAAAAAAAATAGAAACCAAATTTTTTTTTTTTGGGGGGGGGGGTCTCCCTGTATATATACTATTACTGATGCAGACTACCAGCACAAAAAAACCCCAACCCAAATTCTGTTTTTTGGGGGGAGGGGGTCACCCTGTATTACTATTACTGATGCAGTCTACCAGAACCCAAATTCTGTTTTTTGGGGGTCACCCTATATATGGGCTCATTTCTTTGTGTGAAAATGACCCTTAAATTAAGTTCTGTGGTAACCTGTGCTGATTAAAAACAAATGCGCGCAACTCTTGTCAACAACATTTATTATGGCCATCATCATCTGTAGTAGTCGTCAACACAAAGAGAGAGATAGAAAGAATGTTTATAATAACAGAATCGGCATAATTAATATAGTAAACTTATGACTTTCGCCTGTCAAGCTTGGGAGAGGAAAGAAAGAAAGGCTGCTTTTCTCGGATAGGCTAACAGGCCTGCATCACATTTCGTCTACAGACACTTCCCCTTCAACTATTCACCCCATCTTTTATAATTACCGGTAATCAGCTGATTATTTTCTTATGTCATTATTTTAATTCCATTGTATATTGTTATATTGTATTATATAAGTACATCAGAATTTTAACCAAACAATCCTTTTCAATGTTTTTATTCTCCCGAAAATATTCAACCTCGGCATTTCCCTGATTTGGAATTTCAAACAAACAGTTTAAACAAACAATTCACAAAATGCATTCCAGCTAGATCCTTCCTTTCAAAATATTTTTCCTAAAATATTTCTTTCTTTCTTTTTCGCCCATAATTTATTTTTTCAAAAACTGATTCTTTTGCAACCCTTAATTATCGAAGCCCCCTAATTATGTAACAAGAACATCTTGTCTCTCTTTTGAAAGAAAAGAGAAAAATCAAATAATAAAAGACGTTCTTCCTGATATGGGATTTTTTTTTTCTTTTTTTTTCTTTTTTTTTTTTAGGATTATAAAAAGAAATTGGCCCGGGTAACGATGGTACGACAAGAATTAAAATCACACATCCAGAATTTGCCAGATCTTTCTCTCTTGCCAGACGTAACACCTTTACCCTCAGCAGGGGATCTTTTCTCAATTGATCAAGCACATTAACACTTTCTTTGTAGCAGATTTCCTACCAAAAAATATTCTTCTGGACATTTTTAAAAAAAACTTCTGGGTCATCTTGAACATTCTTAAAACTGATACTTTATCATACTGTGATTTTTATAAATAAATAAAAAATAATTGAAAAAATATAAGAAATATAATTTTCTTGCTTTTCATATTTTAGATGACTCACTCTTGTTAATGATTTTTTATTTATTTATTTATTTTTTGTCTATGATTTTCATCTGATTTTATTGAGGGTCAGTTTAACTCAGTAGAGCATCTGTCTAGGAATCATAAGGTTCTGGGTTCAATACCAGCCAAAGTAGCACAGCATAAACAATTTGACCTGTGTCATATTTTGCTTGTGGCAAAGAGGTTAGGCAAATACATACAGTCAGTATTTAAATATTTATTTTCTTGTGCAACACAAAAAATATTTTTGGACATTATAAGAAAGCCACTTAAGGAAAATCATGTCTTGATTCAGGACATCCTTCAATATCACAGTTTAAACAGAATCTAATAAGAGGAGAGGGATTGTTTGGTTGGATTTCAAAGAAATTATTTATTACAAATTACTGGAACCTGGTGAAAAAAAAACTGTTTCTGCACAATGAGTAAGTTGTTTATTGGAATGATTTATTAAAAAAAACAGATAAGAGTTTCTGGCCAAGAAAATCAGCCAGTTATTTTCATGACAAAAATTGTTTTTGAATAATTTTATGTTTCGGACTGTTGTCCTCATCTTTATTGTGGTATGTATAAACAATGTTTTGGCCACTGTATCCTCTGGCCTTCCTCAAGTGTTCCGTGTTTATACAGGCATAGTAATAATACAACCTGGAAAATCATTTTTAACACCTGAGGAAGGCTGGAGAATACAGCGGTTGAAACCTTGTGTTTATACATATCACAATAAATATGAGGACAACAGTCTGAAAAATCAAAATTATTCACCTCAAGTCTCAAAATACAGAGAAATAAAAATTGTTTTTGTTGTACAATAAATAGTTTGATGATTTAACCCTGATTTAAAAAAAAATGCTTTTTGCATTTTTTTCCCCCCACTAAATAAATAGAGAAGTGATTCCTAATGGATGGGAAAGGGGACAATTTAAATATTTAGGGGTGCAATTTAAAATTTTGGAGAAAGGAACAAAAACTCATTTTGTGGCTTAGAACTGAGTTTGGTTAAAGTGCGACAATATGGAGAGGTCCCTCAGCCAGGGTGGGTGCATATCCTTGTATCATATGCAGGTTTCAATCCCGCCGTGATCTTCACTGCTTCATTGGTGTATTTTATCTAGTGTCTGACCCTACTGTTGTGACATTGGTTCGAAATGCGCCTGGTGAGAAACCCGTCACAAGAAAATAATAATACACATGCATATACATATGTATGCACATACACCATTACGATCTAATGCCCAGCTCACACATACATAAATATATATACGTACCCATGTAGGTTTTTATCTTAATTTTACCCCTAACATATTTATACACACATACGCATTGTGCCACAAAAGCTTAACTGATTAATTCTAAAGATCTTCAGATTTATTCAAGTATTTATATTTATATATATATATATGTATATAATATATACAAACTGAAAACCCGACTCACCAGATATCAACTAAGAAGCATATGTGAATCCCACAACAACTATATATATATATATATATTATATATATATAATTTACAAAATTCCTTTTTCAACAATATGAACTAATCATAACCATTATCTTCGTGTTAAACATAAATATATTCATTTCTATATTGCTGTTTTCACAGTATGAATCTTCTTGATTTTATTATCATTTACATTATGAAACCAACAACATTCATTTGATTGGTAACAGTTAAAAAAGGAAAATATATACAGGGTGATTGTAAAGTAACTCCCCATTTTAAAAATCTTATTTATTCCTGAACCATTATTTTTACAAAAAATGAATATGAGAGAATGCACCAGCATTTGCATCCAGCCTCACAAGCTGCTTGAGAATCACATCAACTGTTCTTCCCAGGAACTCTTGTGGAATGGTAGAAATTAATTCTCATATTTATCCTTCAAGTTCTTCCAAAGTCATTGGTTTTGTAGAGTAGACTTGCTCCTTCAACCAACCCCAAAGAAAAAAGTCGCAGGGTGTTAAATCAGGGCTTCTGGCCAGCCACTCATGCGGACCACATATACCCATCCATCTCCCAGGAAAATGGTGATTCAGTCATTCACAAAACAATAGCAAAATGTGGAGGAGCACTATCTTGCATAAAAATCAAGTCTTCAATATTCTCCAAAGTATTGACAACTGACCAGATTTCATCTTATGAATAGTCTAAAATAAGGAGTTACCTCTCAATCACCCTGTATAGTTAAGGGGAAACATTAAATTATTTTAGCTGTTAAGGTAGAGGGGGTGTGGAATAAAAGAGATTAAGTATCACTAGATTAGAGTATTGTGATTTTCCTGGAATTTCAAATTATATTATTCTTCTGGTGTTCATACTTACCTGTTTTGGTTTTTTAGGAACCCAGTGTCCAGTGGCTTCAGCCATTGGACCAGTAAAATATATATTAGCGTGAATCCCAGGGGTCTATCCCCCAAGCAACACCTACCCCTCTCATCTAAAAGGGGCAGGGCCTGGTTTATTATTGCCCAGTGCCTGAGGTGCCTCAAAGATGGGATACACGCAATTTTTAGCACTGGCCACTGCATGAGCTTTGGTTTGTGTGTGGCTCCTCACAATGATCGGACTTTGTGTTCATCTGACATGGTGGGATGTCAGAAAATAGATACACTTCTGGTGTTTATTTACCTTTACAATTTTGATTTGGTTGTTTTGTGTTATGGCATATCAATCCTTTTTGGGTCATTTAATGCCGAATCAAGTCATTTTGATATCAGGTTGCTTACAGTACCTGCTGTGGCTTAAATGTGTTAAACAAGCTCATCACTGCTTAACTTCAGTAATCTAGCAAGAATTGGTGCTTTCAACATGACTTGACCGTAAGCAAAATTTTGGTGTGTAACTATCAGAGAATAATTAGAAATAAGAATTTGCAGGGTGTTAATTCATAGCTAACAGCCATACTTTTATAATGCATTAGGTTATCCAAAAGAGGGTAACCCAACATAGGAAATGGTAGGGAAAAGACAAAGCAATTAATACAATATAACATTTAATTACACAACATACAAAGAGGGAACATAATTCCAATCCCAAACTATAAAACAGACACTAGGGGGTGGAAACTACTATTTTTCAGGAGGTCTGGGAACAAAAACAGGCACCATGTGCATAGCTGCTTAAGAAGTGAAAAGACACTTGTCTGCCGCTTTCAACGTTGTGTTGGTTAATAAAGGGAGATTTTAGGGTTCGCCTTGTCACGTGACCAAAACGAACACGTGATGTGGGAAAGCCTCTCCTTCAGTGTAAAAAGGGGGACAACTCTATTTTGTTTCTCAACAAAAGCAAAAAAATAAATAAATAAAAGGAAACTTTGAATAAATTGTATGTTGTATTTGAATATTACTGTTTTAAATTATTTTTATATAATGAATTTTTTTTTTTTTTAATTATTTTTTAATATGCTTTCAAGATAATGATACTTTTGAAATGTATATAATACTATAATTGAACTAGTGTCCCTTTGTAGTGTACTGGTTAACATGCTAATCTCATAAATCTATTATTACTGAATAGCGAGTTCAATCCTTGCTGGATGCCCCGTACTTGCAACCTATGAACACAATTCCCCAACCTCTGGCATAAAATAATCCTAGACATATTAATATTCCATTAAAATCAATCAATTAAACAAATCACACTCCCCAGAGCTCAGGAACTGGATATAGTTTAGTGTCATACCCAGAATATCCTTGAGAGGAGGGGGGAGGGTATTACTGAGTATCTGAAGAGGATGCAGTCAGCATATTCTATGCCACACTGACAGTGTAGTCATATGCTAGTCATGGTACTTATATGGAGGCACGTGGCATAATGGTTAGAGTCATAGGAAATGGACTTGTCGACCAGAGTTCAAATCCTAGACAAGGCTGTTTGCATTTCACATAGCGCTAATACCCTTGGGAAAGGTATGAATCCATATATTCTCCCTCTAGCTATGGGTAAAATAGTAGGGCAGACTGGGCTCTTTAAGCTTGGGTAGGTAACCAGTCTAGGAGAAGGAAAACTCTGAATTTGAAAATCCTGAGGTCAGTCGTTGATTGGGTTTATGGCATTTCTTGTGCACCAATTCTTTCCTATCAACTGTGCCAAAAAGTGCGGATGGTCCAACACAAGCCTTCATCTCTATAAACAAAACACTGTGTAGGTTGTTTATTGGATGAACCCTCATGCATTGAAATCGACGAGAGAGTCCATTCCATGGTACTTGATGAGATTATTTCATTCCATGACAACCACATGTATTTCCATTTAGTTGTTCTGTCAATTGTTCTGTACCCATGTTGTATTTTCAAAGATCTATTGAACTTGGAATTGACGCAACTTCATCGGAGCTTTCTCGTTGGATTGGTCGGAACAGGTGCGCTGGGTATTGGCAACTCAAAAGACAAGAAAAACTCTATATTGATAACAACAAATATTTATTGAAACACAATTGTGCAACAATAATATATAATGAAAAATATATCACCTTTGTTTTTGGAAAAAAAAGACTGGTGATTCGACTGGTGCTATTTTTGTAGTTATCATTAGTGATGGTTGAATTCAGGAACTTTGAGATTTTTGTTTTTTCTGGAGAAGTGTTTTAGCATTTTGGAGAGAATTCTTTCATCTTCAAGGTGGTCTCTCTCTCTCTCTCTCTCTCTCATTTTTCTCTCTTGTGTTGAACACTTTATAAAGGGCTCCTCCAGAAACAACCTTTCTGATTAGCTAACCAATCACAATTCTGATTCACCTGTAGGGAGGGTACCAACTCCTACGCATCAGATCTTCATTGGTTACATACATAAGCCGCAATATAGGGGCTTGGCTAATTAAGGCTCCTTACCCACAACTTATGGGAGGAGTATTGATAGATCTGACCTTTCAATTCTTATACGTTTTAATACAACTTTGCTCACTGAATGAAAACATTCCTTTGTCAGAAAATAAATTCCAAAGGATTGTTAGAGAATTTTGACAATACCAATACCAATCATTTAAACCAAATTCTATGTTAGTTGATGCTGACAATACATGCTGTCACCCTGTCCTTTCAAATTGAATGTTGAATTATTCTTATCTTTTCATATCAAAAAATATTTTCCTGATTTAAAAAAAAAAAAAAAAAAAAAAAAAAAAAAAAAAAAGGTACCATTCCACTAATAAGTTTGTATCACCAGTCGAATATCTCACATGTTGTCACAAGAGGGCGATAGCAAGGAAAGAAAAAAAGGTAAAAAATAACAAGAGAAATTGCAAATTTATCAATACAAAAAACAAAAAAAAACTTTATTTGGAAATTTTTTCTGAAGGCAAATATTAATTATTGGTCAAGAAACGAATATGGCACAAAATGTTGGAATGTAAAAAAGATCCGAAATTGGTCAGCAAAAAATGTAATCTGAATTTTAAAGATTATAAAAATGAAAAAAGTCATAATGAGATGAAAATATTTGTTGAAAAAAGAAAAAGAAAAATACAATGCATTTTCCTGGTTTAATTTGTAAAATGAAATTTAACAGTCAAACAAAATAAATTCTTTTTTTTTTTTAATCTGTGACATGGTGAAGAGAGTTTATAGGATTTTTC
This sequence comes from Doryteuthis pealeii, assembly GCA_023376005.1. Taxonomy (NCBI): domain Eukaryota; kingdom Metazoa; phylum Mollusca; class Cephalopoda; order Myopsida; family Loliginidae; genus Doryteuthis; species Doryteuthis pealeii. The sequence continues at coordinate 54,639,077 of CM042143.1, read as the reverse complement.
AGATGGCTGATTTTCAAAATTTATTGATTTTTATTTTATCATGGAGGTTGGTTTATTTAAATAAAAGATTCTGGTTAATTTTCTCTCTCTGTATAAGTAATACCTTTTCTTTGAGCTTTCAACATTGATTACTTAATACAATATTCGGTTAAATTGAACTTGACAGACCTAAATTCCACCATCATATGTCACCCCACCGAAAGAAAAAAAATACCAAAAATCAACGAATTAACTGAACTTAATGAAATTTTCAGTGTTGATATATTAATGAATAAAAAATATAATGCACCAGTTATTTTATTTTAAAATTTTTACATTTTTTCAGGTTAGTTAACTTTGAACCATGTATCTTTAAGAATCTGTGTTATGCCTCAAAGATACGGTGTTCAAAGTTAACTGACCTGAAAAAATGTAAATGTTTTTAAATAAAATAACTGGTGCATTATATCTTTTATTCATTAATATATCAACACTGAAAATTTCATTAAATTCAGTTAATTCCCTGATTTTTGGTTTTTTTTTCTTTCGGCGGGTGACATATGATGGTGGAATTTAGGTTCATTAAGTTCAATTTAACCTAATATTCCCTTTCTCTAAGTACCGTGTTTCCCTGAAAATTAGACAGGGTTTATCTTAATTTTAACTCTGAAATATTATTGATATCATGGAACAAAGATAGATAACATAAGTTATCTTTCTTTAAGAGAACTCTCCTCTTTTAAGAAACCCTTTTTGTGTGCCCATGCATCTTCACGCTCATTTTGACGTGGGCAAGTAGAGTGAGCAGCGAGTGTTGAAATAAACATCCTGAATATGTTGTTAGTGTTTGTATTTATTGTTAAGTATTTCCTTAGTTTAAAACATATTTAACAAATATAATACTAGGGCTTTTTTTTGGGGGGGGGGATGTCTTACGCTTCATATAAAACAAAAAAAAATGATATTACAAAGTAGAAAATCACAAATTTTCTAAATCAATAGAAATTACAAAAAACAATCTACAATTGATCATTGACGAAGACGATTGTTTACTTTGCATGAAGTGATTGTGAAGAATCTTTATTTCTTTCGTCTGTCTGCTGCTTTCAACTAGGGCTTATTTTAATGGGGAGGGCTTATATTAAAATCATCTTGAAAAATCACACTAGGTCTTATTTTGCAGACAGGTCTTATTTTTGAGGAAATACTCTCAACTAGGGCTTATTGTAAGGGGGAGTGCTTATATTAAAATCATCCTGAAAAATTACACTAGGTCTTATTTTGAAAGTAGGTCTTATTTTTGAGGAAATACTCTCAACTAGGGCTTATTTTAAGGGGGAGGGCTTATATTAAAGCCATCCTAAAAAATCACACTAGGTCTTATTTTGAAGGTAGGTCTTATTTTTGAGGAAATACTCTCAACTAGGGCTTATTTTAAAGGGGAGTGCTTATATTAAAATTATCTTGAAAAATCACTAGGTGTTATTTTGTAGGTAGGTCTTATTTTCGAGGAAATACTCTCAATTAGGGCTTATTTTTAAGGGGAGGGCTTATATTAAAGCCATCCTGAAAAATCACACTAGGTCTTATTTTCAGTGAAACACGGTTAAAGCACAAAGTAAAATTATCAATGATGCTACTCAAATAAAAATTTCACTCAATACTGGACGGATGAAGTTTTCCAAACCCACTTGGAACAAATTGCAACAAATTGGAGTTTTGAATTAAAAACAAAAAACAAAAGGTCAATCATTATTATCAATAAGTTAGATGAGTAGTATCCTTCATCTTATTATAATGGAGATTCGGTGTCTGTATGTAACCAAAACTACATCACTGCTTACATACCAATATCCACAGGAATTGCCTAAGTTTATCTATGAGTATTTAAGTTATAGCTAAAATCATTAATACATAGAATAAATCTTATTTATCAATGATATCTCTATGAAAATCTGAGTTGGATTTGCCCCAAAACTGTCCATGTTATTACTGAAATGTGTCTTAGATATCACTAAGAAATAAAGGTTTACATAATAAATGGTGAGGTTAATTTGCATACTGGTTTTAAGAAAACCGGGTTTAATAAATAATTACTTGGTATTATTGATCTCTAATATTATTGTTTTATTCTCCAACATATTAAAATCAATCCTATGTGTGATTTTATATAGAAACCCATTAAAATAAGTGTAATCTTTTTATATGCATTCTTATTTAATTTATTTAATCATTACATTAAAACCTAAATACTTACGCCCAGAGGGTGCATATTCTTGCTAGTCTTTTTAATTCTGCTGGCTTTTTATCCCAACTCACTCAGGTTGTCACTTTTTTGACAGGAACAAGAATATAGAATAAGCTATCAGTAGGATTCAAACTCACATCTCTTTCTGCCTCAGCAAAGCCTGATTCTACGTATCAACTGCTAAACTAACTCAGCTACAAGAACATCTATATATGAATACTCATGTTCCTTACTTGTACGACATCATCTTGCAAACACCCTCTGGTTAAAAATGAGACCATCCAAATCTTCCAAGATGAAATGCAAAAATGTAAATCCTGCTTATCCACCAAATTGTTATTTCCTAAGAGTGTCGTCACCTCAGCTAAATAATTCCATTTTTATTATACAGAAAGAAAGGGAAGAAAAACGACATACTATACAGAAAAAAATATAATAAGAAACAAAGGGGGTGAGCACGCGGAAGTGGTAACATTAATCTGTTTCAATCGAACATAATGAAGAGATGAAAACAAGTAAAGAGAGAAGAAAAAAAAAAGAGTGAGAGAGAAGAGAGTAAAATCAAGATTATTATACTTTTTACATATTGAACTATTTAGCAATAGCTCTTAAGTAAACATATCAAATGGCATAATAATTAAATTATCATACTATGGTATATCCACAGGTCCTTTTAGTAGATAGTATTACTGAAATCAAAATAACACCTATAAAGCCACTCAATACTCCTGTCTCTGATTGGTTGGTGCCATATTTGCTGTTATTGTTAGATACACTTCCAGTATCAAGAGTCTATATTTCATTTTTTAAATTTTTATTTTAGATAAATACTATTCAGATTCTTGTAGCTTAGTTAGTATAGCATTTGATACATAGAACCAGACTTCTCAAAGCCAGAAGAAGAGGATGCAAATTTGAATCTTATCAGTAGCTTATTCTTTATTTTTGTTTCTGACACGTACTGTTCCTTGCTTTCATAGAAGTTGTGATAAAAAGCAACTAGAATAAAGGAAGATAAAGGATAATAATAGTAAAATATTATTAATAATTATGATTGACAGTTTCATCTAAAAAAACAAAATTAAAAATTTGACAACATCCAGAAAGAATACCTGTGTGTGTGTGTGTGTGTGTCTGTGTGTGTGTGTGTATATATATATATATATATATATATGTGTGTTTTGAAAAAAAGTATTGAAATTTTTAATACTTTTTGACACACCTTGTATTCTGAAAAAATAACGTTCCATTCATTTTTCATTTCTATCTTGGTAAATACAGCTTTTAAACGTGGTACTTTTTGACACACCTTGTATTCTGAAAAAAAATCAATGAATGGAACTTTTTTTTTTCTTTTCAGAATACAAGTACCAAAAATCTTGATACTTTTTTGGGCACATCTTGTGTGTGTATGTCTGTGTGTGTATGTGTATATATATATATATATATATATATATAAAGAGAGAGATTTTACTATATTCATAAATAAAGAGTGCTCATTATCAGTATAGAGCATATATAGGATCAACTTAGAATAGTGTAGACATGGAATCAATGGCGCTTGGTGACTATGCAATCATCTTGGTCTGATAATCATATAGGCTAGAAAGTGACAGTAACCAAGCACTATTAACAATGTGTCTACACTATTCTAATATATATATATATATATAAAAGAGAGAGAGAGAGAAAAAAACATGATTACAAGGTGAACCTTGTTTTTTTAATTCTAAGGAGAGCAGAGTATGGTTGTAAATCCTTAAATAGAGGGTTATACTGTTTTGTTTCTTTTTTTTTTTTATCCAGGGTGACAATGCATTCATAAGTATTTGTAACACTATTCCTATGAATTGGTAATGGCAGGGATGGTGAAGATCAATTCTTATGATGATAAATTTCAAGGTTTTTCTTCTTTTTTTGGGGTGCTAAATACTAGGCCCCCAAAATGAGACAAGCATTTTTCAGAGTATTTTGCACAAAAAAAGGTGAATAATATACAATATTGCAACAAGTTTGTGTGTAAATATAATTAAGATTATTGATTGTCTTTTGAGGAGGAAATTATTATTAAAAAGTAAACATAGAAAACATTCTGCCTTTTTAGAAGGAAATAAAATGATACCATAGAATAATAGACATGAGCCTAATCAATACCATACAACATGATCCCCAATAATGCTATGACATTGTTAAAACCAATTACTACAAAAGTGTAAATATAGATACACAACATATATTACTTCCTAACTGCTAGGCATGACATAACCCCAGATGTGTTGATATGCCGTTAAAATCAATCAACCAACTATTGAGTAAAAACAAATCTGAAGCCGGAGTCCCTAAGGTGGTGTGACGCTGAAATCCGGTGCAACCCAGCAACTCCTGCAACACTACTGCTGCCAAACTGCATTGGCTTCTTACCTTTCCTTTGGATCACAGCGGCAATGTGGAGAGGGGGATTTGCTGTCTGGGCAACAGTTCATCCTCCATACCAAACTGCTCAGGCTACGTAGTTCCACAAAAAAATGGACACTACGCCATCGTCTTGCGTAGACGGAAGGATGCCAACAACCATTGAGGAGGAAATTTAAAAATAAGTTAAAGTTCATTAACATCATTTTGACTGTTCTTTATCATCGGGGTGGCCTAATGTCGGTATGAGCCATACAGCGAGGGAGTCTATCCCCTTTTCACTAGCGCTAAACCAAGGAGATTGTTTTTGCATCTGAGGTGGAGTGCCACACCTACCATCAGCTCCTTACTTTACCGCACAGATCCCTGTGCTACTCATACGCTGAGTTGACGAGGGCCGGTATCGAACTAGGAACCTTGTGGTTTCTAGACGAACGCTCTACTGACTGAGCTAACCCGGTTCTTCATCAGTCATATCTAATTGCTTTAATGTCGGTCAGATTTGGATTTTTCATTACTTAAAAGTTAGTTTTATGTTAGAACTACAAAAACGAGAATAGTGTGAGCCCTGTCAGCTGGGGCTTTATAATACACCAACTGCACCTCTGCAGAGAGGTAAGAACCCCTCAATGGGGCCACCTGTGGGCTGTGGGTGACGACCTGTGATACTTAAGGACGGAATCCTGGTGGATGAGCAGTCCATAACATGCAACACTCCACTTAGACCCTTACTTATGCTAGACAGTGATCTATGGGTTAAATAGAAAAATCTGTTTATAAAAAAACTGAGTATCCATAAAGAATGAATTTATTTCAAAACTTTGTCGCCATTAAATAACCCACTGAGGTTGATATGCCATAAAACAAACCAAACCAAACAAGAATAGTGTGTGTGTGTGCGTGTGTACATGATTTCAGAGAAACTTAAAGTCAATTTGTAAATTAGCCAGATTAAAGTTGGCAGAGTGGCTTTTTTGTAAGGATCAGCCAGACAGCGAAGGAGTCTATCCCCTTTTCGCTCATGCTAGACCAGAGGGATTTTTTTTATGAAGTTGAGCACCACATCTACCATCACTCTCCACTTTACCACACAGATCAGATTACCTAATCTGTGCTACTCATGTACTGAGTTGGCGAGAACTGGTATCAAACAGGAACCTTGCGATTCCTTGGTGGGTGCTCTAACGACTGAGCTAAAATTGAAGGCTGACAAAATTGGCATGAGAATTTTAAGAATTAAAAAACGTCATTAGGTTTCAAGAAGAATAATTTCAAGAATGCTGAATGAAGCTGGGGGGGGGGGGTTCAAAATGGCGTGCAAACAAATTGTTAATGTCTACAAAGAACTTAGCAGACTGACTCAAAATTTTGTTGCTATATGTATTTACCCAACCCCTCCACAGGAGCAATATGTGACTCAAGGTCAATTTTTTAAGCAGAGTTTAGCAGGTTTGAATTCAGAGTTTTCTTTCTCCTAGACTGGTTACCATACCAATGTTAAAAAACCCAGTTGGCCTATATTTACTCATAGATGGATTCATACCTTTTCCAAGGGTATTAGTGCTATGTGAAATGCAACCAGCCTTGCCCAGTATTTGAACTCCTATCACCTTTTCCATACGACGGTAACCATTACACCACAGACACCTTCAAAAAATTTTGTTGGTATATGGCCACTATGATACTCAGTGATTTGAGTGTGCTCTCTGGATTGATGTGTCATGCTTTGAGCTGTCTACCAATGCTCCAGAATAGTATCTTTGAGTTTTAGATAAAAGATTCAACCCAGAATGCCTGTCTAGCATTGTGATGCAAGGAGGAAAGGGACTTGTGGTATGGCGCAGGTGCTTCTGGTATTGGTAAACTGGTACAATGTGAAAAGTCCGTTATACAAAGTAGTACCAAAATATATAAGAAAATGATCCTTCCAAGCTTGAAGTAAAAGGTGAGAAACTATTATCCAACAAGATAATTCACCAACACATGTTACAAAACTAAACAAAAATCATGGCTCAAGTGTAAGTCTTTATACATGATTGTGATTTTGGCCTGGGTAGTGACCAAATCTGAACCCCAAAAGAATATATGGATGTATATCAAAGCCAAATAGGTTAGGAGAAAATTTGGGAATATCGACCAGCTGTGAGAAGCAGTTATACAGGGTGATTGTAAAGTAACTCCTTTCCCTACTTTAAAAATCTTATAATTTATTTCTGAATCATTATTTTTACAAAAAATGAATATGAGAAGAGGACATATAACATTAAGTTTTATTTAAAATTCTATATGGGCGCCAGCATTCACCTACAGCCTCTAAGCCACTCAAGAATTGCATCAACTGATCTTCCAAGGAACTCTTGTGGAATGGTAGAAATAAATTCTCGTATTCGTCCTTCAAGTTCTTCCAAATTCATTGGTTTTGTAGAGTAGACTTTCTCCTTCAACCACCCCAAAGAAAAAAAGTCACAGGCTATTAAATAGGGTTTTTTCGCCAGCCACTTTTGTGGACCACGTCTACCTATCCATCTCCCAGCTGTAATTATCACTATTTTTCACTTAAACGGCTCTGTGAGCTGTTAGCGGCACTATCTGAAAGGTATAATTAACCTTAGAGGTTTTAAAAAGTAATGGGTTTCTATGCTAACTCATTGCCACCACGCCAACGATAAACGAAAGCTGTATCGGACTGATCGTGATACTGCTAGTGAAATGGAACAAAAGTGGATGAGGGGGGAGAGGCCTATCAGTTTATATCTTAAGAAGCCACATATGCAAATTAAATACGGCACTACATTGTTGTATATTTGTTAGAAGAAAAGAATAATTGATTTAAAAAAAAGCTTGCCTCATTTTTTTTGGCCTAGTAGTATAGTTCTGCTAGCTCAAACCTTGGATAATTGGTTTCCCATCAATGCAAAGTGATATTTGAATAATTAAATTTTTCTTTTCTTAAGTGGGTTGGCAAATAAAATACCAAGACACATGTTTCTACAGATCAAAAATTTAAAGTGCACCCCCCCCCAACATTTTTCAAGCTAAAAAATAAAAATAAAACAAAAAAAAATCCTCCACAACTAAATATCTGTTTCTTCTGCATAAAACATAATTGTAATATTAAGTAAAATTTGAAATCTCTATATGGGATCAAATTTTCATTTCTTAAAAGACTATTGGCAAATGTTTTGTTTTTTTCCATTTTTGAGACACTGTAATATTCAATATTAGATAACCATCGACAAAAAGCTCTCTTATTCCACCTCATCAATAAACACAATTAGAATACACAGTCCCAGGAAGAAGAGCAACAATATCATAGAATAATTACAGCTTAATGTGAACCCAGCTCAATAATAGTGATAGCATATTATAAAAAAAAAAGTTCATTAACATAGAAAAAATAAATCAAATAATCACATTGATTGAAATAAGAATAAATATCAATTTGTCTGAATTTTTTAGATGAGGTTTGATAATTTGTATTATTCGGACTGTTGTCATCTTTATTGTTATATACACGTTTCGGCTGATGTGTCCTCTGGCCTTCTTCAGGTGTTTCTTGTTAAACTTGGGAACCTAGAATACTTAACATAGCTTAACACTTGTACTCTGTTATGGTTAATGGAATGGATTGAATAAAGGGTTTGGTTTGAAGTACCATGAAGGCTCCCAATTACAACAAGAAATACCTGAAGAAAGCTCGAGGGCACATTGGCCGAAATGTTGTGTATATAATAATAAAGATGAGGACAATTATCCAAATAATCCAATCACTCATCTTGCTTCTAGTGCAGTTTTTAGCACAGCAAACCAATCTGAAAAATCCAATTAAATAATAAGTATCAATATAATAACGTGCTACCACTGTTATTGCAGTTTCTGAAAAAAGAAAAAATAGAAAGAAAAAAAAAACATTATAAAAGCATCAAAAGTAATGAACAATTATTTCTTGAAAAAAAATGTTTTTTTTTTAAAAAGAGGTTTTTGGTAAATTGATACCATTTAAAGAACCTTTTTATAATGTATTTAGTTTTATATACAAACAAGCACGATCTAAGGCAACCACAGCAGCAATAGTACCAGAATTTGTTTCACATAGATATTTTTCAATTACTTTTTAAAAAATCTGTACATATTTATAGTAAATAAATTTTGAAAGATATATTTCAAAGTGCATTCAGTTGAAATAACTTTTCCAATTGATATGAGACACTTGTAATGTTGCAGAAGTATGGTATGAAGATTCCTGTATGAATTATAAGGCATTTTTTCTTCTTTTTTTTTTTTTAAAGAAATCAAATCCTGAGTATTGGAATAAAACAATTTGGCTCAATTGTTTAATACAATTTGCTATTCTTTCTTTTAGTGCAAAAGTGTTTCTCAAGATAAATCTAGCTAAATTTTGTTCCCTTGCTTAAACTCAGATTTTTGTAAGTTTTCCTAAAAGTAAGTAAAAAAAACAAAACAAAAAAAAAAAAAAGAAAGGAACCTTGGTGGAGTGGCCTATTGTCAGTATCAGCCGGACATGAGGGAGTAGCACTAGACCAGGAAGATTGTTTTTGCATCTGAAGATGGTGCACCACATATACCATCAGCTCTTCACTTTATTGCACAGATCTAAGCTATAATTCAGCTAAGGCATATAGATGACCTGTTTTATACGCTGACCTGATCAGAAATGATTACAGGTATTGTTGGATTATGCAAACTTAGATCAGCTATACAGTATATGGTAAAAGAAAACAAACTTCCCTTTTTTTGGACATCCTAGAAAACATACAGAAGATGGGTATAGCATGTGCATGTACAAATAAATTAACATACATATTATCATAGGAAATGAAATTGAAAAGCCAAGTTCAAATCCTTAATGAGGTTGTTTTGCATTTCACTTCATGCTAATGCCCTTGGGAAAGGCATGAATCCATCTCTTCTCTCCCAGCATATTATTTGTTAATGTTGTGATAAAAGATTCCCCCTTAAGCTATACAAAATAACAGTAAATTTGTATACAGATGTTAGGCTTAAAAGTAGAAAGTTTATTTTTCTACAGTGATAACAAAATCTCAAAACTATATTAAATGTGGTGTAATGGTTAGCAAACTAGATTAGCAGACCATTGTTAGTGAGTTTGATTCTCACTGGGTGCCCCATACTTCTGGCCTTGTGCTACATCCAAGCTACGCTTAGTAAATAACTATATTAAATTATTGCTGTATTTCCTGATGTCAAAGATGCTATTTTTCCCAAAAAATAAATCTTAAAAATTTATTCTGCATCCTGAAGACTACTTTTTTTTTATTTTACTTATTCTTTTTCCGCCAAAATTTTGCAAATGAAAACTGGTGTGCCTCCTCAATATTTTAACAGGACTGCACATGTACAAGTGTGTGTAAAAGGGAGGGAAAATATGATTTTCTTTTTTTTTTGCTATATAGTATTATTTCATATAAGACTGTTTTTTATTAAATTTCACAATATTTGTTAAGAATTTTCATTGAATCAAAAATTTCCAAATTTTAATACAACAATATCGATTTATTTCTATTGAGTCAAGCAATGACCAAAATATCCTGATAATTTTTTTTTTTTTTTCAAGTTTAAGTAAAATTTCAGTTTTTTATTTTCCAGGTTATAATTCCAAATTCTTATGATTTTTTTTTTTTTTTTTTTTTTTTTTTTTTTTTTTTAAAATACTTTAAGATTTTAAAATTTCAAGACAACAAACTCAAAACATATGAGTTGCAGATGTACAACATCTTTTTTTAAATTAATGTTTTCAGAAGGACCATAAAAGATTAAATTCTATCCGCAAACCAGCCACGTCCACAAGCAAAAAAAGAAAAGTAACAGTAAGTATTTAGATATTTATGAGGTAAAATAATTCACAATATAATTGCTTTCACAATATTGTCAGGAAGCTTTTAGTTTTTGAAAGTCAAGTGTAGTAAATAAGATTATTATTAAATATTATTAATGCTGCATTTTTAGCATTACATTCTGATTTTAAAATTCTATAATTAAATATTCTATGAAAGAATTGAAAAACTCTGTGCAACATATACAAAAAGAATTCAAGACACAAAGCAGAGTTTCAAGATTGGATTATAAATAGAGACCATCAGAAATATGAATACATCATCAAGAAATGGTCAATAAATATTTTAAAAAAAGGGTCAAAAGTGACATTTTTGATCATCCAAATTGGCTCATTTTATTAGGAATGCATTTTTTTTATTACAACACTCTATCCAATGTGAGTGCATTTGGTTTTACTTCAAATTAATGGAAGACCAAAAGTGCAATATTTATTTATTGACTTCAAAATTAAAAAAGTAGCTAAAACCTTTTATATTCAATGTTGTTTGAACAAATTTTTTGATATTTGATGGTTATATAAAAAGTAAAGTAAAGTTGGCGAACTGGCCTATTGTTGGTATCAGCTGGACAGCAAGGGAGTCTATCCCTTGTTTGCTGGTGTGCCACACCTATCATCAGCTCCCCACTTTACTGCACAGATCAGATTACTCAATCTGTGCTACTCATGTGCTGAGTTGACGGGGACCGGTATCGAACCAGGAACCTTGTGATTCATAGGCAAGTGCTCTACCCACTGAGTTAAACCAGCCCCTTGGCTATATATTCCACTCTAAACTTCAACCAAAAAAATTGGGGGGACAGAAGAACATATTCCTACCAGTCTGAATTTTTGTGGCAGAAGGAAATCAAGAGTCAGCCAGAAAAATGCATATTTTCCACATTTAGTTTCATTGTTATAAATCATTATATATTTTAAATAAACTAATAAGTAAATAAATTATGATTGTGTAAATAAATGATTAAATTTATATTGTTATAGTTTCATTTTGAAGTCAGTAAGCATTGTATTTATGTGCTTCCATAACTTGATTGAAGTTACTCCAGAACTTTATCTTTTATAACAAAAAACATTCCTTAATAAAAAGAGTCAATTTAGACAGTCATAAAAAAAACTTGAATATTGCCAAAAGAAGATTTTGCATATAAATAAGTGAGAATAAATGAAATAGAAGATGAGTTTATAAAATTTGTAGAAATGTAAATGACTTTATAATTATAAAAACAGAAACACTCTTCTTTATACAGAATTTGTATTTATAATGATAAAAATGCAAAATTAATTTCTAATGTGATCATATTTACCTGATAATAAATAGTATTCAATTATTAAACTTCTAATTAGTAATAGAAAAAAGAGTTAAAAAAACTTGATTAGACATCTTCCAACATTAGAAAAAATGTCTTTTGTCAAATGTAATTATATTAAACAATTACATAGTTATACTATTTAAACTTTCAATAAGCTATTTTGATCAGTAAAAAATTAATTCCTTTAATAATTTTTCTTTTGTTGAATTATAATTTTTATATATTACCATGTAAAGTTAATGTATTGATATTTTTGTCTATTGTATTTAATATGACATAATTTGTTGTTTTATTTATGATATAACTAAATTTTATAATCATTTAAAGCAGTCTCATAGAATACACAAACTGTGTACACATGTTTAATACATTTTATATCTCTTATTCATAAAGTATTGTTTAACATTTCAATGTAAAATAATAATAATAATAGTAGTAGAAGAAATTTACCTTCTTGTAGATATAGCAGTGTCATAAGATAAAAATATATCTGTTAATATTCTAAGTAAATATAAATATCTTAAAATTGAAAAAAGAAATGTGGCACCTTAAAACTGGAATGAAACTATAATAATTGGAGCCCTAGGTGCAGACAAGCACCTGAAGAAGATTCCTGGTAGCCCCAGATTTACTGGAACTACTCATTTACTCAAGAGTGTTATCAATATATAAAGGAATTGTAAAAAACGTACATGATGAGGATCACTTAATATCAATTTCTGTAAATAAAATGCAGGCGGACCTGAACTTTCAGAACCCCCCCATCTAAAATTTTTTTTTTTTCTTCTTTCAATGGATTATTATCGATTGCACACCAATCTATCAGACTGTGGGGAAAAAAAATTCAAAAAAGTTATTTATTTTTCGAGTTTTCAGGGGTGCTCAGTTCCCCGTATAAGTTTATAGTAAATCGATCCCCCATATCGGAACCGCTTGAAAGGAAACTGGCGCAAAGGTGTCAAAGTTAGGGTGGCCCAGAAAAAACAGAACCCAAATTATTTATTATCGAGCGGTTCCGATATGGGGGATCGATTTACGATAAACTTATATGGGGAAATGAGCACCCCTGAAAACTGGAAAAAATAAAGAACTTTTTAGAATTTTTTTTTTACAATCTGATAGATTGGTGTGCAATCGATAATAATCCGTTGAAAAAAAAAAAAAAAAAGATTAAAAACAAAAATTTTAGATGGGGGGGTTCTGAAAGTTCAGGTCCACCAAAATGCATATATTCATTATCTTCCCTTACTCTGGGTCTCAAGTAGAGAGCCAATAAGGGACTGTATTGAAGAAAAAGAAAAAGAAGGCAGTGGCAGTGGCAATAATAATAATGATAATAATAACTGTGGAACATGAAGGTGACGGTGATACCGATTGTAGTTAGTGCATTTGGAACAGTCCCCAAAGCCCTGGAAAAGAGACTGGGGTAACTGGAAATCAGAAAAAGAATCAAGACCCTTCAATCCACAACACTGTTAAAAGATTAGCTAGTATACTTTAAAAAGAGTCCTGAGGAGACTTGCTGTCACTCAGATTTCAATGAAAAACCATCAGTTAAAACTGATGTGAAAAACTTACAAGGAGTAAAATTATGATAAAAATCCCCACTACCACATCAAATCAAATAAATAGTTTGGCACTCATTCATATAGTTTCTTTTACAGAAATTCTGAAAATAAGAAAATCTAACCATAGCAAAGATTACTTGTATTTTCTTGCAATTTTCAAAATGAATTTCTTAACTATAAAAAGAGGAGTGTCACTTGGATTCAAATATCCTTTCTGTGTCATCAAATCTGGCTGGTCAGTGCTTAGTGAACAAAGATACAAATAAATTTACTTAATCAAGACCCTTCAAAACACAACATTGTTAAGATAAGCTAGAATATTTAGAAGAGTCCTGGAGACCTGAGGAGACTCGCTGTCACTCAGATTTCAATGAAAAACCACATTAGACAATAATACTTTATCTAAACAGCAGTATTTTTTTTTAACTGTTAAAAAAAATATATATAACTTAAAAATAAAAGAAATTTAGGTCAAACAATCAATGCCACTACATAAAAAAAAAAAAAATTTTTTTAAACTCAATTTTTTTATCTAAAAAAATATTGATTGAGTTCTGATTTTATATAAAACGCCATAGTCAGCTGAACCATTATTTTTGTTATTTATAAAAAAAGATACTTTGTATAAATATCAATTTGAATTCACATGTAAAGTGTTATTTGATAATTAAGTTAAAAATTTACTATAGGTCATAACTAAAAAAATTTCCAATAGGTCATAGCTAAAAAAATATTGATTGATTTCTGATTTTATATAAACCGCCATAATCAGCTGAACCATTATTTTTGTTAATATTTATGAGAAAAGATACTTTATGTAAATATCAATTTGAATCCATGTGTAAAGTGTTATTTGATACTTAAGTTAAAAATTTACAATAGATCATAAATGTATAGGATTTAACTGATTTCTTTTCTTCTGGATACAAATCACAAGCTATTGACCTCCTCTATATCTTATTCTAAAAATTTGATATCTAAACTTTCCTGTACATCATATCTTGGACTTGGTACATATTAATATAACACAGTAACCAATTAAATATAAACTTAAATCAGCTTAATGCTATCATAAAAATAAAAAATTAATATAGAAATACTGTTGAAAATTTTAAGATGTGTGCAGAAGGCAAATAACTTTCTCATAGCATTTAAAAAAAAAAATAACGTTACTGCAAATTCATCCAAGTCAAAAATATTGATCAGAAAAGAATTGCAAAGCTCTTCAATGCGAATTTTGAAAAGTAAAGTGAAAATATGTCCAAATTGCAAGCTAAAGAAAATATTCCTATTGTCATACTTTCAGATATAAGAAATTCTGAATTAATTATTTTTATAGTACAGAAAAAGTTTTTAAAGTTTAAATTTGAAGAAAACAAAAAAAGAATTACAAAGCTCTTCAATTTGAATTGTGCAAATTAAAGTGAAAATAGATTCAATTGCAAGCTAAAGAAAATATCCTGAGCCTCAACCAGTGCTAGAGTCACATTGACATACTTTCAGATATAAGAAATCCTTCTGATTAAATTTTTTTTATAGAACAGAAAAGTTTTAAAGTTTAAATTTCAAGAAAGTATTTTTTTTCTTTAAATCAATTTTTGAAAAATTAATGAAATAATATTTGTGTGGATTTTTGAAATGAGGCTTGATAATTTGGATTTTTCAGACAGTTATCCTCATCTTTATTGTTATACACACAACTTTGGACACATGGTGCAATGGATATAAGGGTTAATACAGTTCTAAGTCACAATCATCTGTAGGTTGCAGGTGCAGGTTCAAATGGCTTAACACTTGTACCCGGTCATGGTTAGCAGAATGAGAACAGTCTACCCCAGTGGATTGAATAAAGGATTTAGTTCAAATTCCATGAAGGCTCCCGATTATGACATGAAGGCTCTTGAGTTCAACAAGAAACACCTTAATAAGGCCAGAGGGCACATCAGCCGAAACGTGTATATAACAATAAAGTTGTTGGCGGAGTGGCCTATTGTCAATATCAGCCATACAATGAAATGAGGGAGTCTAGCTAGTGCTAGACAAGAGAGATTGTTTATGCTGGGGTGGAGTGCCACACTTACCCTCAACTCCACACTTTACCGTACAGATCAGATTATCTGTGCTACTTATGCACTCAACAGTCCGAAAAATCCAAATAATACAAATTAATGAAACAACTTTTAAGTTCAAGAGAATGAATTTGTTTGGCAAAAAATAATTTTGAAAAAATAGTTTTCTCATTGTAAAATCAGAAAACTTGCAAATTATTAAATTTAATATGTAAAAAAAAAAAAAAAACTTATAGAAAATACAAAAGTTCAGTTGATTTTTTTTAATGAATATCACATTTAGTTAAACTGAAAGTGTGTGTGGATGTTGATGAAAGCCAAACATGAAAAATGTTGTTTATGTTAATAATAAAAATAGAAAAGAAATTTCATTGTAAATAAGAATTAAATACATATTGTTGTCATCTAGCTTTATAGTTGGCCTGTAACCATCGGAATATCTCCTCAAGACCTTGGCCTGACCAGGCACTCATCTCATGAACTGTAATTCGCTGTGTGGAATGTTGTAAAATTTCTTCGAGTCGCAAATAATTCTCAAACTCTGGTCGAGGCATCACAGTTCCTAAGTCTCTGAAAAACAAACCCAAAAACAAAATAAGGCTTGTGAAGAAAAAAAAAAAAAAAAAAAAAAAACCGAAAGAAGAAATCGATATTCAATAAAAAAATAAATTTAAAGTTATTTTGCTAATTTCAGTAGAAAGTATTCGGTAAAGTTAGAAAAAAATAGATTCATAGTCATATATTAAAAGGAAAATATTTTTTGAAACTCTCAAATTCTAAATAGAAAAAAGAAAACTTTTTACAAAGCAAAATATAAAATACATCCATGAAATACATATACATAAACTCATTTTATTATGGTTGGAGGCCGTGATGTAATGGTTAGAGTTGTAGGAAATGGAATTGTCGACTCGAGTTCAAATCCTGGACGAAGCTACAGTTCACATAGCGCTTATACCCTTGGAAAAGGTATGAATCCAACTACTCTCTTTCCAGCTATGGGTAAATAGTAGGGCAGACTGAGCTAAAGGTCGACTCGAGAGCTACAGAGCGCTTGGAAAAGGTATGAATCCAACTACTCTCTTTCCAGCTATGGGTAAATAGTAGGGCAGACTAAGATAGGAGAAGGAAAACTCTGAATTCAAACATTAAACTCTGCTTGGGGTGGTCATTACTAGAATAGACTCAGTCCTAATTAGTGATCTATTTCACTAATTCATAATTCATACAAAATATACCTGTAAAGGAAATTTGAGTACCAACTTTTATCTCACATTCTAACAGTTTTTGGCATTAAATAGTTATTATACTTGTAATAAGTAATTGAGAGTTATCTCCCCTTTGGAGAACTCTCTAGTGAATACTAGACTATATAAAGTCTCAGTAAGTGTACCAATTATTCTAAGTAGAATAAAACTTTCCAAAGTCTATTGGTATTATTGTTTATCATTACAATACCATTAAACATTTTTGAATTTGTTTACTGCTTTTAATTGTCACTTTATTACAAGTGTAAGCAGTTCTTAAAAAAATGGTTGAGAAAATACTAATTGTTATTTCATAAAATGTTAGAATTTCAGTTTCATCATCAACTTACATTTTATTAAGAAGGATGAGGACAGGAATGTTCATCAGTTGTTTGTCTCGAAGGACTGTGAGTAATTGGATGCACGCAGCAGATACTTGCTGTCTGTTGTTCAAATCGATCATAAACTGAAACAAAAAAATTGGTTTAAATCTTCTGATAACAAAAGATAGAGAAATTTTTAAACATTAAACATAAAAATTTGAATAAATTCTTTGTATAATTCATGTTGAAAGAATTTGTATAATATTTGAAGTCAAGTAATAGGATCATTAATTAAAAAAATTTAAAAAAACCTATCTGATGGAATGTAATCATATGACAAACATAGAAAAAAAGAAATTGGCAAAATAAATAGTTTTCTCTTATCCAAATTCAAGATTACTATGTGAAACTAATAAAAAAAAAACTAAAAAAACCAAAAAATAAAATTCCAATGGTTACAGGCCAACTATAAAGCTAGATGAATGAAATTTCTTTTCTATTTTATCATTAGCATAAACAACTTATGGGATATTTACAAAAATTGCTATAATTATTTACTGGCACCCCAGCATACCAGTTGAAAACAAGGATCCTTAACGGGGGGGGGGGGTCTCCACACAAACCAAAGTTCATGCATGGCCAGTGAAAAAATTGTGTGGATCCCTTCGACATTCCTCTCTTGAGGCGCCTCAGGCACTAAGCAATGAACCTAGCCCGGCCCGTTTAAATTAAGGGGGCAGGTATTGCCTGGAGGGATGGCCCCTTGGGATCACGCTGATATTAAATATTTTACCAGTCCAATGGCTGAAGCCACTGGACACAGTACCTGAGGGTCAGGTAACAAAATTACTATATTCATATTTTAGATTCCCCCAATATTCCATACATAGGATGAAACTTTTTACATATAATGAATATTCACAGCAATCCTAAATTGTGTATACATCATTTTTGAAAGGCTTCCATGCTAACTATAAAAGAAAAGTTTTAAAATTTTCATTTTGAATAATCCCAGAATAATGATATTTGAAAGTCCTTTAAAATGGAAATGATAGCATTTAACAGAGTATAAAATATGTTGTCTAAATCAGGCATGTCAAATTGAGTAGCCCCCACCCCCTTAGGACCGCATAGATTACATATGTATGTCATGAGGGCTGCACATGACAACTAAGTCTTTAAATCCTTCTTCTATATTAATAGAACAAAGTGATGATTGCTATCATTAATTTCTTTATTATTAACTAAAAGCCAACGAATACATATCTAAGAAAAAAAACTTTGTTAAAAAGAAAGGAAAAAAGACTATTATTGACTAAGTTCAAATAATAAAGCATACAAGTGTCACTGTCACTTTCAATTATAGCCATGTGCTGATTGAAAGCAGGAGAAGGCAAGAGGAAAGACTCACTCCCTTTTATTGATTGGGTTAGCCTCCTTCTTCTGCAACTCAAAGGAAGGAGTGAGAGACACATTGCCCTCATGAATATAAACAACTGCTTTTTGTTTGGAAAAACTTTTTAAAAAACCTGGGGTATTGTAAACGCGTCGTATGAGAGTGCAGTCTGCGTGCAGACTGTACCTGTACTTGACACCTGTTTGACATGCCTGGTCTAAATAACAATGCAACCTCCAAGTATCAAGCACTTGTTCATCATTTTTCTTAGAAGTTAATTAAAGAAAAACAATTTTATCAAATATGTACAACATAGCTTAAAATAAAATTAACATTAAAAAATTGAGTATGTACAATATAGCTAAAAAATAAAAATAAATACAAATATAGCTTAAAATAAAATAAAATGAAATATATCTTAAAATAAAATCAACATAACTAAAATTAAATATGTACAATATAGCTAAAAATAAAATTGAATACAATATAGCTTAAAATAAAATAAAATGAAATATATCTTAAAATAAAACCAACATAACTAAAATTAAATATGTACAATATAGCTAAAAATAAAATTAACATAAAAATTATGAAGCTTTTCATAATTATTTAGATTTATAGATATTTATGATCTTATAAATAACAGCCTCTAATCAATTGGATAGTGTTGTGTCTGAATTATCAAATAACAACATTGAAATCCAGAAGAAAGGTTAACATAGGTTTATTACTTTTTTAGTACTAAAGATATAACATAAACTCTAACAGGCAGCTCTTTAACAACAGTAATCAAATCTCTGTAGCAAACTAGCTATTAGTTGACTACTTTCTTGTGTAATCCATATTATCTATGTGTTTCATTGGATGAGTCCAAGTTTTTTGTTGGGGAAATATCTTCCCTTACAACAGATTGTGTAAAATGTTTATTAAGTATGAATAAAAGATAATTTCAAAATAGATTTGTGATTTATTGAATAATGTTTGATTTCATTCTTTTTTTTTTGTCATTTTTCAGGGAACTTCATCATTCAATCCTCACACAACTTTTTAACAATCACAGAAAAGTGCCTTTTGCAGTCTTTCAGGGAATTTTTTTTTTTTATGAAAAGATTTTTTTATATATAAAAAATTTTTTTTACGAAAAGATTTTTAATAAAGATTGAAATAAATGTATTGTGACTGAATTAATCAATTAACAACATTGAAAATCCAGAAAAGATTTATTGCTTTTTGTACAGGAATAAATAATAGTCAATGCGCAGTTCCCCAAAAGTATGACTAGCTACTCGACTAGTAGTGACTTGACTACGACTACATATTTGTATCTATGTTCCTTTGGATGAGTCCAACTAACGGCCCCTCCGATCAATCGGCTGGTCACGTCAAGCCCTAGCACCTATATGATTGCCCCAACCCGATTGCCCTGATGGCAAGCCCCAACCCCTTTTTATCATATGGGTGCTAGAAGACGGTGGCTGCGGGTCTACATGTCCTGGGAATGATGTTAAACTCTATCTGATGGTGAGGTTCCAGTTTTGGAGGTTTGGGGAATGTGGAGCACCCCTTCATCACCATTGCTCCCTGGTCCACTCTGACCCGGAGTGGTAGTACCTGTTAGGGTCCCATCTATGGGTTAAATAGAAAAATGTATTTATAAAAAAATTGTATTATCCATTAAGAATTGATTTATTTCAAAACTTTATCGGCATTAAATGACCCATTGAGGTTGATATGCCGTAAAACAAAACAAACCAAACCAAACCAACTATCTTGTGTTGTGACTGAATATATCAAATACAACATTGAAAATCTAGAAAAGTTTTATTACTTTTTGTACAGGAATATAAATAATAGTCAACGTGCAGTTCTCCAACAGTTTGACTAGCGACTCGACTACAAATACTACTACGTAACTTGACTACGAATAATCTTGCATATCCGTATCTTTATATGTGTTCTTTTGGACGAGCCCGACTATCTTGTGGGGAAATATCTTCCCTTACAACACTTAGCAACCTTTTGGCTTGTGTCTATTTAGTATTTCTAGAATCTGGTCCTATCCAGTGCAAAATGCCAACAGAGACAATCGACTAAATCTCACCCCATAAATTGACCACACATTTGCCCTAATAGCATAAAGATATCAGAAATAATGACGGACTCGACAGAGTTGAATGAAGCTTAGATTTCACCTCTGAAAAAGAAACTAATAATTCCTTAGCTTTTCCTAGATATTTTAGTAATTCAAATTAATGATGAATTAGAATTTAAATTTTATAAAAAATTAACTATATATAAATGCATAACATTTATAAAAATGCAAGACAGATACATATCTATCTATCTTATTATGTTCATATATATATATATATATATATATATATATAAGTAAAGAAATAACAAAAGACTTAGAGATTTAGCATTATAGTCTATTTCAGGGAACTTAGACAAATAGTCTAACTCTCCCGACTCATCAGATGCGAATGATGAATTCTTTATTACTTTAAAGGCATTTGAAAACAGGCGCCCCTAACTCAAGCAGTACCATTGATCCACATACCCACATCCAATCCTAACCCCGCCAACGAAGAAGGCAGCGAAGACAGCTAAACATCAAAGGCCGGTCGGCAATGGGACACACCAACTCCAGCCCCACCAGCCAATAGGTGACCTCAAGCCTTAGGCAGACCAGAAATTCAACATTCCTATATATAAAAGTGCCAACGACCACACCAGTCAGCCAGTCTAGAAATTCTTGAAAAAGAGGACTCACCCCCTCGAAATATTGAATGAAATAAAATGAAACATAACACAACATCTAACAGAGTTTTTCATTTATTTTACCCATGCTTCACACAAAATCCCAAAAATACATATAGACATATGTATATATATATATATATATAAAAGATTATATACAAATATAATATATAAATTGAGAATTAGACTCACCAGATATATTTATCTATTATTATACTTAAGCCTACCAAATCAATTTTTGTCTCCTAAAGGCTTTTTTTTTACTGTTTAGTTTAATGACACACAAATTTATCCTGAATCATTCCTTTTATGATTGAATTATGTTTGAAAAAATTTGCAATTAGGTCAAAAACTGACCAGTCTCTTTCTTGACATTCTGGCTGTCACTTTCACCCTCTCTATGTATATCTTGATTACTTCCTTGTTATATATATATTAGTCTCTCAGTAAGCGTAGAGAGCGAGATATTGGAGAGTTATGAAACGTATTTGTTTGTTACGTTTCATACATAGCCAGGCGGGCCAACATCTTGGCTCTTAATAAATTTAAATTAGGTCAAACGTTTCCTTTCTTAGAAATCTTACAGTTTTTTTTGTTTTTTTTAATTCTCCGGTATTAATTTACTTTTTATTTCATTTTGCAAACTCACTTTTCCCTAATCCCAATTATCTACCCAGAGCTCAATGGGTGAACCAACGGGTCATATTTTGTCTAGTATATATATATATATATATAATATATATATATATATATATATGAGGAGTGAAGGATTGAATAAATCCAACAAAATGTGGTTGGAAACAGAGGTAAAAACAACACAGCAACAAAATTCTTTGATATTTCGTCTCATTGTTTGGCTGAAGCTTTTTCAAAATTTTATTGAGATATCTTTCACTATAAAAGCAGAATGTACAAGCATTTATCTCAATAAAATTTTGAAAAATGCTTATATATATATATATATATATATATATATATATATATGCTTCCAATAGGAAAGAACTACCTTGTAGGGGAAATACTTCCTTTATAACAAAATGATAATCTGAAGGTCTAATATCAGGTGAATATGGTGGATGAATGAAAACTTCCCAGCTAAGCTGTAACAATTTCTGCTTTTTGAAACATACAATCTAGCATTATGTTCATGGGATATTACACCTCTTTCCTTTATTCCAGATGAAACCTTTTTGTTAACTGCTGCCTTTAGTTGATCTAATTGGGAACAGTACTTGTTCAAATCAATCATTTGATTCTCCTGTAGTAGAACATGTCCTTTTAACCCTTTATCTACCAGAGTGCCCCAAACTGCCCGACAATCAAAATGCCAAAAACGCCCAAGATCATCAGCTCTTAGAAAATGGTTTAGAGTTTTTATTTAAATTTAAAAATTTTTTAAAAAAGAGAGAGAGAAATGAATACATTTCTATTCAGTAGTAAAAGAACAGTGATATGATACTAGCTTGTCAACCATTTGGGGCATGGTTATTGTGGATGGCAGTGGTAGATAAAGGGTTAATCCTATCATATATACAAGGTGTGTCAAATAAAGTACTGAGATTTTTTGTACTTTATTTTTGTACCTTGTATACGAAAAAAAAAAAAAAAAATGTTCCATTTATTCTTCATTTCTATCTTGGTAAATACAGATTTAAACTTGGTACTTTTTGACACACCTTGTATTCTGAAAAAAATTAATGAATGGAACGTTATTTTTTTTCAGAATACAAGGTGTGTCAAAAAGTATTAAAAAAATCTCGATACTTTTTTTTTATACACCTTGTACAATATCACCTATTTTAAATGAAAACTAGCCTTTCATACACTTACTAGAAGTTTTTATTTAATTTTCTCATGGTCTCTTGCATTTAACATTGTTATAAAGTATTTAATTTTCATCACAATCATAATTTGTTTCAAAATCACAACAATTAGGTATTTTTTGTTCAAATTATATGGAAGCCACATCATTGAAATAACTCATTTAATCAAGCTGTTACAAATGATTTTCTCTGATTTTGATATTGGAATATGTTGGCTATTTTCCTGATTTATTGATTATTTCTCAGCAATACTTTCATTTTAGTTGCCATCAACTTCCAATTGTCTACTTGACTATGGAGATCTTGAAACTTTACAAACTACTTCATCATGTTCAATCATTCATAATAATTTCTTTATAAAGTTAACAATTCTTGTTTTTTTGTGTTTTTTTGTATTGCAATTTACATTTCTTAGAAATAAAAAAAAAATCATAATATACTAAAAAATGTTGTTTATTTCTTCCATTTTAATATTAAAATCAAGAAAACAAAAAACAAAAACAAGAATTTTGATAAACAAGGTGTGTCAAAAAAGTATTGAGATTTTTTGTACTTTATGACACACCTTGTATTCTGAAAAAAAAAACATAACATTCCATTCATTCTTTATTTCTATCTTGGTAAATACAGCTTTAAACTTGGTACTTTTTGACACACCTTGTATTTTGAAAAAAAAAAAAAAAACAATGAATGGAATGTTGTTTTTTTTTCCAGAATACAAGGTGTGCCAAAACCTACAAAAAAATCTTGATACTTTTTTGACACACCTTGTATATATTCTTAAATGCATGCTCATACAGCTGTTACAAAAGTAATCTCTTAAAAATGAAGTTAGTTAAAAATAACACTCCTAATGCCATCTAATAGCAAACAGAATTATTATTCATTTATTTTTAGATAACCCAATATTTTTTTCATTGTATAAACACATATGAATTAGATATTTTATTATGGAAAATCATATGAATATCAGATTAAGTAGTTATCTACTGACATCCCACCATGTCAGTTGAACACAAGAATTGATTAACATAGGGAACCACACAAACTGAAGCTCATGCGGTAGACAGTGCTAAAAATTGTGTGTATCCCTTTGGCAATCCTCTATTGAGGTGTGTCCAGCACTGGGCAATAAACCCAGCCCTGCTCTTTTAAAATCAAAGGGGCAGGTGTTGCCTGGGGGATAGCTCCCTGGGATCATGCTGATGTTATATATCTTACCGGTCCAATGGCCAAAGTCACTTGAATACAGTGTTCCGAAGAAACCAGGTAAGTATGAACACCAGAAGAGTAATATGATTTGAAATTCCAGGAAAATCACAATACTCTAATCTAGTGATTCTTAAGCTTTTTTATTCCACACCCCCTCCACCTTAACAGCTAAAATAATTTAATATCTCCCCTTACTATACAGAGTGATTGAAAAGTAACTCCCTATTTTAGACTATTTATAAGATAAGATGAGTAAGTATATGCTTCTGTCAAAGAATCTTTGACTGAATATCAGATAAGTATGAATGGCTTATGAAAACAGTATACAAACCACTATATCATAAACGGGTTTGTGTCAGTAGTTTTCTCTTAACTTTTTCTGTCTGATTTGTGCTCCAAACACAGAAAATTTATCATTATCAAAAATCAATGTACTGAATAAAAAATGGCTATGCTATTTATGCCAAGAAAAATATATGATAAAGTTGATGAACAAAACTAAAAAATATAGGGTGTCCCAAAATATTTGACATCATTTCATAAAAATAAAGTCATTTTTTTTTTTTTTTCATAAAATGATGAAAAACTTTCAAAAACTTTTATTTTTTTCAGAAAATGAAAAATTTCAAAAATGTTTATTTCATATAACAAGGAAAAAATTTCATAAAAGGATTAAAAAAATTTTTTTTTTATAAAAATGATGAAAAAAAGTTGACATCATTTCATAAAATGATATCAAATTTTGGAGACAGGGTGTTTATTTGTATAAACAAATAAAATGCCAAACAAATTTCAAATCTAAACTCATAGTAAGTTCATATCAGCCATAAAACCTTCATTTAAATAAAACATTGGTATATGGCAAGAAAAATTAACTTTTTAAACTTTTTAAATTCCTAGGTAAAAATAAAAATATACTTTTAATTGGTAAGAATTTACTATTTTTTTTTTTATAAATGTATAAAATAGAAAAATATTTTTTTAAAAAAGAGAAGGTTAATCATTAAAAACCATTATTATAAGTAATACTAGTCTTAAGGCTAAAATGTAACAAATTTACCATCAAATAGTCAGCATCTTTGAAGTAACTATGCCAGATTGGACCCATGCAACCTCCCAACTCTCGAATGACAACATCTGTTTTCTTACTAAGGACAACACTTGCCATATTTGTGCCAACCTGGAAAAAAAAATCCAATCATAAAACATATTAACAAAAAAATAATTCATCTAATTTGGGTTTGCGAATCAGATTTTAACATTAAATTTTCTTGAGCAACAGTGTTCTCAGATTATATTATATATTTTTTTCTCATGAATAGTAGGTTAAAAAATCATGGCACAACATTTATTCTGGTTCAAAACTCATTTATAACAATAACATAGTAACATGCTTCAAACAATAGAGGATTGGTTATTGCTTTTTTATTGTGTTTCAATTCAGAATTTTAGATACAACAATCTGTTTAGTATAGATGTAGAATGTAACTTATCTTTCAAACTGTAGGAGAGAAGAGAATTTTAAATGCTTAATTGAGTGATAAATTTAAGAAACACTGGTTGAAAAGCACAATTTGATTTTAAATCATATCCCTAATATCTAAAAACAGTATTAAATCAATCGTAAAGTCGTAAGGGAGCCTATCCCTTCTCACTAGTGCTAGACTTAAGAGATTGTTTTTGCATCTGAAGTGGTGCACTATACCTACCATCAGCTCTCCACTTTATTGTACAGATCCAAGCTGTGCTATTCACGCACTGAGTTGGTGAGACTGGAATTGAACCAGAAGCTGTGGTTCTAGGTGAATGATGTTCTACCGACTGAGTTAAACCAGCCCTAAATCAGTTTTATACTGGAGGAAAATAAAATTGCAATTGAAGGATGATACCACTTTGACATGAGTACATTAGATGTATGGGGGCCTGAGTACTGTTGATATTATGGCTGGTAATAAAGTCATAGAAAAAAAAGTTTCAATGGATTCATGGTGGCCGTTTGGAGTTAAGTTTTGTAAAGAATATGGTTTTAAGTCAAGTAAAGGATTTAGATGCATGGGGCCTGAGTATTGTTGATATCGTGGCTGGTAATAAAGTCACAAGAAAAAAGTCACAATTAATTCATGTGACCATTTAGAGTTAAGTTTTGTAGAGAATATGGTAATTCCCTGTCAAATCATCCAGGCCATGTCACCCACCCCCTTTAATTTTCTGAATTTTGTCCAAGTGTGCATTATGATAAAGGTGCCAATCCCCAAAAAATTGGCGGAGTTATGTCGATTTTTAGTTCTCCAAATTTGAGGGGGGTCAACGAATGGCGACTTTTTGTAATCTATTTTTGTCTGTAAAATGATTTCTAGACTTCCCTACTCCTAAAATTGGTTTATAAAAGCATTGCCCAAAAGAATCCATAAATGCTATCATAAAATCTTAAAGTCAACCAATTTTAAGTTGTTGATGATTTTGATTTTTTCATAGTAAGATCAATATCTGATGTGTCACTGCGTTACGACAAAATTTTTTTCTATTATTATTTCACATATATTGAACATTATTTTTACCAAAAGATAAAGTTTGATATTTACTCAGAACGGTGCTCTCTGCATCTCAGTTAATTTTTACCTTTGTTTTACCATCCCTGTGTGGAATTCCTTTTTCATCATTTGAACCTTTGTTTGTGGTGTCCAAGCAGAGAAAACAATCTCATAAGTGGAAGTCAAATAATGGAAATGAACCAGCAATATATAGAAATTAGAAAAACAGTGTCCAAAAAAGATGAATTTTATTTTGATGTTCACATCAACGCTTAAGTTTTTGTTATTGTTAAAACTTCCTCAAGACAATATCATTTTGAAAGTCAAGAAGTCTTGACTTCAAAATAACGCTGACCATAAACGGTATGAACCTTTCTCCATACACATTTCCATCTCTAGATATTAAAAAACAGTCCATCACCATTTAAAACAAAAATTTTATTTTTCTTTCTATTATCCCATCCTGACGGAAGGTTATACAAAACCGAAAACGTTTAAACATCAACTCAAAAAAATTCATTTTTTTGGACACTTTTGTTTTTCTAATTTTTCTGATATAATCTCATAATATATAATGAAATAGTAATATATAATTTTGAAGAATTTATATACTTATGGCATATTTCATATATTTGTTTGCTGTAGACAAAAATCAATCAGGGAAAATCAAGGAAATATTTTCATAGAACAACTTCAAAATATGAGTATTAATTTGGATCATTGTCCTCATCTTTATTGTTATCTGTACACGTTCGGTTTGATGTGCCTCTGGCCTTTCTTCAGGGTATTTCTTGTTGGACTTGGGAGCCTTCCTCGAAATGGGAACCTTCTTTTGCACATCGCCGAAAACGTTTAAGATAACAATAAAAGATAGACAAAGTCCATATAAATCCAATATAATACTAATTATCAAGTCTCATCTCAAAATTCAGAGAAATTAAGTTTCAATATGCTTTAGATTCTGTTTTCTCAAAAAGTTCCCCAAAAAACTTGGGATTTTTTTAAAAAAGAACAATGTTTAATGAGTGTCTAAGTAAAATTTTATTTATCACTTTTAATTAGACACTCATAAACATTGTTTTTTTTAAAAATCCCAAGTTTTTGGGAATTTTTTGAGAAACAGAAGTCTAACATATTTGAACTTATTTCTCTGAATTTTTGAGATGAGACTTGATAATTAGTATTATTGGATTATAATGGAACTATTGTCCTCATCTTATTGTTTCTGTACAACGTTTGGCCGATGTGCAAAAAGAAGGTTCCAAATTCGAGAAGGATCAAGTCCAACAAGAAATCCTGAGAAGGCCAGAGGGCACATAATCCGAAACGTTGTACAGAATAACAATTAAGTTGAGGACAATAGTCCAAATAATACTAAATATTGAAGTTGTTCTATTGAAAATTATTTTCCCTGCATTTTTCCCTGATCAAAAAATGATTTTTGTTACAGCAACAAAATATGAAATATGCCCATAATTATATAAACATTCTTCCAAATTTAATTATTACATTCATTTATACTTATGAGAAATTATAGAAAAATTAAGAAAAACAAAAGTGTTCAAAAAAATGAATTTATTTTGATGTTGATTGTTTACAACCGTTTCGGTTTTTGTATAAACCTCCGCATGAAAGAAAAAGGAGGGAGAAAAAAAGAAAGGGCGGGGATGGTATAAAGGAAAAGAAAATAAATTTTTTTAAATGGTGATGGATGTTTTAAATATCTAGAGATGGAAGATGGTATGGAGAAAAAGGTTCATACCGTTTATGGTCAGCGTCATTTTGAAAGTCAAGACTTCTGACCTTTCAAATGAATATGTCTGAGGAAGTTTTAAACATAAACCAAATTTTTAAGCGTTGATGTAACATCAAAATAAATTCATCTTTTTGGAACACTTTGTTTTTCTAAATTTCTAATATTGGCTGGTTTTCATTTCATATTGACTTCCACTTATGAAATTGTTTTTCTGCTCTGGAACACACAACAAAGTCAAATTATGAAAAGGAATTCCACACAGGGATGTACAAACAAAGGTAAAATTTAACTGATGATGCCAGAGACACCGTTCTGAAGTAAATATCAAATTTATCTTTTTGGTAAAAATAATGTTCATATTATGTGAAATATATAATAGAAAAAATTTTTGTCGAGACGCAGTGACACATCGGATATTGATCTTACTATGAAAAAAATCAAAAATCATCAACAACTTTTAAAATTGGTTACTTTAAGATTTTTTATGATAGCTTATGATTCTTTGGGCAAGAAATGCTTTTATAAACGCAATTTTTAGGAAGTAGGGAAGCTCTAGAAATTCATTTTATCCAGACAAAAATAGGAAAATTACAAAAAGTCGCCATTTTTCGTGACCCCCCCCTCAAATTGGAGACTAAAAATCGACATAACTCCGCAATTTTTGGGATTGCTTACCTTTTATCATAATGTCACACTTGTAACAAATTTCAGAAAAATTAGGGGGTGGGTGAATGCCTGGATGATTGACATGGAATTTACCATATTCCATCTATCCAAACTTAAACTCTAATGGTCACCATGATTAAATTGTACTTTTTTTCTTGTTGACTTATTACCAGCCACGATATCAACAATACTCAGGCCCATGCAGCTAATCCTTTCTTGACTTAAAACCCATATTCTTTACGAAATACTTAACTCAAACGGCCACCATGAATCCATTTTTTTTTTTTTTTTTGAAACTTTTTTTCTTATGACTTTATTACCAGCCATAATATCAACAGTACCTCAGGCCCCCATACATCTAATGTACTCATGTCAAAAGTGGTATCATCCTTCAATTGCATATTTTAAATTTTCCTCCATATAAACTGATTTAGGGCTGGTTTTAACTCAGTCGTAGAACATCATTCACCTAGGAACCACAAGCTTCTGGGTTCAATTCCAGGTTCTCAACCAACTCAGTGCGTGAATAGCACAGCTTGGATCTGTAACATAAAGTGGAGAGCTGATGGAGGTAAAGTGCCCCTTCAGATGCAAAAACAATTCTAATCTAGCACTAGTGAGAAGGGGATATGGCTCCCTTTACGACTTTACGATGATTTAAATACTGGTTTTAGATATTAGGGATATGATAAAAAACATCAAATTGGCTTTTCAACCAGTGTTCTTAAATTTTCAAACTCAATTAAGCCATTTAAAAATCTCTTCTCTCCTACATTGAAAGATAAGTTACATTCTACCATCTATACTAAACAGATTGTTGTTATCTAAATTCTGAATTGAAACACATATAAAAAAGCAATAACCATCCTCTATGTTTGAAGCATGTTCTATTTATTGTTATAAATGAGTTTTGAACCAGAATAAATTTGTGCATGATTTTTTACCTACTATTCATGAGAAAAAATATATAAATAATCAATCTGAGAAACTGTTGCTCCAAGAAAATTTAATATGTAAATCTGATTCGCAAAACCAAATAGAAATTATTTTTTTTGGTTAATATGTTTTATGATTGGATTTTTTTTTCCAGGTTGGCACAAATATGGCAATGTTGTCCCTTAGTAAGAAAACAGATGTTGTCATTCGAGCAGTTGGAGTTTGCATGGTCCAATCTGGCCATAGTTACTTCAAGATGCTGACTATTTGATGGTAAATTTGTTACATTTTAGCTTAAAGACTAGTATTACTTTATAATAATGGTTTTAATGATTAACCTCTCTTTTTAAAAAAAATATTTTTTCTATTTTATACATTTAATAAAAAAAAATATAAATTCTTACCATTAAAAAGTATATTTTATTTTACCCTAGGAATTTAAAAAGTTTAAAAAGTAATTTTTCTTGCCGATATACGCAATGTTTATTTAAAATGAAGTTTTATGGCTGATATGATATTACAGATTTAGATTTGAAATTTGGTTTGGCATTTTATTGTTTATACAAATAAACACCCTGTCTCCAAATTGATATCATTTAGAAATGATGTAACTTTTTCATCAATTTTATTAAAAAAAAAATTTTTTATCTTTTATGAACATTTTTTTCCTTGTTATATGAAATAAACATTTTGAAATTTTTTCATTTTCTGAAAAAAAAAAAGTTTTTGAAAGTTTTCATCAATTTTATGAAAAAAAAAAAAAATGAACTTATTTTATATGAATGATGTCATAAATATTTTGGGCACCCTATATTTTTAGTTTGTTCATCAACTTTTATCATATATTTTTCTTGGCAATAAATACATAGCTCATTTTTATTCAGTACATGAATTTTTTTTGATAAATGATAAATTCTGTGTTTGGGCACAAATCAACAGAAAAAAGTTAAGAGAAAACTACTGACACAAACCCGTTATGATATAGTGGTTTGTATACTGTTTTCAAGCCATTCATACCTTATCTGATTTATCAGTCAAGATTCTTTGCAGAAGCATATACTTACTCATCTTATCTATAAATAGTCTAAAATAGGGAGTTACTTTCAATCACTCTGTATATAAGGGAGATATTAAATTTATTTTAGCTGTTAAGGGGAGGGTGTGGAATAAAAAAGCTAGAATCACTAGATTAGAGTATTGTGATTTTCCTGAATTTCAAATCATATTACTCTTCTGGTGTTCATACTTACCTGGTTTCTTCGGAACACTGTATTCAAGTGACTTTGGCCATTGGACCGGAAGATATATAACATCAAGCATGATCCCGGGAGCTATCCCCAGCACACACTGCCCTGAATTTTAAAAGAGAAGGGCTGGGTTTATTGCCCAAGTGCTGGACACACCTCAATAAGAGATTGCCAAGGGAATACACACAAATTTAGCACTGTCCCTACCTGCATGAGCTTCATTTTGGTGGTTCCTATGTTAAATCACTCTTTGTTTCAACTGACATGGTGGGATGTCAGGTAATAACTACTTAATCTGATATTCATATGATTTCCATAATAAAATATCTAATTCATATGTTTTATACATGAAAAAAATATTGGTTAATCTAAATAAATGAATAATAATTCTGTTTGCTATTAGATGGCATTAGGAGTGTTATTTTAACTAACTTCATTTTAAGAGATTACTTTTGTAAAGCTGTAAAGCATGCATTTTAAGAATATATCAAGGTGGTTCAAAAAGTATCAAGATTTTTGTAGGTTTGCACACCTTGTATGTCTGGAAAAAAAAACAACATTCCATTCATTGTTTTTTTTTTTTTTTCAAAATACAAGGTGTGTCAAAAAAGTACCAAGTTTATAAGCTTATTTACCAAGATAAGAAATAAAGATGAATGGAATGTTATGTTTTTTTTTTTCAGAATACAAGGGTGTGTCATAAGTACAAAAATCTCAAACTTTTTTGAACACACCTTTTTATCAAAATTCTTGTTTTTGTTTTTGTTTCTTGGATTTTAATATTAAAAATGAAGAAATAAACAACAATTTTTAGTAATATTATGATTTTTTTTTATTCTAAAATGAAATCGCAATACAAAAAAACACAAAAACAAAATTGTTAACTTTAATAAGAAATTATTATGAATGATTGACATGAATAATAGTTGTAAAAGTTTCAAGATCTCCATAGTCAAAGTAGACAAATTGGAAGTTGATGCAACTAAATGCAAGTGATTGCTGAGAAATAATCATAAAATCAGGAAAATAGCCAACATATTCCAAATATCAAATCAGAGAAAATCATTTGTAACAGCTGATTAAATAGTTATTTTCAATGATGTGCTTCCATATATTGAAGCAATAAAATACCTAATGTTGTGATTTTGAAACAAATTATGATTGTGATGAAAATAAATACTTTATAACAATGTTAATGCAAGAGACCATGAGAAATAAATAAAAACTCCTAGTAAGTGTTGAAAGGCTAGTTTTCATTTAAAGATAGGTGATATTGTACAAGGTGTATAAAAAAAGTATCGAGATTTTTAATACTTTTTGACACACCTTGTATTCTGAAAAAAAAATACGTCCTTCATTAATTTTTTTCAGAATACAAGGTGTTCAAAAAGTACTCAAAGTTTAAAATCTGTATTTACCAAGATAAAAATGAAGAATAAATGGAAACATTTTTTTTTTTTTTTTCGTATACAAGTACAAAAATAAAGTCAAAAAACTCAGTATTTATTTGACACATCCTTGTAATATATGATAGGATTAACCCTTTATCTACTCACTGCCATCCAAATAACCATGCCCCCAAATGGTTGACAAGCTAGTTTAAATCCATAAATTTCCTTTTGGTTCCCCCCCCCCCTTTTTACTAAACTGAAAAAATAAGAATAAAAATTGGTAAAATTTTTCCCCCCAAAATTTTTCTCTCTCTCCTTTTTTTTTTAAAAAATATTTTTAAAATTTTAAATAAAACCTAAACCATTTTTCTAAGAGCTGATGATCTTGGCGTTTTTGCATTTTTGATTTGTTCGGGCAGTTGGGCACTCTGGTAGATAAAGGGTTAAAGGACATGTTCCTACTACAGGAGAATCAAAGATTATTTGAACAAGTACTGTTCCCAATAGATCCACTAAAGGCACAATAACAAAAAGGTTTCATCTGAATAAAGAAAGAGGTGTATATCCCATGAACATAATCAGATTGTATGTTTCAAAAAGCAGAAATTGCTTACAGCTTAGCTGGGACAGTTTTCATTCATCCACGCATAAATTCACCTATCTTATGACCTTCAGATTATCATTTTGTATAAGGAAGTATTTCCCTAACAAATGGTAGTTCCTTTCCTATTGAAGCATATATATATATATATATATATATTATATATATATAGCATTTTCAAAATTTTATTGAATTACAATGCTTGTACATTTGCTTTTATAGTGAAAAGATATCTCAATAAAATTTTGAAAAGCTCAGCCAAAGCAAGAGACGAATATCAATAGAATTTTGTTGCTGTTGTTTTTACCTCTGTTTCCAACCTAACATTTTGTTGGATTTAATTCATCCTTCACTCTCATATATTATATAATAATATTTATATATATATATATATATAACTAGACAAAAATGACCCGTTGGTTCACCCTTGAGCTCTGGTAGATAATTGGGGTTAGGGAAAGTGAGTTTGCAAAAAGAAATAAAAAGAATTAATATCCGGAGATTTTAAAAAAAAAAAATAAAACTGTAAGATTTCTAAAAAGGAAACGTTTGACCTAATTTAATTTATTAGAGCCAAGATGTTGGCCGCCTGGCCTTATGTATGAAAACTAACAAACAAAATACGTTTCATAACTCTTCCAATATTCTCGCTCTCTACGCTTACGAGAGACTAATTATATATACAAGGAAGTAATCAAGATATATCAAGAGAGGGTGAAAGTGACAGCCAAATGTCAAAAAAGAGACTGGTCCAGTTTTTGCCTATTGCAAATTTTCAATCATAATCAATCATAAAAGGGAATGATTCAGGATAAATTTGTGTGCATTAACTAAACATAAATAAAAAGCCTTTAGGAGACAAAATTGATTGTAGGCTAAGTATAAATATAGATAAATATACTGGTAGTCTAAATTCTCATTTATATATTATAATTTGTATATAATCTTTTATATATATATAAATAACATGTCTATATGTATTTGGATTTTGTGTGAAGCATGGGTAAAATAAATGAAAAACTCTGTAGATGTTGTGTTATGTTTCATTTTATTTCATTCAATTCGAGGGGTGAGTCCTCTTTCAAGAATTCTAGTACGGCTGAACTGGTGTGGTCGTTGCCTTTTATATATAGAATGTTGATTTGCTGGTCTGCCTAAGCTGAGTCACCTATTGCTGGTGGCTGGAGTTGGTGTGTTCCCATTGCGAACTCGGCTTTGATGTTTAGCTGTCTTCGCTGCTTCTAGTTGCGGGTTTAGGATTGGATGTGTATGTGGATCAATGTACTGCTTGAGTTAGGCGCCCTTTCAAATGCCTTTAAAGTAATAAAGAATTCATGCATTCGTCACTGCATGAGTCGGGAGAGTTAGACTGTTGTTCTAAGTTCCCTGAAATGACTATATCTAAATCTCTAAGTCTTTGTTATTTTTTACCTTATTATAATTATATATTATATATATTATAACATAATAAGATAATAGATATGTATCTGTCTTGCATTTTTTATAAATGTTATCATTTATATATATTAATTTATAAAAATTTAAAATTCTAAATTCATATTAATTGATACTAAAATATCTAGAAAAGCTAAGGAATTATTTAGTTTCTTTTAAGAGGTGAAATCTTAAGCTTCATTCAACTCTGTTCAGTCCGTCATTATTTTCTGATATCTATGCTATTAGGGCAAATGTGTGTAATTTATGGGGTGAGATTTATCGATTGTCTCTGTTGGCATTTGCACGGATAGGACCAGTTCTAGAATTACTAAATAGACACAAGCCAAGAAGGTTGCTAAATTGTAAGGGAAAGATATTCCCCACAAGATAGTCGGGCTCGTCCAAAAGAACCATAAAAGATACGGATATGCAAGATTTATTCGTAGCAGTTACGTAGTAGTATTTGATCGAGTCGCTAGTCCAAACTGTTGAGAACTGCACGTTGACTATTATTTATATCCTGTACAAAAGTAATATAAAACTTTTCTAGATTCAATGTTGTATTGATATATTCAGTCACAACACAAGATAGTTGTTGGTTTTGGTTTTGTTTTGTTTTACGGCATACAACCTCAATGGGTCATTTAATGCGCGATAAAGTTTGAAATAAATCTATTCTAGGAATAAACAATTTTTTTATAATACATTTTCTATTTAACCCATAGATGGGACCCTAACAGGTACTACCAACTCCGGGTCAGAGTGGACCAGGGAGCAATGTGATGAAGGGGTGCTCCCATCCCCAAACACTCCAAAACTGGAACCTCAACCATCAGATAAGTTTAACATCATTCCCAGGACAAAATGTAGTACCCGCAGCCACCGTCTTCTAGCACCCCATCATTGATAAAAAGGGGTGGGGCTTGCCATCAGCAATCGGGTTGGGGCAATCATAAGGTGCTAGGGCTTGACGTGACCAGCCGATTGATCGAGGGGGCCTCTCCGACGCCCGTCTAGCCTAAGATAGGGCAAAGTAAGAATAGTTGGACTCATCCAAGGCCCACATATAAAGATATACAAATAGCAAGGTTATTCGTAGTCAGTTAGGTAGTAGTATCGTATAGTCAAGTCAATACTAGTCGTAGCTAGTCATACTTTTGCGGGAACTGCGCATTGACTATTATTGTATCCTGTACAAAAAGCATAAATCTTTCTGGATTTTTCAATGTTTTTGATTATTCAGCACAATATCATTATTTCAATCTTATTAAAAATCTTCGTAAAAAACAACTTTTAATATATAAAAAAAAAATCTTTCATAAAAAAAAAAAATTCCCTGAAAGCTGCAAAAGCACTTTTCTGTATGTAAGAAAGTTGTGTGAGGATTGAATGGAAGTTCCCTGAAAAATGACAAAAAAAAAAGAATGAAACAAACATTATTCAAATAAATCCAAATCTATTTTGAAATTATCTTTATTCAACTTAATTAAACATTTACACAATCTGTTGTAAAAGGGAAAGTATTTCCCCAACAAAAAACTGGACTCATCAATGAAACACATAGATAATATGATTACACAAGAAAGTAGTCACTAATACTAGTTTTGCTACAGAGATTTGATTACTTGTTGTTAAAGAGCTGCTGTTAGAAGTTTATGTTATCATCTTAGTACTAAAAAAGTAATAAACCTATGTTAACCTTCCTTCTGATTCAAATGTTGTTATTTATAATTCAGACACAACATCCAATTGATTAGGGCTGTATTATGAAGATCATAATATTATAAATCTATAATAATATGAAAAGCTTCATAATTTTTATGTTAATTTATTTAAAAAATCTAATGTACAAATTTAATTTTAGTTATTTGGTTTTATTTAAGATATATTTCATTTTTATTTTATTTTAGACTATATTGTATTCAATTATTTTTAGCCTATATTGTACATATTTAATTTTAGTTATGTTGATTTTATTTAAGATATATTTCCATTTTATTTTATTCTTAAGCTATATTGGTATTTATTGTTTTTTTAGCATATTGTACATACTCAAGTTTTTAATGTTAGTTTTATTTTAGCTATGTTGTACATATTTGATAAAATTGTTTTTTCTTTAATTAACTTCTAAGAAAAATGATGAACAAGTGCTTGATACTTGGAGGTTGCATTGTTATTTAGACCAGCATGTCAAACAGGTTGTCATACGGTACAGTCTGCACGCAGACTGCAGTCTCATACGACGCGTTACAATACCCCCAGGTTTTTTTTTTAAAAGTTTTTCCTAAACAAAAAGCAGTTGTTTATATTCATGAGGCAATGTGCTTCCTCTCCTTGAGTTTGCAGAGAAGGAGGTAACCCAATAATAAAAGGGAAGTGAAGTCCCTTTCCCTCTGCCTTCTCCTGCTTCAATCGAGCCACTGCTATAATTGAAAAGGACAGTGACAGCTTGTATGCTTTATATTTTGAACTTAGTCCAATAATAGTCTTTTCCTTCTTTTTAACAAAGTTTTTTTTCTAGATATTATTCGTTGGCTTTTTAGTAATAATAAAAGAATATTAATGACATAGCATCATCACTTTGTTCATTAATCTAGAAGAGGATTTAAAGACTTATTGTCATGTGCAGCCCTCCAGACATACAATATGTAATCTATGGCGTCCTAAAGGGGTGGGGCTACTCATTTGACATGCCATGATTTAGACAACCATATTTTATACTCTGTTAAATGCTATCATTCAATTTTAAAAGGACTTTCAAATATCATTATTCTGGGATTAATTCAAAATGAAAAATTTTAAAACTTTTCTTTTATAGTTAGACATGGAAGCCTTTCAAAAATGATGTATACACAATTTAGGATTGCTGTGATATTCATTAAGTATGTAAAGTTTCAATCCTATGCTATGGATATATTGGGGAATCTAAAATATGAATATGTAATTTTGTTACCTGACCCTCAGGTACTGTGCCAGTGGCTTCAGCCATTGGACTGGTAAAAATATTAATACGCGTGATCCCAAGGGCATCCCTCCAGGCATACTCCCCCTTAATTTAAACGCCGGGCTAGGTTCATTGCTTAGTGCTGAGGCGCCTCAAGAAGAGGAAGTGTCGAATGGGATCCACACAATTTTTTTCATCTGGCCATGCATAACTTGGTTTGTGTGGACCCCCCCCCCCCCCCGTTAATGAATCCTAGTTTTCAACTGGTATGCCTGGGGTGCCAGTTAATTAATTATAGCAATTTTTGTAAAATATCCCATATGAAAATGTTGTTTATGCAATGATAAAAATAGAAAAGAAATTTCATTGTAAATAAGAAATTAAATACAATATTGTTGTCAAATCTAGCTTAAAATAGTTCCCTGTACCATTGGAAAGTATTCCTCTCAAGACGCCTTGGCCTGACCAGGTTTTTGGTTATTTTAAGTTTTTTTTTTTTTTTTTATTAGTTTCACATATAACTTGAAATTTGGTAAAGAAACTATTATTTTGCCAATTTCTTTTTATTTCTTTTGTTTCAATGATTACATTCCATCAGATAGGTTTTTTAAAATTTTTTATTAATGATCCATTTACTTGACTCAAATATATACAAATTCTTTTCCAACATGGAATATACAAAGAATTTATTCAAATTTTATGTTTAATGTTTTAAAAATTTCTCTAATCTTTTGTTATCAGAAGATTTATAACAATTTTTTTGTTTTCAGTTTATGATCGATTGAACAACAGACAGCAAGTATCTGCTGCGTGCATCCAATTACCACAGTCTTCGAGACAAACAACTGAATGAACATCCTGTCCTATCCTTCTTAATAAAATGTAAGTTTTGATGATGAAACTGAAATGTCTACATTTATGAAATAACACATTAGTATTTTCTCAACACATTTTTTTGAGAACTGCTTAAACTTGTAATAAAGTGACAATAAAAGCAGTGAAACAAATTCAAAAATGTTTAAATGTATTGTAATGTAACAATAAACCGATAGACTTTGGAAGTTTTATTCCTACTTAGAATAAATTGGTAAACTTACTGAGACTTTATATATCCTATGTAATCACAGAGAGTTCTCCAAAGGGGAGATACTCTCAATTACTATTACAGTATAATAACTTTAATCCAAAACTGTTTTAGAATGTGAGATAAAAGTTGGTAACTCAATTCCTTCACAGGTATAATTTGTATGATTATGAATTAGTGAAATAGTCAACTAATTAGGACTGAGTCTATTCTAGTAATCGACCACCACCCAAGCAGGTTTAATGTTTGATTCAGAGTTTTCCGTCTCCTATCTTAGTCTGCCCTACTATTTACCCATGCTGGAAAGAGAGTATTGGATTCATACCTTTTCCAGAGGGTATAGGCGCTATGTGAACTGTAGCTTCGTCAGGATTTGAACTCGAAGTGACAATTCCATTCCACAACTCTTAACCATTAATCACTCCCTCCAACCACCTCAAGCAGAGTTTAATGTTTGAATTCAGAGTTATTTCCTTCTCCTAGCTCAGTGCTGCCCTACTATTCAATCTGAAGAGAGATTGGATTTCATACCTTTTCCAAGGTATAAGCGCTCGTGAACCTGTAGCTTCGTCCAGTTGAACTCGGTTGACAATTCATTTCCCTACAACTCTAACCATTACATCACGTCCTCCACCATAATAATGAGGTTATGTAAGTATTCATGGATGGTATTTTTATATTTTGCTTGTAAAAGTTTCTTTTTCTATTTAGGAATTTGAGAAGTTTCAAAAAATATTTCCTTTAATATATGACTATGATCTATTTTTTCTAACTTGAACCGATACTTCTACTGAAATAGCAAAATAACTTTAAATTTATTTTTTTATTGAATATCGATTTCTTCTTTCGTTTTTTTTTTTTTTTTTTTTTCTTCACAACTTTTTGTTTTTGGTTGTTTTTCAGAGACTTAGAAACTGTGATGCTCGACCAGAGTTTGAGAATATTTGCGACTCGAAGAAAATTTACAACATTCCACACAGCGAATTACAGTTCATGAGATGAGTGCTGGTCAGGCCAAGGTCTTGAGGAGATATCCGATGGTTACAGGCCAACTATAAAGCTAGATGACAACAATATGTATTTAATTCTTATTTACATGAAATTTCTTTCTATTTTATTATTAACATAAACAACATTTTTCATGTTTGGCTTCATCAACATCCACACACACTTCAGTTTAACTAAATGGTGATATTCATTAAAAAAAAATAAACTGAACTTTTGTATTTATAATAAGTATTTTTTTTTTTTTACATATTAATTTAATAATTTGCAAGTTTCTGATTTTACAATGAGAAAACTATTTTTTCAAAATTATTTTTTGCCAAACAAATTCATTCTCTTGAACTTAAAAGTGTTCATTAATTTGTATTATTTTGGATTTTTTTCGGACTGTTGAGTGCATAAGTAGCACAGATAATCTGACTGTGCGGTAAAGTGTGGAGTTGAGGTAAGTGTGGCACTCCCCAGCATAAACAATCTCTCTTGTCTAGCACTAGCTAGACTCCCTCATTTCATTGTATGGCTGATATTTACAATAGCCACTCCGCCAACAACTTTATTGTTATATACACGTTTCGCTGATGTGCCCTCTGGCCTTATTAAGGTGTTTCTTGTTGAACTCAAGAGCCTTCATGTCAGAATCGGGAGCCTTCATGAATTTGAACTAAATCCTTATTCAATCCACTGGGGTAAGACTGTTCTCATTCTGCTCAACCATGACCGGGTACAGAGTGTTAGCCATTCTAAGTATTCTATGTTATCGCCATGGTCGAATTGAACCTGCACCTACAGATGATTGTGACTTAGAACTGTAATAACCCTTAATATCCATTGCACCATGTGTCCAAAGTTGTGTTATAAACAATAAGAGATGAGGATAACTGTCTGAAAAATCCAAATTATCAAGCCTCATTTCAAAAATCACACAAATATTATTTCATTAATTTTTCAAAAATTTGATTTAGAAAAAAAATACTCTGAAATTTAAACTTTAAAACTTTCTGTTTTATAAAAAAATTTTAATCAAAGGATTTCTTATACTGAAAGTATGTCAATGTGACTCTAGCACTGGTTGAGGCTCAGATATTTTCTTTAGCTTGCAATTGAATCTATTTTCAACTTTAATTTGCAAATTCAATTGAAGAGCTTGGTAATCTTTTTGTTTTTCTTCAAATTTAAACTTTAAAAACTTTTTCTTACTATAAAAATAATTAATTCAGAATTTCTTATATCTGAAAGTATGACAAAAGGAATATTTTCTTTAGCTTGCAATTGGACATAATTTTCACTTTACTTTTCAAAAATTCGCATTGAAGAGCTTTGCAATTCTTTTCTGATCAATATTTTTGACTTGGATGAATTTGCAGTAACGTTGTTTTTTTTTTAAATGCTATGAGAAAGTATTTGCTTCTGCACACATCTTAAAATTTCAACAGTATTTCTATATAATTTTTTATTTTATGATAGCATTAAGCTGATTTAAGTTTATATTAATTGGTTACTGTGTTATATTTAATATGTACCAAGTCAAGATATGATGTACAGGAAAGTTTAGATATCAAATTTTTAGAATAAGATATAGAGGAGGTCAATAGCTTGTGATTTGTATCAGAAAAGAAAAGAAATCAGTTAAATCCTATACATTTTATGATCTATTGTAAATTTTTAACTTAAAGTATCAAATAACACTTTACACATGGATTCAAATTGATATTTACAATAAAGTACTTTTCTCATATATTAACCAAAAATAATGGTTCACTGATTATGGCCGGTTTATATAAAAATCAGAAATCAAATCAATTATTTTTAGCTATGACCTATTGGAAATTTTTTTAGTTATGACCTATATAAATTTTTAAACTTAATTATCAAATAACACTTTACATGTGAATTCAAATTGATATTTATAACAAAGTATCTTTTTTATAAATAAACAAAAATAATGGTTCAGCTGACTATGGCGTTATATAAATAAATCAATCAATATTTTTTTAATAAAAAAATTGAGTTAAAAAAAAAAATTTTTTTTTTTTTTTTTTAATGTAGTGCATTGATTGTTTGACCTAAATTTTTTTTATTTAAGTTTATATTATTTTTTTTAACAGTTAAAAAAAAAACTGCTGTTTAGAAATGTATTATCTGTCTAAATGTGGTTTTTCATTGAAATCTGAGTGACAGTGATCTCTCAGGTTCTCAGGACTCTTCTTAATATCTAGCTTATCTTAACAATGTTGGTTTTAAGGGTCTTGATTAAGTAAAATTTATGTATCTTTGTTCACTAAGCACTGACCAGCCAGATTTGAGACACAGAAAGGATATTTGATATCAAGTGACACTCCTCTTTTTATAGTTAAGAAATTCATTTTGAAAATTGCAAGAAAATACAAGTAATCTTGCTATGGTTAGATTTCTTATTTTCAATTTCTGTAAAAGAAACTATATGAATGAGTGCCAAACTATTTAATTTGATTTGATGTGGTAGTGGGGATTTTATCATAATTTTACTCCTTGCAAGTTTTTCACATCAGTTTTAACTGATGTTTTCATTGAAATCTGAGTGGACAGCAAGTCTCCTCAGGACTCTTTTTAAAGTATACTAGCTAATCTTTTAACAGTGTTGTGGATTGAAGGTTTGTTCTTTTCTGAATTCCAGTTTACCCCAGTCTCTTTTCAGGCTTGGGGACTGTTCCAAAATGCACTAACTAACAATCGGTAATCACCGTCTACCTCATGTCCACAGTTATTATTTATCATTATTATTATGCCACTGGCCACTGCTCTCTTTTTCTTTTTCTTTCATACATCCCTTATTGGCTCTCTTACTTGAGAACGCCAGAGAAGGGAAGATAATGAATAATGTATTTGCGG
Source organism: Doryteuthis pealeii (assembly GCA_023376005.1). Taxonomy (NCBI): domain Eukaryota; kingdom Metazoa; phylum Mollusca; class Cephalopoda; order Myopsida; family Loliginidae; genus Doryteuthis; species Doryteuthis pealeii. Next base: position 54,596,389 of record CM042143.1, on the reverse strand, counting down.
GACCTGAACTTTCCAGAATCCCCCATGCTAAAAATTTTTGTTTTTTAATCTTTTTTTTTTTTTTTTCAACGGATTATCAATCGATTCACACCAATATATAGATTGTAAAAAAAAATTCTTAAAAAAGTTATTATTTTTCGAGTTTCAGGGCTCAATTCCCCGATAATTATCGTAAATCGATCCCCATATCGAACTCGCTCGATAATAAATAATTTGGTTCTTTTTTTCGGGCCACCTACTTTGACACCTTGCGCCAGTTTCATTTCAAGCGGTTCCCGATATGGGGATCGATTTACTATAACTTATACGGGAACTGAGCACCCCTGAAAACTCGAAAAAATAAATAACTTTTGAATTTTTTTCCCCACAGTCGATAGATTGGTGTGCAACGATAATAATCCATTAAAGAAGAAAAAAAAATTTAAAAACAAAATTTAGATGGGGGGGGTCTGAAAGTTCAGGGTCGCTTCTGCCCCCCCCAGATTTTATTTACAGAAATTGATATTAAGTGATCTCATCATGTAATTTTTACAATTCTTTATATATTGATTAACACTCTTGAAGTAAAATGAGTAGTTCCAGTAAATCTGGGCTACCAGGAAATCTTCTTCAGGTGCCTTGTCTCACCTAGGACTCCAATTATTATAGTTCATTCCAGTTTTTAAGTGTGCCCACTTCTTTTTCAATTTAAGATAATTTATATTACTTAGAATATTAAAGATATATTTTTTATCTTATGACACTGCTATATTCACAGAAGTAAATTTCTTCTACTACTATGATTATTATATTTACATTGAAATGTTAAACAATACTTATGAATAAGAGATATAAATGTATTAAACATGGTACACAGTTTGTGTATTCTATAAGACTGCTTTAAAATGATTATAAATTAAGTTATATCATAAATAAAACAACAAATTATGTCATATTAATACATAGACAAAATATCAATAGCATTATTTCATGGTAATATATAAAACATTATAATTCACAAAAGAAAATTAGTCAAAAAGGAATTAATTTTTTCTGATCAAAATAGCGTTAATGAAATTTAAATAGTATAACTATGAATTGTTTAATATAATTACATTTGACAAAGGACATTTTTCTAATGTTGAAGATGTCTAATCAAGTTTTTTAACTCTTTTTTCTATCTAATTTAGAAGTTTTAATAATTGAATACTATTATTAATAGTAAATTATGATCACCATTAGAATTTAATTTTGCATTTATCATTATAAATCAAATTCTGTAATAAAGAAGAGTGTTTCTGTTTTTACAATTATAAAGTCATCTCATTTCTAACAAATTATAAATTCATCTCTAATTCATTTATCTTCTTTTATATGCAAAATCTTCTTTTGAGCAAGTAATTCAGTTTTTTATGACTGTCTAAATTGATCTTTTTTATTAAGGAATGTTGTTTTGTTATAAAAGATAAAAGTTATGGATACTTCAATCAAGTTATGGAAGCACATAAATACATGCTTTACCTGACTTCAACATGAAACCATAACAATATAAATTTAATCATTTATTACACAATCTAAGTTTATTAACTTATTAGTTTATTTAAAATAATATAATGATTTATAAACAAGAAACAATGTGGAAAATAGCATTTTCTGGCTGTCTCTTGAATTTCCTTCTGCCACAAAAATCAGACGGGTAGAATATGTTCTTCTGTCCCCCCCAATTTTTTTGGTTGAAGTTTAGGTGGAATATATAGCAAGGGGCTGGTTTAACTCAGTGGTAGAGCACTTGCCTATGAATCATCAAGGTTCCTGTTCGATACCGGTCCCCCGCACTCAGCACATAAGTAGCACAGACTGATAATCTGATCTGTGCAGTAAAAAGTGGGAGAGCTGATGATAGGGTGGCACGCCACCTCTGCAAAAGAATCTTCCTGGTTTAGCACCAGCAAAAAAGGGATAGATTCCCTTGCTGTCCAGCTGATACCAGACAATAGGCCATTCGACAACTTACTTTACTTTTTATAACCACAAATATCAAAAAAATTTGTTCAAACAAAATTGAATATAAAAGGTTTTAGCTACTTTTTTAATTTTGAAGTCAATAAATAAATATTGCACTTTGGTCTTCCATTAATTTGAAGTAAAACCAAATGCACTCACATTGATAGAGTGTTGTAATAAAAAAAATGCTTCTAATAAATGAGCCAATTGGATGATCAAAAATGTCACTTTTGACCCTTTTTTTTTAAATATTATTGACCATTTCTTGATGATGTATTCATAATTTCGATGGTCTCTTATTTATAATCCAATCTTGGAAAACTCTGCTTTGTGTCTTGAATTCTTTTGTATATGTTTAGCACAGAGTTTTTCATCTTTCATAGATATATTTATTATAGGATTTAAAATCAGAAAATGTAA
>CM042143.1:54568488-54593886 GCA_023376005.1 Doryteuthis pealeii | reverse complement strand
ACACACCTCATAAGTCTAATATGCGAATATTATTATGTGAAAATTGAAAACAAAAATTCATTAATTTGAATAATCACATTTTTATTCTGCCTTGTAAATGCATATAAAATCTGATTTTTATTTATTTAATCCAATGTTTCATATATCAAAATTAAGTTGACTCTCGCCTTTCTCCATCCATGATTGTAAATGGTTCAGCAATCAATGTTCTTGCAGATCATTATACTCCTGAAATAAATGACGCTGTTATACTCACTGGATGCCCATACTCTGTGCTGACCTTTTGTTGCTCACATCTTACCCATGGTTCACCCTTAACTATCAACTGAACTCAATATTTAAACTTTTTCATACTCGCACATCAAACTTTTCAGTAGTATAACCCAGTACTTGAACAATTATCTTAATTTATGTCAATGTTTCACTGTAGCGTTTCAAAGATTCATATTGCACTGTACTGTTTTAAAACATTTATAGGTATAAGCTTTAAACATTTTAAAATAAACTTGTTTCTAAATAGTGGCTTGACTCTCTAATATTAAAACACATTCCTTTTTGAATGGGAGAAAATAGTGGAAATAAATCCAATGGTATGTAGAAATAGAACAAAAAACAAAGTATCCTAATAAGATAAATTTATTATAAGATTGTAGAAGTCTGATATTAAAACATTTTGTTTTTTTTTTTAATCTTCATCACGAACATTTGGATGAAAAAAGGTTGTTCTAAACAGCCGATGAAATCTTTTCCAAATGACAATGAAGAGATGAGAAAGTATTAGAGTAAAACAATTGTTCTTTTTTCGCCATGATTAGCAGCATTTCTTCTTTTTTTTCTTTTTTTCTTTTTTGAACAATTCAATAAATTGACAATTCATGAATATAGAAAAAGAGATAATAACAAAAGCTGATTAATTGATATTTATATGTTGATATACATAGAATTAATCATGACTAAACTTGTATAAATAGAAATATAATACCTGATATAGTAATTCCTATGAATTGCTTAAAACATAAAGCGTCAAGTTAACAAAATTAAAACAAGAATTTTTTTTTATCGTCACACTTTGCATTAACTTTCTAAGAACTTGTATAATGATTTGTTTTTGAATAGAATTAAACAACTTTCTGTCAGTTTTCTTTAACAAAATTTGACTGCACAAGTAAAGGACGTTTGAAAACCTTCATGAAATTCCTGCAACCATTCTACAGTAAGTAAAATTTTATTTCTATCACATTTTATTAGACCACCGTCATAAACATTGTTTTTTTAAAAAAATCCCAAGTTTTGGGAACTTTGATGAAACAGAATTCTAACATATTTGAACTTATTTTCTCTGAATTTTTGAGACGATGAGACTTGATAATTAGTATTTATTTGATTATCATCGGACTATTGTCCCTCATCATTTATTGTTATCTGTACAAAACGTTTGGCCGATGTGCAAAAAGAAGTTAGCAATTTCGAGACAGGCTCCCAAGTCCAACAAAAATACCTGAAGAAGGCAGAGGCGCCAGTCAACCGAAACGTATGTACAGATAACAATAAAGATGAAAATAGTCCAAAAATTAATACATAAATACTTTGAAGAAATCTCACATGCGAGATGTGCGTCGTTACTGGGCATTCTGGAATTCCTGGCGCCAGGCCGCTGGTTCTCTACCCTAGGTAATGAAACTGTACTTAGCTATCGTGCCACGTCTATTTGAAAAAAAAAAAAATATATCATCTAAGCACCTGTGGCCTCACTTTTCTCCCCTGATCCAATGTATGTCTTGTATTTACAGCTAAGGCACGAATATATGAAACATATTGTCTCATTACTAACCCAACTTTCTACTAATACAATCCAGCTTCCAGATAAATTTTATGATTTATACTTTGTTTTTTGTCTAGTTACTATTTCACTTTATATAACTATGAGTATTATATAAGCAAAACAGTGTGAGTGTAAAACTAACATAATAGAGTGTTCTCAATCAAATCAGCAATTTATCTTTGAAGCTATAATGCTTTAAACGTTTCTGGTTTTGTTAAACCTTTCCGCAGGAATGGTATAATAATAATAATGGAAAAGAATAAACACTCAGATATTTTGTCTACAATCCCTTGTGTGGATGGATCGGGTTTCTAAAATATACTAGAGAGGAAATGTGTATTGAAGAAAAAGTTCATAACGCGTTTATTGGTCAGCGTTTTTCATTTCTGAAAAGTCAAGACTTCCTTTGACTTTCAAAAATGAATAACTCTTAGTAGACGTCCATCAATGGTGGCTCAAGGCTTTTCCTGTACGGGACAGTCATTTAAACCATAAACCAAAACTTTTTAGCGTTGTATGTGAACTACTCAAAATAAAAACACATTCACTCTTTTTTATGGAACACTTTGGTCTTTGCGTTTCCTGAATGTCTTAATTTCTACTATATGCTGGATTTACATTGTCCATATTTGACTTCCACTTATGGAGATTTTTTCTGCCCGCTCTGGAAAACACACAAAACAAAGGTCAAATGAATGAAAAGAATTCCACACAGGGATGGTACAAACAAAGGTGAAATAATGTAACTGAGATGTGCAGACGAGCGACCGTTCTGACTGAGTAAATACTCACACCTTTATCTTTTCGGTAAAAAATAATGTTCAACTATATGCTGAAATAATATAGAAAAACCTATTTGTCGTAGACGCACGTGACACATCCAGGATATTGATCTTATACTATGAAAAAATCAAAAATCATCAACAACTTTAAAATTTGGTTGACTTTTAAGATTTTTTATGATAGCATTTATGATTCTTATTGGCAAAAATGACTTTATAAACCATTTTTTAGGAGTAGGGAAGCTTCTTAGAAAAGAAAAAATCATTTTTAAGCCACGACAAAAATAAAAGATTACAAAAAGTCGCCATTTTTTCATGTGGGAACCCCCCTCAAATTTGGAGAACTAAAAAATCGACATCAAGCTGCCGCCCAATTTCTTGGGGGATGGCACCTTTATCATAAATCTGCCACACTTGGACAAAATTTCAGAAAATTACAAGGGCCGGGTGCGCATGTGACATGGCCTGGATGAATTCTGTCGAACATGGACATACCCATATTCTCTACAAAACTTAACTTAAAATGGTCACCAGACACTTAATTGCTGAGCTTCTTCTGCTGTGACCTCATATACCAGCCACGGATATACAACAATTCACACTCAGCGCCCTCGCCCAGTAGCGCTTGACAATCTAAATCCTTTACCCCTTGACTTAAAAGACGCCATATTCTTTACAAAAAAACTTAACCCAAAGGCCAATCCAAACGAGATCCATGTGAAACTTTTTAATGTTCTCTCCTGATTATGGATCTTTAATCTACAACCTAGGCCATCCAATCGACAATCTACACCGAAGCTATCTCGAGTGTGACCGCCCAGCTAACTACATCTAGAAATCCGGCCTTTTGAATAATCGGCCATACATCCTGACCTTATCTACCACGTGAACTCGCTCAAAGAGCAGTTCACTTGCATGATTAGGATATTCGATGCCTTCAAGGTGCCAATTTCTATTTTGACCTGCAGTTTATTTTAACTGCATATGTAGAAGTGGCTGCGTTTAACCTCTAGTCTTCTGGTTAGTATTTAGAACATACATTCACGTGAGGTAACCCACTTCAGGCTTCGAACTGTCCAGTTTCACAGCAACTCACGTTCGCCGTGAATACGCACAGCTTGAGGATCTGTACAATAAAGTGGAGAGCTGCATGTAGCGATATAGTTGCACCACTTTTCAGATGCAAAACAATCTCTTAAGTCTGGAGCATAGCTGAGAAGGCGTACGATAGGCTCCTCTTTTACGACTTACGATTTGACTTCAATACTTGTTTCTCTTAGATTATTGGATATGATTATAAATGTTCAAATTAATTGTTTTCAACCAGCTGTTTCCTTAAATTTATCACTCAATTAACGCTAATCTTAAAATTCTCTTCTCCTACACGTTTGAAAGATAAGTTACATTCTACATCTAGTGTCACTTAACACAGAATGGTGAATTGTATCTCAAAATTTTTCGGTCTTGAATTGACAACACAACAATAATATGCAATAACCAATCACTCCTAATTGTTTAAGCGATGTTACTATGTTATGATTATAAATCGAGTCTTTCTGACAACCCAAGAATAAATGTTGTCGCCATGCCATTTCTGTAAACTACTATTTCATGAGAAAAAATATATAATTCAATAATCTGCAGACACTGTTTGCTCAAGGAAAATTTTAATGTAAAATCTGATTCGCAAACCCAAAATTAGATGAATGTATTTTTTGTTAATATGTTTGTTATTGATTGGATTTCTTTTTTTCCAGGTGGGCACAAATATGGCAAGTGTTGTCCTTAGTAAGAAAACAGATGTGTCATTCGAGAGTTTGGGAGTTGCATGGGTCCAACTGGCAATAGTTACTCAAAGATGCTGACTCATTTGAGGTAAAATTTGTACATTTTAGCCTTTAAGACTACGCATTATCCATATATCGAATTAAATGTTTTTAAGATTAACCTTCTTCTTATTTTAACAAAAAATATTTTTCTATTTTATACATGTTATAAACATCTATGAAAAATAGAAATTCTTACCCAATTAAAAGTATATTTTATTTTTTACCCTAGAATTAAAAAGTTTTAAAAAATTAATTTTCTCTTGCCATATACGCAATTTTTTTAAATGAAAGGTTTTATGGCCTGATATGAACTTACTATGAGTTTTAGATTGAAATTTTGCATTTTATTTGTTTATACAAATAAACAACCCTGTCTCCAAAAATTTGATAAATCATTTTATGAAAGATGTCAACTTTTTTCATCATTTTATTAAAAAAAAAAAATTTTTTAATCCTTTATTGAAATTTTTTTCCTTGTTATAGAAACTAAAAACATTTTTGAAATTTTTCATTTCTGAAAAAATAAAAGTTTTGAAAGTTGTTTCATCATTTTTGAAAAAAAAAAAAAAATGACTTATATGGTATGAAATGATGTCAAAAGTATTTATTTGGGAACCTATGATTTTTTAGTTTTGTCTCATCAACTTTTATCATATATTTTTCTTGGCATACAATAGCATAGCCATTTTTTTATTCCAGAGTACATTGATTTTTTGATATATGATAAATTTTCTGTGTTTGGAGCACAACTCAGACAGAAAAGTCACAGTTAAGAGGAAAAACTACTGACACAAAACCCGTTTATGATATATTGGTCGCTAACTTGTTTCTCATAAGCCATTCATACCACTATTCAGTCAAGATTCTTTGACAGAGCATATACTTACTCATCTGTATCTTATAAATAGTCTCAAAGAGGCAGTTACTTATCCAATCACTCTGTAAATAGTAAGCGATGATATTAAAATTATTTTAGCTGTTAAGGTTGGAGGGATGGTGTGGAATAAAAAGCTTGAAGAATCACTAGATTAGACGTAGTTGATGATTTTCCTGGAATTTCAAAAATGCGAGTATTGACTCTTCTATGTTCTATATCAACGCTGGTCTCTTCGTTCTGGAACACTGATATTCGAAGTGACTACTTGGCCATTTGGCACCGTAAGATATATACACTCAGCATGATCCCAGGGAGCTATCCCCCAGGCAACGACCTGCCCCTTTCATTTTAAATAAAGATCAGGCGTGTTAATTATTGCCAGTGCTGGACACACCTCAAAGAGGATGCCAAAAGGGATACACACACACTTTTTTAGCACTGATCTACCGGATGAGGCTTCAGTTTGTGTGGGGTTCCCTATGTTAAGTCAATTCTTGCTGTTCAACTGACAATGGTGGGATGTCACGTAGATAACTAACTTAAATCTGATATTCATATGATTTTCCATAATAAAAGATACTCTAATTCATATGGTGCTTTATACAATGGACAAAAAATATTGGGTTCATCTAAAAATAAATGAATAATCAATTCTGTTTGCTATTAGATGGGCAGTGTGAGGAGTTGTTATGTGGGTTTAGCGTGAACTGCAGTTTGTTAAGAGATACTTTTGTAGACAGCTGTGATGAGCAGGCATAAGAATTATATACAAGTGTGGTGCAAGAGGAGGAAGTGGTCGAAGAGTTTGTGTGTGAGGTTTTGGCGACAGCGGCTGTGATTATTCTGAGGAGAGAGAAAAACAGCATTCCATTCATTGTGTTTGTGTTGTTTTCAAATACGAGGAGTGTCAAAAGAGTACCAAGTTTTAAAGCGCGTGTATTACCAAGATAGAAATAAAAGAATGCAATCGAATGTTATGTTTTTTTTTTTTCAGAATACAAGGTGTTCATAAAGTACAAAAAAATCTCAATACTTATTTGACACACCTTTGTGTAAATCAAAATTCTGTTTTTGTTTTTTGTTTCTTATTATTAATATTTAAAAATGGAAGAAAATAAACAACATTTATTAGTATATTGATGATTTTTTTTTATTCTAAGAAATGTAAATTGCAATACAAAAAAAAACACAAAAAAACAAGAATTGTTAACTTTATAAAAAATTATTTATGAATGATGAACGATGATGAAGTCAAGTTTGTAAAGTTTTCAAGATCTCCATTAGTTCAAGCTAGACAATTGGAAAGTTGATGGGCAACTAAAATGAAAGTATGCTGAGAACATAATCATAAAATCAGGAAAATAGCCAACATATTCGCAAATATCAAAATCAGAGAAAATCATTTGCTAACAGCTGATTAGAATGGAGTTATTTCAATGATGTGGCCTATCCATATAAATTTGAACAAAAATTACCTAATTGTTGTAGATTCTTGAAGACCAAATTATGGATTGTGCATGAAAATTACAAATACTTGTATAGAACAATGTTACAATGCAGAGACCATTGAGAAAAATTAAATAAAAACTTCTTATATAGTGTCTGAAAGGCTAGTTTTCATTTTAAAATAGCGTGATATTGTACAAGGTGGTCAATAAAAAAAAAAGTGTCAAAAAGTATCTTAAAAAAATCTCGGATTACTTTTTTTTATACACCTTGTAACAATATCACCTATTTTAAATGAAAACTAGCCTTTCATACACTTACTAGAAGTTTTTATTTAATTTTCTCATGGTCTCTTGCATTTAACATTGTTATAAAGTATTTAATTTTCATCACACAATCATAATTTGCTTTCAAAATCACAAACAATTAGGTATTTTTTGTTCAAATTATATGGAAGCCACATCATTGAAATAACTCATTTAATCAAAGCTGTTACAAATGATTTTCTCTGATTTTGATATTGGAATATGTTGGCTATTTTCCTGATTTTATTGATATTTTCTCAGCAATACTTTCATTTTAGTTGCCATCAACTTCCAATTTGTCTACTGACTATGGAGATCTTGAAACTTTACAAACTACTTCATCATGTTCAATCATTCATAATAATTCTTTAAAAGTTAACAATTCTTGTTTTTTTGTGTTTTTTTTGCTATTGCAATTTACATTTCTTAGAATAAAAAAAAGAACATAATATACTAAAAAAATGTTGTTATATTTTCTTTCCATTTTTAATATTAAAATCAAGAAAACAAAAAACCAAAAACAAGAATTTTGATAAACAAGGTGTGTCAAAAAAGTATTGAGATTTTTTGTACTTTATGACACACCTTGTATTCTGGAAAAAAAAAAAACATAACATTCCATTCATTCTTATTTCTATCTTCGGTAAATACAGCTTTTAAACTTGGTACTTTTTGACACACCTTGTATTTTGATAAAAAAAAAAAAAACAATGAATGGAATGTTGTTTTTTTTCCAGAATACAAGGTGTGCCAAAACCTACAAAAAAATTTTGATTACTTTTTTGACACACCTTGTATATATTCTTAAATGCATGCTCATACAGCTGTTAACAAAAGTAATCTCTTAAAAATGAAGTTAGTTTAAAAATAACACTCCTAATGCCATCTAATAGCAAACAGAATTATTATTCATTTATTTTTAAGATAACCCAATATTTTTTCATTGCTATAAACACATATGAATTAGAATATTTTATTATGGAAAATCCATAGGAATATCAATTAAGTAGTTATCTATGACATCCCACCATGTCAGTGAAACACAAGAATTGATTAACATAGGGAAACCACACAAACTGAAGCTCATGTCGCGTAGACAGTGCTAAAAATTGTGGTATCCCTTTCGCAATCCTCTATTGAGGTGTGTCCCAGCACTGGGCAATAAACCCAGCCCTGCCTCTTTAAAATCAAGGGGCAGGTGTTGCCTGGGGGATAGCTCCCTGGGACATGCTGATGTTAATATTCTTACGCCGTCCAATGGCCAAAGTCACTTGATATAGTGTTCGCGAAGAAACCAGGTAGAGTTATGAACACCAGAAGAGTAATATGATTTGAAATTTCCAGGAAAATCACAATACTCTAATCTAGTGATTCTTAAGCTTTTTTATTCCACACCCCCTCCACACTTAACAGCTAAAAATAATTTAATATCTCCCCTTACTCTATACAGAGTGATATGAAAAGTAACTCCCTATTTTAGACTATTATAGATAAGATGAATAAGTATATGCTTTCCTGTCAAAGAATCTTTGAGCTGAATAATCAGATAAGTATGAATGGCTTATGAAAACAGTATACAAACCACTATATTCATAAACGGGTTTGTGTCAGTAGTTTCTCTTAACTTTTTCTGTCTGATTTGTGCTCCAAACACAGAAAATTTATCATTATCAAAAATCAATGTACTGAATAAAAAATGGCTATGCTATTTATGCCAAGAAAAATATATGATAAAGTTGATGAACAAAACTAAAAAATATAGGGTGTCCCAAAAATAAAGTCATTTTTTTTTTTTCATAAAATGATGAAAAACTTTCAACATTTTTTATTTTTTTCAGAAAATGAAAAAATTTCAAAAATGTTTATTTCATATAACAAGGAAAAAAATTTCATAAAAGGATTAAAAAAAATTTTTTTTTTTAATAAAATGATGAAAAAAGTTGACATCATTTCATAAAATGATATCAAATTTTTGGAGATAGGGTGTTTATTTGTATAAACAAATAAAATGCCAAACAAATTTCAAATCTAAACTCATAGTAAGTTCATATCAGCCATAAAACCTTCATTTAAATAAACATTGGTATATGGCAAGAAAAATTAACTTTTTAAACTTTTTAAATTCCTAGGGTAAAAATAAAATATACTTTTAATTGGTAAGAATTTACTATTTTTTTTTTATAAATGTATAAAATAGAAAAATATTTTTTTTAAAAAAGAGAAGGTTAATCATTAAAAACCATTTATTATAAAGTAATACTAGTCTTAAGGCTAAAATGTAACAAATTTACCATCAAATAGTCAGCATCTTTGAAGTAACTATGCCAGATTGGACCCATGCAACCTCCCAACTCTCGAATGACAACATCTGTTTTCTTACTAAGGACAACACTTGCCATATTTGTGCCAACCTGGAAAAAAAAAATCCCAATCATAAAAACATATTAACAAAAAAATAATTCATCTAATTTGGGTTTGCGAATCAGATTTTAACATTAAATTTTCTTGAGCAAACAGTGTTCTCAGATTATTATTATATATTTTTTCTCGATGAAATAGTAGGTTAAAAAAAATCATGGCACAAACATTTATTCTGGTTCAAAACTCATTTATAACAAATAACATAGTAACATGCTTCAAACAATAGAGGATTGGTTATTGCTTTTTTATGTTGTGTTTCAATCAGAATTTTAGATACAACAATCTTTTAGTAGTAGATGTAGAATGTAACTATCTTTCAAACTGTAGGAGAGAAGAGAAATTTTAAATGCTTAATTTGAGTGATAAATTTAAGAAAACACTGGTTGAAAAGCACAATTTGATTTAAATCATATCCCTAATATCTAAAACAGTATTTAAATTCAATCGTAAAGTCGTAAAGGGAGCCTATCCCCTTCTCCACTAGTGCTAGACTTAAGAGATTGTTTTGCATCTGAAGTGTGCCACTATACCTACCATCAGCTCTCCACTTTATTGTACAGATCCAAGCTGTGCTATTCACGCACTGAGTTGGTGAGAACTGAATTGAACCCAGAAGCTTGTGGTTCCTAGGTGAATGATGTTCTACCGACTGAGTTAAACCAGCCCTAAATCAGTTTTATACTGGAGGAAAATAAAATTGCAATTGAAGATGATACCACTTTGTACATGAGTACATTTAGATGTATGGGGGCCTGAGTACTGTTGATATTATGGCTGTAAGAAAAGTCATAAGAAAAAAAAGTTTCAATGGATTCATGGTGGCCGTTGGAGTTAAGTTTTGTAAAGAATATGGTTTTAAGTCAAGTAAAGGATTTAGATGCATGGGGCCTGAGTATGTTGATATCGTGGGTAATTAAAGTCACAAGAAAAAAGTCACAATTAATTCATGGTGACCATTAGAGTTAAGTTTTGTAGAGAATATGGGTTATTCCATGTCAAATCATCCAGGCCATGTCACCCACCCCCTTTAATTTTTTCTGAAAATTTTGTCCAAGTGTTGCATTATGATAAAGTAGCCAAGCCCCAAAAAATTGGCGGAGTTATGTCGATTTTAGTTCTCCAAATTTGAGGGGGTCACGGAAAAATGGCGACCTGTTTGTAATCTATTTTTGTCTGTAAAATGATTTCTAGAGCTTCCCTACTCCTAAAAAATGGTTATAAAAGCATTTTTGCCCAAAGAATCCATAAATGCTATTCATAAAAAAATCTTAAAGTCAACCAATTTTAAGTGTGATGATTTTTGATTTTTTCATAGTAAGATCAATATCCTGATGTGTCACTGCGTCTACGACAAAAATTTTTTTCTATTTTTATTTCACATATATTGAACATTATTTTTACCAAAAAGATTAAAGTTTGATATTTACTCAGAACCGGTGCTCCTGCATCTCAGTTACATTTTTTACCTTTGTTTGTACATCCCTGTGTGGAATTCCTTTTCATCATTTGACCTTTGTTTGTGTGTTCCAGAGCAGAAAAAACCAATCTCATAAGTGGAAGTCAAATATGGCAAATGAAACCAGCAATATATAGAAATTAGAAAAACAAAGTGTTCCAAAAAGATTGAATTTTTATTTTGATGTTCACATTTCAACGCTTAAAAGTTTTGGTTTATGTTAAAACTTCCTCAGGACAATATTCATTTGAAAGTCAAGAAGTCTTGACTTTCAAAATGAACGCTGACCAATAAACGGTTATGAACCTTTTTCTCCATACACATTTCCATCTCTAGATATTTAAAAAACATCCCATCACCATTTGAACAAAAATTTATTTTTTCTTTTCCTATATTTACCATCCTGCGGAAGGTTTAATACAAAACCGAAACGTTTAAACATCAACATCAAAAATAAATTCATTTTTTTTGGAACACTTTTGTTTTTTCTAATTTTTCTATATAATCTCATAAGTATAAATGAAATAGTAATTAATTAAATTTGGAAGAATGTTATATACTTATGGCAAATATTTCATATGATTTGTTGCTGTAACAAAAAATCATTTGATCAGGGAAAAATGCAGGAAATAATTTCATAAACAACTTCAAATATTAGTATTTTTGGACATTGTCCTCATCTTTATTGTTATCTGTACAACGTTTCGGTTGATGTGCCCTCTGGCCTTCTTCAGTATTTCTTGTTGGACTTGGGAGCCTTCTCGAAAATTGGGAACCTTCTTTTTGCACATCGGCCAAAACGTTGTTACAGATAACAATAAGATGAGGGACAATAGTCCATATAATCCAAATAATACTAATTATCAAGTCTCATCTCAAAAATTCAGAGAAAATAAGTTCAAATATGTTAGATTCTGTTTCTCAAAAAAGTTCCCCAAAAACTTGGGATTTTTAAAAAAAACAATGTTTATGAGTGTCTAAATAAAATGTGATAAATAAAATTTTACTTACTGTAGGAATGGTTGCAGGAATTTCATGAAGGTTTTCAAACGTCCCTTTACTTGTGCAGTCCAAATTTTTTGTTAAAGAAAACTGAAGAAAGTTGTTATTTTATTCAAAAACAAATCATTATACAAGTTCTTAGAAAGTTAATGCAAAGTGTAGACATAAAAAAAATTCTTGTTTGAATTTTGTTAACTGACCTTTAATGTTTAACAATTCATAGGAATTACTATATCAGGTATTATATTTATTATACAGTTTAGTCATAGATTAATTCTATGTATATCAACATATAAATATCAAATAATCAAGCTTTTGTTTTATCTCTTTTCATATTCAGAATTGTCAATTTATGAAATTTTCAAAAAAAGAAAAAAGAAAAAGAAGGAGATGCTGCTAATGAAAAAAGAACATTGTTTTCTCTAATACTTTCTCATCTCTCATTTCATTTGGAAAAGATTCCATCGCCTGTTTAGACAACACTTTTTTCATCCAAATGTCGTGGATGAAGATTAAAAAAACAAAAACAAAATGTTTTAATATCGACTTCACAATCTATAATAAATTTATCTTTTAGGGAATACTTTGTTTTTTGTTCTATTTTCTACATACCATTGGATTTATTTCCATATTTCTCCACTTCAAAAAAGGAATGTGTTTAATATTAGAGATCAAGCCATTTTAGAAACTAAAGTTTTTAAAATTTACAAGTTTAACTTAAAATGTTTTAAACAGTACAGTGAAATATGAATATTTGAAACAGTACAGTGAAACATGACACTAAATTAAGATATTTTCAGTACTGGGTTATCAACTACTGAAAAGTTGATTGCGAGTATGAAAAGTTTAAATTTGAGTTCAGTTATAGTTAAGGGTGAACCATGGGTAAGATGTGACACAAAGTCACAAGTATGGGGCATCCAGTGAGGATCAAACTCATTATTCAGTAATAATGGATCTGCAAGACTTGCTTGCTAACCATTACATCATGATAGAAAGGGAGAGTAACTTATTTGATATATGAAACATTGTAAATAAATAAATCAGATTTTAATATGCATTTACAAAGGCAAATAAAATGTATTTCAAATTAAGAATTTTTTTTTCAATTCACATAATAATATTCGCATATTAGATTATGAATGGTGGTGTTGCAATGGTTCTAACATTGGAAGTGGGGAGGAAGATATTTTTGCCACCCCACCCACTTTAAATCTGAAATTGATTTTATTCTATGTTTCAGTACCCACATCTTGAATTTGGAGTTTTCCTTCACCTGGACCAATTGGCTAACCAAGGTTAAGCTGAGTTAAAACAGGTTTGAATTCAGAGGTTTCCTTCTCTTAGACTGGTTGCCATACCAAAGTTAAAAAGCCCAGTTTGCCCTACTATTTACCCATAGCTAGAGAGAGAATAGTTGGATTCATACCTTTCCCAAGAGTATTGGGAAAATGCAAACAGCCTCATCCAGGATCTAAACTCATCTCGCCATGTCCATTTCCTACAATGGTAACCATTACACCACGTGCCTCCATTCTATTCCCTATAGCACACTCATTCAGCAAATTTCATTGAAAGAACTTTTTTAAGATATTTTGTTGTGGACATCTAACTAGATTTGTAGGGGAAGTAATTGTGTATGAATCCATCTCAGAATTTAATCATTTCTTCTGTAGCCCATGTTCAAACATTCCATTAAATTTTATTAATATTCATTGAGAACTATTTGAGACTAGAAGCAGCTACCCAGCACTGCCTTGGTGGAGGGGGGGAAACCCTGGTGTATTGATTTGTTTACTTTTCAGATTTACAAATTCTGGACATTTTTAAGTAGAATTTCAATGCTATTTCTGTGTATTTTAATTTTTAAATATCTTTGAATATAAATCAAATTTTCATAATTTCTGCACCAAAAGCAGGAACTGTTGATATTCAATGTGTATATATATATTTTATGTGTCATTAATTATTTATTTTCGTTATTCATCCGTACATACATACATAGCCACTGCCCCTTTATATAGTGTAGATATTCAGATCATATAATGTTTGCAAGCACGCAGAATACATTTCTATCTAGTTTTGAAACTCACATTTTATGTGTGAATCTAAACATTTGGCTTACAGTCAAGTCTTGTTGAAAGCACCAGTTCCCACTGGGTCACACAAGTTAAGCTGCAACAAGCCTGTTCAATATTTAGATGGTGACCATTTAAGCGACAGAAGGTACTGTAAGTAACCGAATATCAAAATCTACTTGATTTGGCATTAAATGACCCAAAAGGTTTTGGATTTGCCATAAAACAACCAACCAAACATCTTGTTTATGTATTGAATTAGGGGAATAGGGGGTCCATTGAGCAGAGCTTCCTCTACCCTTTTACAGGTCTTGTTTTTCATCCTGCAGGGTGTCTAGCCACCCTCCTCACCAGACAAAATCTGGTGGTTACCAGTTTAGTCACTGATGATCCAACCATAAAACAGGTTGTACTGGGTTACATAGTACCAATAGCACATTTGAGCTACTGATAAAAAAAAATACTTAAAAGTTTACAAAACTGCACATTTACCTGAACAGGTACACATTCTGGTATTCATTTTTTTGGTAATTTTCACCTTAGTTGTTTAAAATTCCTAGCATAAAATTGTGCATGCACATTATCTGAAATGAACTTAATTTTATTAAGAACACATTTTATGATATTTTTGTGTTAAAGCATGCAGTTGTATTGTTTTCAAAAAAGTTTCTAAGATTTGTTCATTTCGCACGGAGACTTTCAAAATAGCTACTGGCTTAGTTCAAAGTGAAAGTCAAGGGAGGTTACTCTAATTGCCTATTTGCAACTTTACTTTACTATAGACTGATTAATACTGATTTTAGATATTAGGGATATGATTTAAAATCAAATTGTGCTTTTCAACCAGCGTTTCTTAAATTTATCACTCAATAAGCTTTAAAATTCTCTTCTCTCCTACAGTTTGAAAGATAAGTTCCATCTAAAATTCTGAATTGAAACACAATAAAAAAAGCAAATTTGACAACAAAGGTGAAAATTACACAATGGGGGGGGGGCGAGGAAGGGAGATGAAGAAATAATTAAAGTTCCAATTACCGTCGAACTGGGAAGACAGCAACAACGGTTGTAACCTAAATACAAACCCGAAAGTCACAAGTCTACTGCAGAATGACAGGATATATATAAGACTCCACAATGTCATTCAAATCAAGCAGTCAATCAGAACTCAAGGAATGAATGACCCAAATTCCAAATGGATTCTTACCATGACATCACGGTCATTCTTGCGTTTCTATATATACCAACTGTCTTGGACACTGCTTAAGTTGTACTTAGTTAGCTCTGTGTTCAAACCAACAGTAGACTACTGACTTCAATTACACCCTAGTACCATTTACTAGAAAGGTGTCCAAAAGAGACAAAGTCAGCAGTGTTGTTTTCCTCCCCTTTGTTTTTGGACAATTGTTAACAAGTGTTGGTCTACCAAACCTGCCACAGCTGGTTTTCCTTCTTATGATATTCATGTTTAGTTTATGCAGTAATATTGGACAATGGTTGTATGTAAATGAGTAGCATAGGGATCTGAGTGAGTAAAGTAAGGTGCTGATGGTAGGTGTGGCACTCCACCTCAGATGCAAAAAACAATCTCTTTGGTCTACGCACTAGTGGAAAAGGGGATAGACTCCCTTGCTGTTTGGCTGATTACCGATTTTAGGCCACCCCGACGACTTTACTGTCGTATATCCACAGGGTCCGCTAGTACTTAATATTACCAAGTCACTAAGTAGTTCTTAAGTCTTGTGATTGTCAAGTATGTAAAAATTAAGTTCATTTACTGAAGGACCTTTTTCACAACTAGAAACAGAAACCACAATGGTTAACAAGATCTGCAAATCAATCTTAAATTTAGGGAAAAATATCTTCCACCTTATGATTTTGATGTTTCGGACTGTTGTCCTCATCTTTATTGTCGGTATAATAAACCACGTTTTGGCCACTGGTATCCTCGCGCATTCCTCAGTGTTCCCTTGGGGATCTGAGTATAGTAATGATTCAACCGGTCTTACTATACTGGATACACAAAAGAACAGCCTCATCTCAAAAATACAAACAAACAGCTTAATAATTTAATTGTAATGTTGTATGGTTCAGTAATTTACTTAGTTAAGCAAGAGACACATGATGTAAGCATTGGTTCGCTTACTCCGCTGCAGTGAGGAAAGTCTGGTTCTGAAAAAAATGTGATCACACAGAATACAAGCCTTGCGTTTTCTCTTGTGAACTAATACGAACCAGCTTCTTGAGAACCAGAGTCAACAATAGAAGAAATAGGAAGAACCAAAAGATAAGTCAAGTTAGGGACTACAGAATCAGACCAGTTAGAAGAAAAGGAAGACAACAGATTTACAGACTAGTTAGAAGAAATATCCCAGCTACGCAAAAAAACAGGACTACAGAAGTAAGGTACCAGCCAGCTACCTCAAAAGACAAGTTAAGTAAGATTAAAAGATTTAGATGTGGGAGCATAACCGGATGCTCTCATATCTCATCTTCTCATAATAGAACTCTCTTCATATATATTAACCAGACCTGAATGGCTGTATAACACTAAGTCCCCTGATAAAATCTTCCGATAATTCAACAATTGAATGATTATGTATTTTAAGATTTTTCAGACTGTTGTCCTCACTTTATTGTTATATACAGTTGGACACATGATGCAATAAGATACAAGGTTTGAGCTAATACAATTCTAAGTGGACAATCAGCATTGCAGGTTCAATCCTGATTACAGGCAAAAATAACATATAATACATAATATAGCTTAATACTTTACCTGGTCATGATTAACAGAATGAGAAACAATCTAACTCAATGGATTTAAATATAAGGTTCGAGTTTGAAATTTAGTGAAGGCTCCAAGATGCTTACAACAAGAAGGTTCCTGAGTTTGACAAGAGACACCTGAGAAAAGAATGCTGAAACATTTGGGTATTATAACAATAAAGATGAGGACAACAGTTCGAAAAATCTAAAAATAATACAAATTATATCAAGGCCCTCATCTCAAAAAATTCAGACAAATAATTTAAACCATCAATAAAATTTTATGATGTAGTAAATTATCTTGTTCAACATAGCATTTTAACTGTGCATTCATTTTATTAATGAAATTATTGTGTACAGTGCTCAGGTGCACCACAACTCATCAAAGAACCATGTATAGTTAATAGAATAATGTACTAACGGGCTCCTCATGTGGTATAATGGTTAGTGAGCAAGATTAGCAGAACATTGATAGTGATTCTCACTGGGTGCCCCATACTCCTAAACTAAGCTTAGTAAATAACTAGAATAATGTACTGATATCAGAATGTCAGGAAAATAAATAGTGTACAGTATGTTTTTATATAACTGATTTTAATTAATTTGATAAATAAAAAATGAATAAAAATAAACGTAATAAGTAGAAATTAATAAGATCCATTCATCCTCATCCTGAAATTTTTTGAAACTATAAAAGTAAATATTTTTTTCTGTTGTTTTTGTTTTGTTTTATTTATATTCTTAATTTTTGCAAAAAAATGTCTGTTATTATGTAAAATGTTTGTATATAATAATAATGAATAATAATAATCATAATCATAATGAAATTCTGTACAGTGTTCAGGTGCACTACAACTCATCAAAGGCTCATGTGTAGTACATAGAATAATGTACCCATGTCAGGAAAATGAATAGCGTACAGTCATAATATACATGTATGTATGTGTGCGCATGCATATGTGTATGGAGGGGGGATATCAGGTATAGTGTTGTTGAATTATAGGAAGCATGGAGATTTTGAAAGATGGAGATTTTTTCTTCTTTAAATGGTCAAGCGCTAGATTTCACATTGATTAATGCTTCTTGACAGCACTTTTCATGCGATTTTATCAATTTCTATTTTCAAAGAATAAAAATCTCTAAAATTTTGTGTCCCAAAGACATTTCTGCATTCAACTGATAAATAGCAAAAGGTTTAGAAATAATACAAGGCTGTGTAAACTTGGTAGTGTCAGAGCAATGCCATTGGGAACTTAAGTTCCTGGTAGGGTCACCCAAGGCGGACAGGTCTGGCACCCGGTGGTATTAGGGTCACAACCCAGCCAAAAAAGCATCTCTATCATCATTAGATAGTCAACAGCTTTCAACAGGCTTGGCATACTTGTCACTGCATCTGTGGAAAATCTGCAGCAAACATCAGCGGCATCTCCCCTCTCCCCTGACCGGGATATGGCATTGGGGTTTGGAGACCGCTTGTTATTTCATATTCCCTTGTTACTCCTTCCATGAATTCACCACAAGTGAATTCGTTGGTTGGAGCCAACTCAACCGATCCAAGTGTGAATGCCGTCACAGAAACAGAAGAGCATATACAAAAGATTTCTTCAAGAAGACAAAATAGTTTAACTGCTTTAATGGTTCTAGCAATTCATAGATTTTCATGTACAGGTTTATTATCGTTGGCCAAGTCACACTGAAAGCACCGGTTCCTGCCAGATTAAAGAAGTTAAACAGTGATGAGCCTGTTTAATACTTAATGGGGGACCACTTTAAGCAACAGCAGGTACTGTAAACAAATTAGAGTACTTTGTTTATATCAAAATAACTTGATTCGGTCATTAAATGACTTGAAAAAGGTTGATAGGTCATTAAAAAATAACAACCAACCAGAATTCTTGCCTGTTCTCTTCACTTTACTCTGATTGAATGCTTGATGGAAATCTTAAGCGCCTGCTGTAAAATCATCCCATCAAGTTGTTGAATAAGGCAAAAAAATTAAGTAAAGTCTACAGATATGGCCTATGTGTCGGTATCAGCCGAACAGCAAGGGAGTCTATCCCCTTTTCTAGCACTTAGACCGGGGAGATTATTTTTGCTGAGGTGGAGCACCACACTCACTATCAGCTCCCAGATTTCTTACAGCACAGATCAGAACTGTGCTACTCATGCATTGATGTTGGTGGGACTAGGATCAAACCCAGAACCTTCTTTGCAATTCCTAGATAAAATTGTTGTTTCCTGACTGTGCAACCATGAAGACAATACTATGGTTTTTTTTTTTACAGTTTATAAACACTGCTCTTGGATTTTTGTGGAACATTCTTTTGTGATCACATGACAGTAGTATTATCATAACATTATGAACAACAATTACCTTCTACAAAAGTTCATCCACTTTTAACTTTTGTGCTTATTGTTTTTTTGGTTTATTGCACCGGTTTTTTTGCTTTTACCTCTTATAAAGTTCAATAAATAACAATTTCTAATTATCAACTAAGAGTCAATCTCTCAACAACCAAAATTTAAGCAAAAGGGGCAATGTGCTCACAATTATTATTTGTTTGTTATGCCTCCCTGTGCATTTCCCCTTTTCACTATCTTATCACATTACCTTACAAAAATAAAAAAAAAAATAAATAATAACAATAAATAAAAATCCAAGCAGGATTTTATCATTCTAACATATCTTTTTCCTGAGATCCAAAATGACCGCCCTGTCGGCTGGGGCGTTAGAATGCACCCGACTGCAGAGGGTAAGACTCCCCCAATGGGGCCACTCTGTTGGCTGTGAGGTGGCGACCTGTGATGCTAAGGATAGAGCCCATGTGGATGAGGCGTCATGGACATGCAATACTCCACTTTGGCCCTATCTTGGGGCTAGACGAGCGGTCACCAAGCCCTAGCACCCATATGATGATTTATCCCAACCCTATTGCCATTAATGCAAGCCCCATACCCTTTTTATCATATGGTGTTAGAAGGCGGTGGCTGCGGGTCTACATGTCCTGGGAATGACGTTAAACTCTATCTATGGTGAGCTTCCAGTTTTGGGAATGTGGAGCCACCCCTTCATCACCATTGCCCCTGGTCCACTCTGACCCGGAGTGGTAGTACCTGTTAGGGTCCCATCCTATGGTTAAATTAGAAAAATGTTTATTACTATAATAAAAATCTGTTTATCCAAGATTAAGAATTATTTATTTTCAAAAACTTTATCGCGCGATTAATGTAATCTGCTCACTGACTGCATTAATAGAATGCTGTAAAACACAACCAAACCAAACCATACCAAAATGAGCAGTTTATAAATCTCATGGTCTTCTAAGTGTGAAATTGTTTGTCAGTAATCTAGAAATAAATATGAAATGGTATTGACTGTTTGATCCAGACTTTAGCCATTTCAAAAACTCATTCTATTAACCAATTGGATTATTTTGCAAATAGAGTAAGTATATTTTTGGAACAAATTACCTAATCAGATCAGAAAACAGCAATAGTGGGAAAAATTTAAGATTAATTCATATGATTTCAGAAATAATGGTAGAAATAAATAGATTAACTCTAACATCCTGTAAGAATTTTCCAAAGTCCAGACCCATTCCTATTAAGGGTTTATCAAAAAATGGCTAAAAAATGGCCTTTTCATTTAAAGTTAATTGTGATTTCCTTAAATTAAAGACTTTTAGATATTTCTTTCTTCGATATACATTAAAACAAAACTATCATTTTGGGGTAAGATTAGGAAAAGGAATGTGGCTTCTGGCCGGATGTATGGGATTGCGATGAGGTCTGGTATGCAGGACGTAAGATTGTAAGTATTGTTCGTTAAGTTTACAGCATGTCGATCCATCTGTATTTATGCTGCAGACGTTTTATTCATTCTTGATGTGGTATTCCAAAATTTATGTTTTTGAACTCAAATTTCTTTAAATACATTTTTCAAACTCATTTCCTATTTAACCTATAGATGGAACCCTACTAGGTACTACCACCTCCCAGGTCAGAATGGATACCTGGGAGTAATGGCGATGAAAGGGTACTCTACATTCCCCAGAATTGAACTTCACCATTAGATGCAGTTCTAACGTCATATCCCAAGACATTAAGACTCTCAGCTACTTCTTCTAGGAAAAAAAATTACGAGTCTTGGCATTTTCTTTCTTGGAACTATCAGATGAATTACTTAACAGAATTTGATCTGTAGATATTCTTATCATAATGGAGATTGTGTGTTTGTCTGTCTGTAACCGGAAACTATATCACTATACAAGTCACAATTCCTTAGTCATTTACGTAACATTCTCTATGATTTTATTCTTATTTAAATCTCAATTATTAATTTGTTTTAAATTATGAAATGGTTGACACACTAGTCTACTTACCAATCAACATGTAATATGTATTTGATATATACTATTACAACAAAAAAAATAGGGGTTTTGTACATATGCGTCATCACGGGAAACCAATTTGCATATGATATTAAAAAAAAAAAATTGATCTTCACTAAATACGGCTAAAGATTATATTCTAATTTTTTGGTTTGAGTATTATCTAATGAATATGAGCACGGAGATCAGCGACCCCTGGGGATAGCATTTTAAAAGAATCCTGCTATTAACAAGATAAGAATATACATCCAATTGTAAATCTTTTATTATTTCATTTTTGCATTTTAACCTAAATAGTTTAAATTTGGAAAATTTAGCATTAAAAATGGAAGTTATTGAAGAGTAATAGTTTTCATATGAGATAGTCTATTCTTTCTATGAACCCCCTCTGTTGCAAATTCCTGTAATATTGCATTCTTATTTGTTTCATTAGCCTTTCACTTAATGAACCTATATTTTATTACAATTAATACTTAAATACTGTGCCGGTAGTTGCATATATATTTGCTAGTGCTATTAATATTTGTATTACATTCTGCTGCAAGATTAAAAAAAATTGGTTTTTGTTATATTACTAATGTTGGTTTGGTATAGTTTGGATTTTTATAGCAGTCAATCCATCTGCTCATTTTATACTGAAGACATTTTAGTTCATTAATTTCTTGATGGTAGTCATTTTTTCTTAAACACGATTATTTAAAATTCATTGTTCTATTTAGCCCATAAGATGGACCCTTTAACCAGTACTACACTCCTGGTCAGGGTGGACCTGGGAGAAATGGTGATGAAGGGATACTCCACACTCCACACAGCTCAGAACTGGATACTTATGAGATAGAGGTATTAACATTCATTACCCAGCGACACACTAGAGTAATGACCCTCAGCCACTGCCTTCTTAGCACCCCATATGATAAAAGGAGATTGGGTTATGCGCATTAAGGGCAATAGTGGATTGGGGAACAATCATTATTAGGTTGCATAGGGTTGATGTGACCAGCCAATTGATTGGAGGATTAGCCTTCTTTGGTACCATCCATCTAGGTCCTAGGTAAGGGCCAAAATGGAGTGGTTGCATTTTTATTTACAACTCTCGGGAACACTGTCAACCACTCAGGGTTCATCCTTAAGCATCACAGGGACGCTCCACCCACAGCGGAAACAGTGGCCCCCATTGGTCTGTGGGAGTTGCAGTTTGGGTGTATCTAAGCTGCCACCGTATCTGAAGAATTATAAAACCGTCACGAGTGCGAAGCAATGTGACTTCCTGGTAATGACTAATAAATTTCTTACATCATCTTGATATTTGTTTTTCTTTCTTTTTTTAACTTGTTGGTTAAAGATTTGTTGTTGTACATATCACAAACAGATTGAAAATACATGCATAGTCCCAACATATAAGACTGGAAAATATTAAATGTTATATAATCACAGTACAAGTTACAGATAAACTGATAATATATTAGTAAAACTTCTTTTTTCGTAGAGTGTAGAATATGTCTTTAAATTAATTATATCAAGCAGCATTTCTTTTAAACAAACCTTCATTTTATCATGTTTGGAGTGTTATGGTGTAATATGTGTTAAGTAAGCGTTGTCGTAGGAAATGGCACTTGATCCCAGCATTCAAATCTGTGATGACAGACTACGAGTTCACTAGTAGTGCTGATATTACCCCTTAATGCGTTAGAATCCAAGCTACTCTCTCTTCCAGCATGGAAAATCAGGCTAGGGCCAGACTGGGTTAGGGCAACCAGTCTAGGAGAAGAAAAAATGCTGAATTCAAAACCTGTTTAAACTTCCACTCGAGCATTCTGTGGTCACTACTAGAACTAGGCTCGGATTTGTAATTAGTGATCTATTTCACTAATTAAATAAATTAATCTGAATTTAAATAAATTAAAATTAATGTTACTCTACTTGTACTTCGCTTCAGTAAACATGCTGTATGCACTTTACGTTCTTGCAGTTGAAATATTCCAAAGGACATCTCCCATCCATTGTCGTAGGAATCACAGCTTTTGCATACTTGTCATTGTGTCTGTGGAAAAATAAGTGGCCAAATATCCTTGCCCCCGCGCCAGAATGCATGTTGGGTTTAGAGTCCGCTTGTGAATTTCCTATGCCTTCTATGAATTTCACCACAGGGAATTGGTTGGATGGAAGCTGGCCTCCAACTGACCCTGGCGTGATGCCATCACATAATAGAACAGACATATTCTGACTCACACTTGACATTCCCATACACCTGAAGACGCTTTACCTTTCATTGAATAACATGAACAATAAAATGAGCTCCCTGCAAGGTAAGCAATGTGAGTTCAATTCTTATTCAAAGCTGATCTCTTTATTCTGTTTCTCACACAGCAGGGGGAATGGGGTAATTTATATTCTGGATAATTCCACACCCAACATTTAAATTGCTTAAACAAGTTTTGTGTTTAAGCACGCAGAGTTGTTAAAGAATAGTAGAGGCATTCCAAACATCTTGTAATGGTTGGCAAGCTAGTCTTGCAGATCCATTACTACTGAATAGCAGTTCGCATCCTCACTGGCACTTTGTTGTCGCACTTTATCCGGACTTCACGCGCCTTGTCTTAATACACTTGGTCGGATCCGCTGTACCACACAACTTATTGGTTTGTATCCATAATCTGAAGCTATGCTTGTTTTTTTTTTTGGGGGGCGGGCACACCTCATC
The DNA here is from genome assembly GCA_023376005.1 of Doryteuthis pealeii. Taxonomy (NCBI): domain Eukaryota; kingdom Metazoa; phylum Mollusca; class Cephalopoda; order Myopsida; family Loliginidae; genus Doryteuthis; species Doryteuthis pealeii. The sequence continues at coordinate 54,570,010 of CM042143.1, read as the reverse complement.
TATTAGGGTGCACATGGTAAACAAGCTTGATTAGAAAGAGCCCTTGGGGCTAGTGTTCTTAATGGTGCCCCCACACTTTTGCCTTGGCTGCCGACAACGTTAATATAAGCTTAGTAAATAACTAACTAAAAATAGTAGCTTCCAGCAAGTTGAACATGTCGCACACACAATTCCTCCTTTTCATTTCTTATTCTTTTGTTTTTTTTGCGTATGGTGAATTTATCAAGGGAAATTCTAAATAAGTAACTAGCCATTTTACATAAGGTTATACAAGACTGATATATTTTACATTTCATACATGTAAAAAAAATGGCCCAATTTATAGTACATTAGAAAAAAAATGCAAATAGCTTTTTCCTTTCAATCATAACTAATGAAATAATAATTTGTATTTATGTACTTTATCAACTGTTGAAGGGTAGATGAAATAATCATAGTTACCATAAGATTACGTGCAATAGGAATGTTTTGTGATTACACGTTCTTTCCACAAACAATCTAAAATCATAGTCACCACGCACCCCTTTTAAAGGAAAGAATGTTTGTCCGTGTAAATAAACATGTTATGAATTACTGCCAAATAACGTAAGGCAAAGAATATTTTCGAAAATCAATCTTAAATACTTTAAAGAGAGTTGTAGTACATCCTCTTCCCTGGGCCTTCGGATCAATTGTATTAATCCCTCGAGAAATTCCATACTTTGACTGATATTTCCTTATCGAGGTTTAGATCAAAAAATAAAACAATAAACAAAAAAAACATGTTACACATGATTAACTACGATGATATCTGTCTTTTTTTTTAAAAAAAGAAACATTCTTGCTAGGAGTAGAACAAGTGTTCTAAAATTCCTCGTAATCTCAACGTAAACAGTGCTAGATAAAAAGCATAAAAAATTTTGTATGTTGAGAAAATAAAAGAAAAAGGAAATGTAGAAAAAAAGAAAGAAAATTTGAAAAAAAATTTATAAAAACTGGATCTTATCATGTAACTTATCAACGAGAAAGAAATAGATAGGGCAAACAAACGAAGAGGACTACTTGCGCATTCTTTTCCATCAGTAAAGTTTTAACCGACTCCGGGTGTGCCAATGAGAAGGACACTATGTTGATCAATAATTTGTCACAATTGATCGCAATTAGAAAGATCATTCAACGAATAAGATAAGCGATTGTTGTCAAGAGTGTTACTCTATTTTATTGTTGCTACCAGATATGCAGGTTCGATTCGTTTCATCTGGTACTTCCGTCCTGCTTCGTTTATGCCGCTTACGATATGGACAAACTGAAAAACGACTGCTAAAATATCTTGACTTCTCATTGTAGTCATAAAGATTATCTTTTTAATTCTTTTAGTTATTTTATAAATTTGTTTAGATAATTTTTTATGGACTGTCGATATTCAAAAACAACGGTGGTTACCAAGGGTGGATTTATATACGTAAGTCAGCTTATTATACGCCAATATTTGCTGCTCGCTGCAGACAGACAACCCTGAGTTTAGTTAACCGAGAGCATTTCT
>CM042143.1:54493573-54563573 GCA_023376005.1 Doryteuthis pealeii | reverse complement strand
CATGTTCAGAATTCATATCATTTCTACTTGTTTATATATATATAATTATATATATTATATAGTTATATAACATTGAATTGGTCATAAACAGCATAGAAAATGCCTTACATTGAGCTAGTGTAAATAATAAAAAACATGTACTTGCCTGTATCTGTTGGTTTGAAAAAATGGCATCTGCTGGCAAAAGGATATTTGTAAGTATAGAATGATCTGATATTTATAGAATGTCTTCTAACATTAAAAGAACCGATGTTTACCTAAAAATAAAACCCCTAAAAATATAGTTTACAAATTTTAAAACTGTTTTTACCCTAAGGGTTTTAAGATTATAAATTTAAAAGTTCCAATTTGTCTGTAATTTTTTGAAATGAGGCTTGATAATGATATTTTTTTAATATTTGACTGTTGTCTTAAAAAGTTTTGACCCAGTCTTGATTACTGTCAACCTATTAAAATGATTTCCAGGTTGGATATTATTATATCAGATCACAGGAAACACGAGAGGAAGGCGGAGGATAAGCATCTGAAACATTATGTTAATAACAATCAATAAAAGATGGGAAATAGTCCGAAAAGTAAAAATTTTAAGAGTTTCTATCATACACAGATAATCTTTAATGCCTTTTATTATTTGTTTGGAATTTTTTTTTAAACCCAATTTCAACTTTCCTGAAAATCTGAAAAAAGATGAAGAATATACTGAATTGTGTTTTCTGTTTAGAGAATATTTTCATTAGGTAAAAAATAAGAAGATGTTTCAAGATATGTATACAAATTGGCATATTCGATGTGATGTGATGGGTCAATCTTATTAAATCTTCTTTCTTGAAATTCACACAATTAAATAACTTTCAAATGAAAGAAGTATTGTGATATAAAATCAAGTTTATTATATATTCTATAATTCAAAATAGAATTCATCAGTTTTGAAAACGTTTTTGATACAAATTTTATTAATTTTGTAAAAAGCAGACAGTTTGTTATTGTTTGTTTATGAACTAAATTCGTAATAAATTCAGAAATCAAATGTTAAAGATTGTAATATCATCAGGATGTGAGGGAAAAGGCAAAATGAATGAATGAAGACTATACCTATTTAATGAGGAAATGGCACCAAGGTTACCATAGGAAAAAAAAACCAACAAAAAATTAGCATTAGACATTTAAGTTGAATTAAATTTTCATGGGTTAATTTTTTATTTTTTAAATTTTTTTTTAAATCAAGTTCTGAGTTTTTTTTTTTTATGAAAAGATTAAAAGTTTTAAAGTCTCAACCACAAACAAGTGAAGCAAAGAACCCACTAAAAAAAAAAAGACTAAGTCTGCTTAGGAATTTTTTTTATTATTATTTTATAGTCAATTTAGGTTTATAAGTTTATTAGTTTGGCGCTTAAGCATTGTGTGTATATTGTTGTTGATTGATTTTGAAGGTTATACAATGTGAAGGAAAAAAGGTAACAGTATGTGTCATTTACCTGTATTTTTTTTAATGTTTCTTAATATTTCAGGATTAAATCAACTGGAGTTATGTGAGATTTTCTGGATGGGCTTTTATCCAAATATTGAAGAATGAAATACAGGTAAATAAAACATTTATCATTAACTTTTTTCTTTGATTGTGATGAGCGTCAAAATCAATCTAAAAAATATTAGATTGTTTAATTTCATAAATCTTAAAAGGAATTTAAAATCTTAAAAGAATACATAGCATGGTTTTATCTAGAAGAAAAACCCAAACCAAACATCTATAAAATATATAGTTAGTGATTAATTTCAAAACATGCTATAAAAATAAAATTTTAAAAAATTTAAAAAAAAACCAACCATATGTGTTTTGACTGAATGTTGAATATCAACCAGAAACCATGTAATTATAATTTAAGCATGTTGGCTATGTGAGTGCATAAATGATACCAGGTCTTATGAATAAATTTTCTAAATATTGATAAGTAGTTGGTAATTTTTTCAATTCAGAAAAAAAAGGTGTTTTTCAAAATTGAAGCTTGTTAAAAAAAAAAAAGCATTAACAGTGTTTTAAAAGATAAAGCATCCATTATTTCAGTCAGAATTTGAAATAGCAGAAGGCAAGAAAAATAAAAAATAATGAAAGAAAACACTAAAAATTAGAGATTATCCAGTAATAGTGCAGAAAGAATCTGGTTAATTGATGTATATGAAACAAATAAACTAAAGTAATAACTGTAAGTGTTGTCATAGTTTTTTCTCCACTGTGAAATTTCCAGTACCAGATTATGTACACATTTAATTACAAACTTGATGGCTGGAGCCTTGTGGTTTGGCAGTTCACCATAACATAACGATTTTATGACTCTGCTTCTCGCTGGGTAAATTCAAAGTCAGACACCTAGAGTATTCAAATACTCAAAAATAAGAGTCACATAAGAATTTACGCTCATAAAATTCATTTGTCAGTTTGAACGGTTGAAACAACTATGTCTGTATTTTTCTCATCAATTTATTTCATGTAAAAAAAAAAGAAGAAGTGCTATAAAAGGTAGAATATGAAGAATATTCTAAAAGTCTTTGATAAAATCAAGTGGGCTTGAAAAATCTTTTACAAAATTTTATTGTTGCTATTTAATTGCATTTCATAAAATAAATTCTTGCATCCCCTTCCGCTCCTATTCTAAAAGTTTAGAATTTGAAGTGTGCTTCATTTCTTGTCAAAAACAAAGAAAAAAGTGGCAGAGGAAGATTATTATATTATTATTTTATTATTAAGCAAGCAAAAGAAACCAAAGGGAAAAAAAAGGAAGGTATTTCTACCTCAATACCAATCATTTTAAGTTGTCTTTTCCCATAGATGACAAATAAAATTTTATTTTTACAACATAAAAATATTGGCAGAAGCCAGAAAGTAGTTTTGGTTACAAGCGGATATATTGCAGGTAGTTTTCTTGAAAGCACTCAATATAAACAGGAGTAGATTTTTTATATTTGATTTTTATTTATTTACCTTAGAGATATATGACTGCTGTTATTTAATACAAATTGTCTGGAGTTATATTGAAACTTATGAAGTTTTTTTTTTTTTTTTCCTAGCTGGGATAGTATTAGTTTAAAAATGTAGTTTAGTTAGAAAGATTAATAGTGCTTGTGAAGGAGAGTGCATGCCAGAGAGTTTAGTGTTAGGTTCAGGTAAAAAAAATGGATTTTTGAATGTGGTAAGAAAGCTCTTTAGACTTGGAGTGGGGGTAGGGAGAGTCGTAACGCTAACCATCTTTTTATGCCCTCCACCAATTTTGGCCGATAAGCAATGTAATAGAAGAATTTAATAATACATCATTAACTAAAGTTGTCAATGCTATTTACAAAATGGAATTTAAATATATTAAGATTTATAAGGCTTTTTTTTTGAGGGGGGAGGGAGGCTGTTTTTTTTTCTCTGGCAACAAATTGTGTTTTTTTTTATTTTTTGGATTGTTGTCTCATTTTATTGTTATTCCAATGTTCAGCCAGTGCCTCAGGCTTTTCAGGTGTTTTTGTAAACGGAAATTTTAGGTTGTGGACTTATCAAGAGCTTTCACGGAACCTTCGAACGAAGCCTTTACATTCAGTTCAATAATCAGGGTACGACTGTTCTCATTGTTCGCATTACATGACGGGACAATGTTAACTATAGTTAGTATTCGCTATGTTTATAACCTCTTGTCGAGGACGAACCTAACCTACAGAAGGTTGTTACTTAGACTGTATTACGTCAACCTTATATGTTGCGTATTGTCACGGTCACGGTTAACGGAAGGAACAGTGGAGTGGAGTGAATAAAGGTTGGGATGAAGTCCGTGAAAGCTCCAGAGTTCAACAGAAAACGAAGAGAACGGATGGCACATTCGCAAACATTGTGTATATAACATAAAGGTGAGGAACAAGGCTGAAATCAATAATACATAAAAATAAAAAATAAAAAGTTATTTCGCTGAATTTTGAGATGAGGCTTGATAATTTTTTATTATATGTATTAATTTCCGATATTATTCAAACTTATGTTTATGTACCCAATGTTTGGCTGATCTGCCTCTAGTTGTGTTCAGGTTTTCTTGTTCACTTGGGGACTCTTGTTGTATCAGAGCCTTCACGGAATTTTGAACCAAAGTTTATTCAATTCACAAGGTAGACTGTTCTCATTCATTACCTGACCGGGTTACAGTGTTAGGCTGTATTAAGACTCTATGTTTACTTTGGGCAGGATTGAACGCTTAACTACAGATGAAAAATTGTCACCTAGACTGTATTATGAAATTATATCATTGTACCATGTTCAATGTCTTTGATTATGAATGAAGGCTTCAAGTTCGCATGAAACATTGAAGAGGTTGGATGGACATGCCTAAATGTTTGTATATATAAAAATAAAGATGAGGAGACAAATTGTCGACAATAAAAATGAGTTGAGCAATTTTTTTAATAGATTATTTCAATTAATTGTGGGTAATTCATTGTTTTAAAAGCAAAAAAAGTTAAATTAAAATGAGCAAACATAAGCTTTTACATAAATTACAAAATGAAAATAGTTGAAAAAATTTTTTTTGAATTAAAAATAGATTGTGGATACAAAATTAATTTTCTGTATGACATTCTCCCAAAAAGTGTTGCAATTTTCTTCAATTAATTGTACTGTAATTTAAAAAATAAGCAGCAGAATAATACAGTTAAAAAAAATAAATCAATAAAAAAAATAAAATAAATAAAAATTCTTAATCGATATTTTGATCAACATTTAGATACAATTATGATAGATCAAGAGGAAAACATTTTTTTTTTAATGTGACATCGAGAATAAGCTCTAAAGGTTTCTTTTATCAAATGTTGAGTATGAAATAAATTAAAAGAAGAATTAATTAAAAAAAAAAAAAACAAGAACAAAGAAGTAAGTATGACTCATCCTTTCTTTACTTCTTAATGTTCACTCCCTTTGAACAGTGCCACAGGCAAGCTGATTCCCTTTCTTCTTGATTTCTTGTCGATTTTTGAAGGAGGCCTAAAGATAAGTAAGCAAAATACATAAATATTGGATTAAATAAAGTGTTAGTACTCATAATGTTTGGATATTGCAGCATGAAAATTTTTCAAAAAACATTCTATATATTAAAATGGTGGAAATAGGAATTAATCTTAGATTTGTATATTTAGACCATCACAGGACAAACCTTGTAAAAGATTTTTATAATCTGTTAAACTGCAAAGTTAAAATTATGTTTAAATATACACTAGACTACAATTGAACTGATCAAAAAGTTTTAATTCAAGTATTGGGCCAAAAGTATGTTGTCCATCAGACAATTAATTATTACTTTTGATTAGGATAGGTTGTCATATGAGAATGAAATTTTTTAAATTGTCAGAATTGGTGTAGTTTAAATTTTGAACATGATAATGAAAGAATAAGCCACTTTCAGCATATTGTTTTTTTATTTATTCTGAAAGGTTCAAATTGGACTCATACAAAGAGATGTATATTTAGGGAGAAGGTCAGTGAATAATAAATTGTTAAATGGTTTGTGAAGTTTAATGTTAGAATTTCTTCTTGTTGAAAAATGTTGGATAGCAGGTTAAGATTGATACAATTAAATCATAGAGAATCCAGGTTAGGAATACAGGGGAGTTTCAGCAAGAGAAAATATTCAAATTAAGGAAAATTATTTGAATCAATTTTGTTATGCTGTTAGTCATTGGATGTGTGAATTTCAACAAGTTGGACAAGAAAGGAAAAATAAAAATTCCAGTTTTTTTTTTTTTAGGGGGGGGTTTGATTTCTACTGGTTAAAAACCTAATGAAAAATGAAAGTGGATCTTTACAAAGACTTGGAATACAAGAGATCACAAGAACAATGTTTGTGTTGTGATGCATTGAAAGAATCCTGCATGATGAACTATTTTGAAGAAATAAAAATTTGAACCAAGTACTTTTCTATTCTATTTTAACATCTTCATGATGACGGACTGAAGGCACAATTGATGAAAGCATCCAAAAATGAACAGGATGGTATATTGTTTCAGATTTCAGAGAATTTTGGTTCAGAAAATAGATTAAATGTTACAATATTCAGCCAATCATTTTTCATATTTGCTAGTTCCTGAAGAATTCAGTCTCTCCTCCTCCAGACTTTTTGAATGTTTTACATGAGAATGCAAAAGGCATTAGAAAAGTTCTTGTTAAGAAGATAAAGTTTGAGAGGATGGAGTAATGAAGTTTGATTAAAGATCAAAGATAATGGAATAAAAAATATTTTAAATTTAAAAAAAAAAAAAAAAATTTGCTCATAAAGTTAATGTTGAAAAGAAAACAAAAAACTTTATTTTCAATACTAATTTATTGATGCTTTTTTTTTTGTTTTTTCTTAAAGTTTTTTTCTTCAACATAATAAAAAATAATACAGAGAATATTTGTAAAATTTTAAATCAGTTCTCAACACTTGGAAAATATATGGAGGTATTCATTAAGACACTCAATAAAACATCAGATGGATTATATGTCTACAACTAGTTAGAAAGTTGACAGATGTTTAAGATAAACAAAACTAAAAATATTTAATAAAAAGAACAAAATTCTTATAATTATTGTGAATTTTTATAATCATCTATCGGTATTTACTTAAAAAAAAAGATTCTGGTAAATTTTATTAGAGTCATAAAGAAATAAATCATAGAATAGTTCAACATTCCTCATGCAAATTTTGATTGAGTGAAAAAAAAAAGAAAGTTATGACTGAATTCTTTTTGTTATTCTTAAGATCAATGTTTCGAAATATGAAAGTAATCACTTTGCTAATTTAGCATAAAAAGGGGTATAAAATGATTAATTTTAAAAAAAATAAAGATTTACATAACTGTTTTTTTGTGTTTTTTTTTTTTTTTAAATGAATATATGAGATGAATATGTTAATGACTTCAAGAAAGATAAATTTGATAACTGACAAAGATAACATCTGGAAAAATACCTTTAAGAAGAGTTACTCAATATTCAGAAATAAAAAAGATTAAAATGGGTCCTTGTTGAAGTGCTTTCTATATTTTGTTTTTGTAACATATTTTTTTAAAGGAATTGAAATGTCAAGCTAAATAATTAACAAAAATAAAATTGGCAAAGTGAAAGGTTTAACACAATTCAATGATTATGTATTATGATAAATAGACATAAAAAGGCAGAACTTGTAAGCAATAGGTTAAGTCATTTCAAAACAATTACAAAACTATTCAATACAAATTAAATAATGACACTTACCAACAAAGTTATAACAGACATCTGTCTTTTTAAGTCTATTTCATAATACACTAAAAATTGATTAATGTCCAGGACATATTTTAATATAATATTGAATGATGGAATCAAATGCAAGTTTGTAAAATTTACTATATATCACATTGTATAGTTTAGAATATGCAAAAATTGAGTAATGTATGTATCTATTTGCACCTCTCTACACAGGCTGGGCATAACACCATGTCAATTTTTAAGAGGCTGACTAAAGTTTGAATTCAAATTTTTTCATATTCTAGACTAGTTGGCTGTATAAGGTAGAGAGTAAGTCTATTCTATTTTTACGTGTAAGCATGGGGTGCAGTAGATGATTCATACTTTTCCAAGGACATTAGTGAGTGAAATGCAAACAGTTTGTCCAGAATTTGAACCTAGCTTGCCGTCATTTCTATGAAAAAATGTTTATGCCATGTGCACTCATTAGTAAATGCATGTAAGTATTTTTTTTTCCAATCTACATATAAAAAAAAACTAATTATTGAAATTTGAGATGAAGAATATGTTAATATTTGGCTTGTTTTCAACAAAAATGAAAGTAGTGATGCTTAATCTCATAGTTTAGATAATTTAAGATTATTCTAAGCATTAAACAAAATGGGTAAAATTTATGACTTGCCTAGCAAAATTTTTCAGATTAAATTGATTCTGATATATAAATGATAAGTTTCAGAATGAATGAAATAAGTCATGTTGGGGAAAATAACTTTTTTTTGTATTTCATTTATTTAAAATGGTCAGGCTTTTTCACCAGAAAGAAAAAAAATAAATAGAAACTAATTTTTTTAAATTTGCACCCTGTAAAAATGCAAAGATTTTTTTAATATTAGTTTTTGTTTTAAATTAAAAAAAAAAAGTATGGGTGTGGGAAGGGAAATATTTTTTGTACATAAAAACAGGGTAAGACCCAAAACTAATTTTTTCCGACCAAGAATTTGTATTCTAAATGCATGAAACAAAATATAAAAACTAAATTTATCTTTTGTAAAATGCAATTAAACTTTTTATTACTTAATAATATAAAACCGATCTTTTATACAGAAAATTAATTGTTATTTCTGGTTGCTCTTATCAAGATGCTTTAAAGAGCATTTAGTTTAGAATAGTGAAGAAAAGTAGACTTTAGTAGAATGGTTAAAACATAATATTACTGAATGGTTAATACATTTAGAAGATAATGAGAAAACATTATATAGATAAACTGTTTGAACGAAAAGGAGGCAGAATTTAATTGGCATCTGTTATAAATTTTCACACAAACAATGTTAGAAGATTATAAATTTATAAACTTTGATAAATTTTTCAGACAATTTTAATTTGAACTTTGCCAACATGTTTGGTTTATCTTCAGCTTTTATTTTTTTTCTTATTTTTAATAGCAATTTTTCAACTCTTTAGACTGAAGTGATCTAGTAATCTATTTTTTCAATGAAGAATAAATTCACTAGAAGTATTGGCATTAATGTAATAAATCAATTAGATTCAGATATATCGGACCTATTTTTCGAATATTTTGAAAATAATTTTAGAATTTCATTACAGTTCTTGAACATTTGTAGAGAATAATTGTAAAATTGCTTATATTTAAAAGTTGTTAAATTTGCGGAACATTTTAGTAAACATCTTATATGGTTATTATTACAATTTTAGAACAATTCTTGTACAAGTTGGAATATTAATTAAATGTTTTTGTTTTTATCTTCGTAAGGTGGCATTTTTCCATTTATATATCAATTTATGGACACTTACAGAAGACACTTTACCGCCGCTACTCTGAATAAAATAATGTCTTATTCAATTTCAAAATTCAGAGGATTTTTAGTGATTCATGTTAAATACAGATTATTAATTAGCCAAAGCTAAAAGTTAAGAACTGGTCAGCTTCCATGCTTACCCAACAATTTCAGCAGAAGTTTAGTAGAATTGTTGTAATATTTAAATATAGTGGGGAAAATCTAAATATTCATAGTTTTCAATAGTTTCTATTATCAAATTTAGGGTAGAAGCATGCAGTGTAAAATTGAACTTTTTTTTTCTCTAATATTTTACTTAGGCTCAATTTTAGATAATATACAAAGAATATTCTTGAATGGTGTGAGAGTGTATTAAATTGACATATTTTTTTCAATACTATATATATATATATATTATATATATATATATATATTATATATATATATAATATTATATATATACACACACAACACACACAAAAGAACAATGGATATAAATCGGCAGTGGTAATAAGTTAGTTTTGAAAAATAAAACAACAAAATTAAGGTCAAAGATTGATTACAGATAGCATGACATAAAGTGTTTTTGGTTTAATAAAACAATCATGGAGGGCTTAACATAATTTTTTGATTTAATTTTGTTTTTTTTCAAACTTATAAAAGGCATTTGTTAAATGATTGAAGTAAGCACATTATTATATATAAACCATAATGTTGAAATTTTGTTGTAATGTTTTTTCCCTGGGACTTTGTCTTGAGGATTTAAGCAGCATACACTGCTTTGAAACCAGTGGTAAAATGTTTTTATTTTTATAGTACCTATTCACACAACATACATACTACATACATACTAATACATACGTGTTGTTGTGTGTGTGTGAGAGAGAATGAGATAGCTAGTTTAGAATAGAATAGTACTACTCTCAATAGTGGTAAATGCTTTTAATTATGTAGTACATATATATATATATATATATTTATATATATATAATATATATATATATATATAATGTGAAGAGAAAATGGAAGCGAGTCCAACAGTAGTAATACTAGTGAAAAAATGATGTCATTTTTTCTGGAGACACCTGTGTATATATATTATATATTATTAAGTAAACACAAAGAGAGGTAATAAAATTTAGAATTATATATGCAGAAGAGTTTAATGATATATATGAAATAGTGCAGATGTGCATCTAATTGTGTAATTATTAATGAAATATTCAATACTAATAGTACAACTAAGATTTCTCAGCAAATGTATGGTAGCACCTAATTTTTGGTTTAAATAATATTAATTAATTTTTATTCACGTTCATAAAATTTTTCTCTTATATACACTGTAAAATAGTTTACTACTTGTTTTATTTCAATATTCAATTTACTAGAAACTATGGTCATAGTTGACAGTGTTTGATAATGAATTCCAATTTAAACTATTTTAAAACTTTTCATGAAGCTTTTTACTAATATCTTATTAGTGTTTATTGTAAAAATGCAACATAAAAGATGGAGTAAATAAGTAATTATTATCACAGAAGACTTGTACAACTAAAAAATGCTTTTTTTTTAATAGAATACACAGCATAGATAGCAAGTAAAGAGAATGCATTAATTGGTGCCAACAAAAAACATTGAGGCAAGCAGCAGAAAACTTACAGATAATTTAGCCAATTATCAAGCAAGTTCCAAAACAAATTATTTAAGCTATTTATTTATCAAAACTTGTACAAATTTGATAGATTAATGAAATGGTGCATTTGTATAAAATAAATTCAGTGATTATTATTTTTAGTACAATATTATATATATATATATATATATATACTTATTATATATATATATATATAAGTTATATAATATTTATATATTTGTAGATAATTGGTGCTATATTTCTAAGCAGAGAGTGGCTCAATATCATTTGATTTATATTTGAGTTAGGTAGAGTGGGCTGGAGTCAACACATGGTTATGAAGTTTTCGAATGTGATCTTCAGCTTTTTGGTCTGAAGATGCATAGTGAGAAATTGTCAGTAACAGGTGTTTGATCATTTGCCCACGCTACTTAACTCAAATATATATATATTATGAATGATTTTATGCAAAGCAAGATCAGTTGGCAATAGGATCATTTAAAAACAAAAAAATTCTATTTTGTTTTAAACTACTCTATAATATTAATAATACTATCTAAAAAGTAAAATGGTTTTATACAGATATGCAATAAAACAGAGAAAACAAGTGTGAGTATCAAATATTTTTAGATTTTTAAAAATATCTGTTTTTTCAAAATGATATATGGAAATAAAATGATAAATGAAGTTTATTTTGTCTTTTTAAAGTATTTCTAATATTTTAGTAAATGATTTTGTTTATAAATAAGTTTTTATGCTGAGCTGTTTCAAAAAAAAAAAAAAAACTGTTTGAAAGCAAAGATCATTTGTTATGGCAAATGAAAAATAGCTACTGAAAATGGAACGCTGTGTAGAGGACAAAAAGGGTTTTCTTAATTGTCTTGGTTTTTTCTTGTCCTTCTGTTCGATCAGTCGGAACACAAAAAGAAGAAGTCAGAGTAATAAGTTGCATTTTAACTGTAAAAAAAACTATTCATTTAGGTTTGTTTTTTTTTGTTTTGTTTAATTTTTTTCATAGAGGTAATAGTTTTCTCTCCAATTGTTCAGGAGTTTTCAAATTTGATAGTCTTTTTTTGGTTTTGGTGTGTAACTGATACAACATAATAAATGTTCAGCTTCAAATAGTTATGAAAAGTCCTTCAAGGTAAAAGTAGTTATAACAGGTTGATAATCGTTTTTATAAATGTCAGAGAGAAATGGAGTAAAAGGTCAGTGAAAGTCATTTTAGAACCTGTCAATAGCTCTTTAAAAAAATACAAAGAAAAAAATATTTATCACGTTGTCAAAATATAATAAAGTAAGTTTCTGTGTAAAATAATTTACTCAAGTTTTCATAGTCAATAATAACTGTGTCTGTTTACCATTTGAATTCAATATAACTTATTCAATATATACTACATTTGGATTTGATAAGTATCTTAAAAAATACTATTTTATAATGTAGAGATTCCATAAGCATTCATTTCTTTAGACTAGTTGGTAATATCACTTAATAAGAATTGGTGACAATGGTAAATTAAATATTTTAAATTTGGTAATTAGGCATATTGTAGTATTAATTAGATACTGGATAGTCAAAATCAGTCTTAACTCACTATCAGTATTAAAAAATAATTTCGCATTTATTTTAAAGGGACACATAAGAATGTAAAAAAATGAATTATTGTTGGACAAGGGTTTTATTTTTAAAACTTTTTTTGGCATGGGAGAGAGGAGTAGCAAAACTAATTTATATGGAAAATAATGATTAAATTTTCAGTTATTTGTATCAGAGGTTCAAAAGATAATTTATTTTATTGTTTGCAAGTTCATACTGAATTTAGAGTTTTTTAAAAATTAAAATTAAATTTTTACCCAGAATTAAACATATATTTCTCATCACAAATAAAAATGTTGGGGTTTTAGAAAAAATTTTTTTAAAATAAGTATTTAAAAGGCCCCTTAATTGAAAAAAAAAACTGCAGAATTATTTGACTGTTTTTTGTTTTGATTGAACAGACTAAAAAATGAAATAAAATGGTTTAATATTGTTAAAATAAATTGCTATGATAATTGTTAAAATGAAAATGATGTGTGTTGATACAATTATTTATATTAACAGGCCAGACTTCCATAAATAATCAGCTTTAAATAACCAGAACAAATAACTGTCCTTCATTAAATATCTATTTGTCAGCTACTTTGAATACTTAATTTAGGATATGTAGTAAAAACATTTTGATAAAATTTAATTTAGAAAACTAGGGAAAATTTTGCATTATTTTCAGCACAATGAATTGTTAAATTGTTAAATTTTTTTTTTTAAGTAAAAATGAAGACTTATCTTCAAATGTAAAATAATTTTTGATTTTCAATAATCTTGTAGAATGATAATTATATCAGGAACATAGAAAATTCATGGAATGAGGAAAAAAAAAAAAAAAAAAAAAAAAAATCAATGAGGCTATTTAAGCAGAATGATTTGCAATTTATTACATGATCACATTTTGTCTTTTGGATAAAAAACAAAATATACAATGGATATATATAATCTTAATACATATCATTTGTTATTATTTAATTCTAATGAAACTACAAAATAATATATAGTTTGCATATTCTATTTTGTGGATAAAGTATTGCTGTATGAGGAATTTCAGAGCTGTTCTTTTTCAGCTTCAACAGCAATTGTTGGAGCTTATGCGGATCTCATGTTTTCAACAATATATACACTAATTTGTTTACTATGCTATTTAGTGAGGCATAAATTAAGCACAGGGCAATTAATTCTATCAGAATTGAACACAGTGTTTGATCAGAAAAACACATTATGTAGAAGAATATCAATTTGATTTGAAGGAACGGGCAGAGAAATATCCCACTTTGTCTGTGGAAAGGATATATGGAAAAGCATAATGTTGTTTAATGATGGACAAATTAAGCGAATTATACAATAGATATTTTTTTAACAGTTCTTATTTTTAAGGAGCTAAAGTTAGTCTATTTAATTATAGTAAACGGTTTTCTAAAATGAAGATAAATTGGCAATTTATATGCTTATACTATCATCTCACAATTGAGAATACTAAAGAGAGGAAATAATATTAATTTATTTAATAATAAATGTTAGAGGATATCAATAACAATAATAGTTGTGATTGATATGAGAAGCAGTCATGGGTAAGAATTAAATAAAGAAGAGATAAGTGAAAATGAATTGATTAATAACAATTCTTGTGATTTGTTTGATTAAGAACTGGCCAGGTATCTGACGGTAGAGAATCATTTCTGTAGTCGGCTTTTTATCCCTGCAGAAGGTAAGATAGGATATAGCAAAAAAATAGTTTTATATAAAGAGGTTATCTAAAATGTAAGGTGAGAATACTTCTATGTAATTATTATCAATTTAGAGGGGAAAGAAAGCAAATTGTAAATAGCCACATATCTAATTTGATTTATCCAATGTTTTTAGTGTGTGAATAGTAAAATTAGATTGGGTACAGATGGAAAGATAGTGTGTTAAGAGAAATAATCATTAGAATATATTTATGTATAAATAATGGAATTTAGATTGGGAAATCGCAACGAGGCTAACCTATGTCTCCAAACGTTTTGGGTATTTCTGTTGAATGTAATGCTTTTTATATGTAATCGTAATGATGCATGTCTAGCAGCTATTCTGCCTAGATTGAATGGCCTGATGCGTGTTAAAGGTTGGGTACTGGAAATAGTCACAAATTTTAGAAGCCACAGAGAAAGTGAAATAATTTGGGGCTAGTACTTTTTAGGGCAGTAAAATTACAGGTCCATTTAAAAAATTTGATGAATAGTACAAGATAAAGGCGAGAAATAATTTAAGTTTCTAAGACAAGATGTTTTGTTTTTGTGGGTATGGTTAGATAAAAGAAGTTTAGTTAAGAATTATTCATACAGAATAACCTTTCCACATCTAGAAGGTGACTTTTGGCCCACTTTGGTTAAAATAAAAAAATTGACACCCAGAAAAAAAAAAAAGAAAAAAAAGTCTTACCTGAGTTTTTCAAAACAAGAGTCGCAACAGGACTTACGTTCCATTCCATCGAGGGATTGTCGAAACTTGGAAGAGCATTTATCCATTATTTCCACAATTCGGCGGATGCTAAACAACAAATTGGACATTTTTTAATGAGCTGAAACAAAATAAGAGAATAAATATGAAAAAGTGTTTTATTAAGACTACAGAAATTCAAGGAAAAAATTTCATTAAATAAGAATTCATGTTTCTAATTATTCAGATTCTGTTATTAATAATTTATTTTCATGCTTTAAACTAAAAAACTTTTCATTTATTCATTTTAATTCAATATTAACCAGCAAATTGAAATGAGTAAAGAATTTTGTTTGTGCAATAAAAATTAAGTTTAAAAATGCTAATTGTATAAAACAAAATTAAATAAAAATTATCATTCTTATTAGAGTAATATATAAGTTATAACAATTATAGCTTCAAAGTAACTATTCTTAGCAAATGAGTTGCAGTTTCAAGTAATCTTATTTGATAATCATTTGCTAAATTATATATCTTCATTAATAATTCTATCTAAATATAATATTTACAACCTTTTATATGACTGAGTAAAAGGTTTCTATTTAATGTAAATAATTTATAAACATTATAGTTTCAATTATTCTTATTATATATAATAATCTGCAATGATTAAAATGTAATTCATATATTTTAACTGGTAATTTTTTTACTTGTTAAAATTATCAACTGTTTAAAATTAATATTTTACTGTGATTCACATATTTCTAACATTCAATAGATATCTGACCATGATAGGATATACTGGGTCAGAGTAGTGCGAGTAGTAATGGCAAAGAAGAGGTGACTCCAAACTCCCAGAACTGAAGCCTAACAGATGCAGTTAAACATCATATCCAGGACACTATTTTTGAGGGGTCTTATCCTCTGCAGGAGCTTAGTCAATGTCACATTTAAAAACTGGTTCCCTCTAGATCACCGAGTTAGCAGGATGAGCTGTTCAATACTTGATGGGGTTGACATTTAAGCAACATCAGTACTGTAAGAAACGCAGATATCAAATGGACTTGGTTAGATTAATGACTAAAAAAGAGATTGTTAGTTTTTAAGGGCCATTGTGGGCTTAGCAGAGCGCTTATTGGTGGAATCTTGATAAAGGTCCGTGCGACAATGGATCTTTGGTTATAAAAGTGTCTCGTTACTGGGTATCATATAAGTTTCGTGAGTATTGGAAAGTCCAGCAATCCTAATGTGCGTCCATGGCAAAAGAGGGCAGTTTTAATTATGATAATTGTGGGGGGGGGGTAAATATTTATATGCACTAGTACTGCCAGTGATTGGTTAGAAGAGTCAATCACGTGACTTGGCCAGTCTATAAGTATAAGCGGGGAATAGACGCACTTATATCATAAAATACAAAAAGGGTTTATTCCCAATGAAAAAAACCAACCATCTCTGCAGGAGATGCAAGTTGGATATTCTGGAGCACTGCTGAAGGGTGATTAATAATAACCGTGTATCTATTTGCAAGTAAACTATCCTTCTCTGAAACACCAATACACACTCAGCGAGTAACACTTTCTCCATTTTCCATTCAGTGAGTTTTCAGAACAAACATTGCATCAGCTTCTTTCAATGCAGGAATGTAAGACTAAAATATGGAGGAAAGACATTTGATTGGAGTTAGAATAATAAAAAAAAACAATAAATAAATGAAGAAAATTCCTTGTTAATCAGTTATTCATTAACAAATCAGCTTTTTAATATTTAATGAACTTGTGATAAGAAAGTATGAAAAAGTTAAGACATAAATAATTTTAAGAAGAAAAATTTAAAAAAAAAAAAAAAAAAGGGTCAACTGACTTCATCTTCATGAGATGAAAAGTGTCTTGCACGCTTGTAACTTGGTTATTGCGGAATGGATTGAGACAACCTTGAAATCATTCAAAATTTTTCTTTACAGGAGGAGGTTCGGGTCTGAAAACAAAAAATGTCTATAAATGAAATAATAGTGGAATTAAATTAAACATTATTATTTTACCTAAAAATGTTCTATGTATGAATTTCTTTAGACTAAGATTCATCCAATAAAACATAACGGATGAATATAAGCCCATTCTACATTGGCAGGGGACGTTTTTTCTTTTAACTATTACTTTCATTTAGAGAAGCTATTTATGTTCACAGACATTTGGTTTAATCATTGGCTTTTGTGTATTATATATTTATATATTGGTTTGGGCATTGGTTTTGAAGGCTATCACAATGCAAGTGTAAATAAACAAGGTAACTATGATGTTTTATTTACCTTTGATTTAATTTAATTATTTTAGGGATGAAAATTCTTTATTCCAAATATTTCTGAAAGCATGGAGCCTGAAAAAGGGAGATGTTGACTTGTTCTAGAATTTGCGCATTCTGTTATTGCTTTTTTGATATGTCTTATTTCTCCAAATTCTTTTGTGTGTGTGGTGTGTGTGTGTGTGGTGTGTGTGTGTAAAATAATGTCTTAGTATCATTCCCAATTTTTTTTAGCATGTTTGTGCATAGTGCATGTGTGTTGTCTTTTCTATGTTGTTTGTGTGTTTTATGTTGGCCTTCCATGGTTGTGGTTGGGATGTTGTCTTTTACCATCCAATCATTTGAATTCATAATATAGATCAAACGCCACAATGAACCAGACATATACATAACAACTCCAATCCATGACAACACACACACAACCACACATGATTGTGTTTACTTTGTGAATGTTGAAAGGCTGAATCATTGCCTCTTCTCCCACTATAGGTAAATAATAGGGGAATGGGTTTTTAACTTTGGTTAGGTAAAGTCTAGATAAGGAAACTGAATTAACCCAGCTTTACTCACTTAAAACTGACTTGTGTACACTACCACACTTCCAGAGCGGTTGGGTAAACACACACCAGATGTGCATCTAAAATACATTATTTCTTCCAATTATTCAAGATAATAGATTGCATTCAAATTTCTCTTCTTAGAATTTTATACACTGTTCAATCAAATTTAAAATTTTTTAAAGAGAGATCATTGGATGCCTATGCTATTTCTCCTCTTTTTTTTACTTACTTGTTTCTTTTTGAAATTCTAATTCTTTGATGCACTCTTGATGAATAAGGAAGTAAATTCTTTACAGGATCTAAGTGGTCTAAAAGGTTTTTAAAATAAATAAATAATTAATATATGTAACAATGTAAAAAAAGAAAAAAAGAAAAAAAAAAGAAAAGAAAGCACAATCTTGTAAATGCAATACTTTTTATTTTTAGAAAAATCAAGCAATAGAAAGAAAAGATATAAATATTTAATAAATAATGTTTATCATGAAATTTGGAATGTTACTCAGTATGCTTCATGTAATATTATTATAGAACTGAAAAAATATTTCTTTAATATCATATCAGAATTCTGTTCTTTGATTGAAAGCAGAAAATTAATTCTAAGGTTAACACAATATGAGAAAGATATCAAAAGTGAAACAATGAAAACTGAAAATAGAAAAAATGTTTCCATATAACAATGTCTATTATTTTTTCATTATTATACATATATAACGGCAGTTGGTGTGTATGTCTGTCAAATATGAAATAAAAAATTAAGACAAAGTAATATATACACATTATTTAACTAGTTTTTGCTTTTTGTGCAACATTATGAAGATTTTGATTTATAATTCAAAGTATTTAAGAATTAAAATATATCATAGAGAATAGCATTGAAATTCTATTTTAAATGTCCAGATTTGTCAATTGCTCAAAAAGAAAGAAATGATTACCAGGATTTTTTGCACACTCTTTCTACTCAGTTAATATGATGAGTAGCG
Organism: Doryteuthis pealeii; assembly: GCA_023376005.1. Lineage (NCBI taxonomy): Eukaryota > Metazoa > Mollusca > Cephalopoda > Myopsida > Loliginidae > Doryteuthis > Doryteuthis pealeii. The sequence continues at coordinate 54,545,084 of CM042143.1, read as the reverse complement.
CTTCTAGTTTTAATTATTACAGTACAAGGTAAGTGTGATAGTATTAAGATTAAATATTCTTGTTGGTAATAGATTTAGTTAAAAATTTAAATAGAGGGAAATTGTGGAATAGCAAAAAGACAAAACATGGTTAACAAATATAACAACTTCTAATGTGCTATAAATAGTTTTAAAATGTAATCATTTGAAATTAGATACAAACTGTGATAGGTTACTAGATCTATTCGACTAATATCAAATAGGTTAGTGGTACAACACCTAGAAATTTCTTAATTGTCTATTAAAAGATAATCCAGTTTTTTCTATTTGATTTGTATTAAAAAAGAAATTTAAAAAGTTAATGCCTCAATAAGCTTAATGAATAATAAAGTGTTGGTTTAAATCTCACATTCAATCAAGCCATCTAAATTAGCAATACAAAAATTGATATTTTTACTGGAGTGCAACATAAGCCAATGAGATTATCCAAGCAATTTTCTTTTATAGCATTCAGAAGCATACTTGGGTCTAAAAGAAACAGGAGATTATTAAAAAAGGAACATTGAAAACCAATATTAACAAATGAATGTTTTGGTATTACTGCTGGGATTATAAAATTTAAAAAAATGATTACAATCATCTTTTCAAATTCAAATATCTATTTGAGATATACTTTCAGAAGTAATAGTGAATACATCCCTTCTTATTATATATGGAGATTTATGTTGTACAAAACTACAATCTGCTTTGTCAATAACTCAAGGAATTTCACTGAGTATTTAATTTATAGTAAAATCATTAATACATAGAATGAATCTTATTTATTAACAAGTCTTATGAAAACCTGAGATTTGCCTTAAAACAGCCGTGTTATTACTGCGTTTTTAAAATCCTTGCAATGCGTCTTCTATATCATAAGCAATAAACATTTACATATATATGGGGGTTTAATTTGATACTGGTTTTAATAAAACCAGGTTTATAAATAATTATTTGCTATTTTGATTTCTAATATATTGTTTATTCTACAGACTATTAATCATCTAATGAATCATTTATATAGAAAACCAATTAAATTATTTTTCAAAGTGTAATTTTTTAATAGGAACTCTTATTTAGTTTTGTTAGTCTTTCTAATTTAATATATTCTAATTAATTAAACTTAAATGCTTAAAACCCAGAGAGCATATTTTTGTAGTAACATAGAAACTATGACGTTTTAATAATTTTGTTCAAGCACAGTTTAGCTCTGTAGTAGAAGCATTCCGTTCTGAACATGATTTTCTGGGTTCGATACTGACCCTTGCTACACAGTGTATGAGTAGAAGCTTTGGATCTCAGTGGTTATAGTGGGGAGCGATGTTAGATGTAGCAACATACTTAGATGCAAAAACAATTCCCCAGTCTATAGCGTAGTGAAAATTGGATAGATCATCACTTTTTTGGCTGATACAACAATACTCTACCATACTTTACTTTTCTATCATAACAAGCACGAGTCATATTTTTCAAATTTCTAGCTTTACATTTTTAATTTAGTTGGAGGTGAGTAGTGTAATGGTTAGACTGTAGAAATGGACTCATAACTGAGTTAAATCGGAGAGGCTGTTAGCATTACATAGACTGAATATCTTGGGGAAAGGCATGCATAACTAATTGCCTTCACTATGGGTAAGAATAGTAGGGCAGCTGGGCTCTTTATATCTTTGCTAATTACAGTCTAGGAGAAGGGAAACTGAATTTTCATACTGTTAAACTTCATTAAGAAATTGATACTTGTGTCACAATCCTGTTCATGCGGGGGTTGGTAAGTATGTAATGAGGAGTATTGATCATGACCATGTAGTGTTGAAACCATAAATAAACTTAAACATACAATTATCTAGGAGATTATGGCGTTTTTCTTATAAGATTTAGTCTTGTTGCAATGATATGCACTTAATTTTCTAGTCTATACATCATATTTTTGTAGATTAATTATTACTTGATTTTAATGGTCATGTCACCCATATTAGTTCTTTTATGGCCTAGAGGTTAGGGAATACATTCATTGTATGTTTAATATTTTTGTGTAATGTTTTTATTTTGGGGGATTGTTCGCAACAGTCAATTGATACTTATTTTAAAAGATCTTATTTGAGCATGATGGACTAACAGGTTATGACACATGCGTGGCTGCACGTGTTTGTGATATGCAAATGCAGTGTGTTGTGGTTTATAGATAAGTTGGATATGTAGTATGAGGGATAAAGAAAGCCACATATAAGATATATGTGTTGTGTGTGTTGGTGTGTGTGTGTTGTGTGTGTGTGTGTGTGTGTAGGATTAAAGACATTAGAGATAGTGGATCATATGTGTGTGCTATTATATATATGTATATATGTGTGGGGGTGAATACATGTTAATCTGATCTTGATGAATACAGAGGGCTTGATGTATTGTGAGGGTTGGTCAAAGAAAAATAAAAAACAGGTAGGTGACAATGGATTGCTTTTGGAATAGATAATTCAGATAGGCGATAGCAATAAATGACATCATGTAGTCTCTAAAGGGATTTTCAATTTCCGATGGAACGAGAATAAATGAGACTGGATAAACAAGATTTAGAATAGGGGAAAAGTGAAAAATTTGAAAAGAGTTGGTTAGTTTGGGGAGTTGACCAGTTGAAGTTCAGATTTTAGAGCAGACCAGTTGAAACAGATCACTAACGTAGTAGTTTCTTGACTGAAACGGAGGGGGGGGGGCTCCTACTCTCGCTTAACAAAAGATAGCACAGGCCTAAGGGAATGAAGATAAGATGAAGCAGGCAAGTCTTATGCCACTCTTGCTTTTTGAATGCGAACCTAAGCTGTCTTGTCTTTGTTGTTTATTCTCTTCTTCTTGTTGTTAATTGTTTTCCTTTTTTGGCAGGTTGCCCCCGGGCCAGTTTCAGACACAAAGGTGGAGGTCAATTTTAGTTAGCCGATGAACACGACACACCAGAAAACAAGATTGCAGAAATATGCAGCAAATGGCAGAGAAGTGAGCAGGGAATGCTTGGGTTAACTAAATAGGGTTACAGGTACTACACTCTGGTCAAGTGGACAGAAGTAATGGCAATAAAATGGGGGGTTACTCCAAATACTCAGAGTTCCAAGGAAGCTGTAGCCATCATCAATGCAGTTCAGTATTACATATTTTTTTTAGTCGGAAAGGCTTGCCATAATATAAAGGCGATATAGAACTACTAAGAATTAGTTTCCGAAGGAAAATGAGATTAAAATAGGAGATAACGAGTTAAAATATGCAAAAAAGATAGGATGGGAGGGGTCGGTTCTCTACCATAATAATGATCAATTAGAAAATTAGTAGGAAAGTATACTAAGTATTTCTAAAGAAAATGGCAATTAAGATGTTCAATTTTAAAAACACTTTTTAAAATATCAACGCAAATGGAAAGTAAAGAGATTTGCAAGTATCTGGCCCATGAATCACTGGAAAAAAAAGACTTTCAAAAATTTGTTTGGTAATTGTCAAGTATAGTTTTACACTAGTTTTTTTCACATTTCCAGTTGTTTTTTTGAATTTTTGAAGTTATTATTTATAATCATATTAGTTTATATAGAGGCTTTGTAATAGAGTTTTAAAATTTGTTTGAATTATGAAAATATCCCGTGGTTCAAAAGTTTATGAGAATTTAAAGCAACAAAAGTGTGAATGATTTTGGCTAAAAATGTCAAAACAGAAAATTAAACAAGAATTCAGTAATTTTTACACTTTTCTTTATTTTTGGAAACATTTTGATAAAACCTTGCATTCTTCTTATTGTAAAAAAGTGCATGTTTTTTGATTCTATGACTCAATTGTATGTTATCTTGTCAATAACACCCATTTTATAAGAGGTTAAGATAGGTATCATGCGGGTTTTTTTTTTAAAGTTTACCAAGTAATTCCAATATTTTCTTTTAATACTGCTTATACTTATAAGTATTAATTTAAATAAATAACATTACTTTTGCCCTTTCAAAATTTGGTTGGTATTTTCAAAACAGAAATGATTCATTTCTTGATCAAATTGGAATAAAGAGTGATCATAACAAGGAGAAATGATGCACAACTAAATGAAGCTTGCAAATAATTTCTTAAAGTCTTAATTGTATCACAGTAAATGATTGTGGGTAGCATTTCTTTACTCGTTTAATAGTTTTCTCTTACAAAAGAAATACTGCAGTAATGTTTTTACTGAAAAACTGAAAAGGTGCAGAGAAACATTAAATTATGCAAAATAGCATCAGTTAAGAGGGGACAATTTTGCTTAATGATGTTTGATAGACAAAGGGGCACTTGCGTAATGTTATTATTGTAGATATGGAATCAGAGCAAAATCAAATTCGAGTGAGCTGTTTGATTTAATTGTACTAATGTTTGGATGCATGAATTCATCTGTTTGCTATCTGCTTTATAAGGTTAATAGTAAGGCGATTTGTGTTTCTTTTGCTAGGTTAGACAACCAGAATAAAAATTGAATTCCTGCTTTTACAAAAAAAAAAAAAACTAAAACAACAAAAACTTGTGTACATACTGTCACATGGTGGGGGTTGGGTAAAATGTTTACAAATGACATACGCAAAGTCAGTGTATAAGTGTTTTTCAAATTTTGCCTCATTTACCTATCTTAAGACAGGTTGGGCAAACCACTAAATGTTTCACGATTTGGATGAGGTTTTTTAACCAATCCATTATTAGTAAATTCTCATATGCTAATAAGTATTGTTATGGTAAAGCATATAATCATTTAGGTTCATAAATAACTTAAATGTTGATGCATAGCATCCTTAAAAAAGGAGTTTACATATCTTGTAATAATTTTAAATGTTTTTATATGATAAAGTGTAAATAAATGACATCATGGATAAACAAAAAATCAAATAAACAGAAACGTGTTGATGTACAACAGCTGAAAGGATTCAGATATGCTAAACAAGATGTTTTTGTGACAGCGATCCCTGAGTCAGTTGAGCTGGCTCCATCAACAAATTCACTTATCTGAAGACGAGATAATGCATTCATGGAAAAGAGTAACAAGGGGAATAGGCAATTCAAGGCAGAGTACCCCAAACTGTATGCATATCCGGTCAGGGGAAGAGATTTGCCTTGTTTGCCTGCAGATTTTCAACAGAATGCAGTGCAAGTATGCAAAGCTGTTGATTTCTGATGATATGGAAGCCTTTAGATTTTACTGAGCCTTTACCGCGGGTTGTGGCTAATAACTGGGTGAGAGACAAATGGTATATGATACATTGTCACCACAACAAGTGAATGGGGTTGAAAAGATGGTCTAAAATACAATTGTCAATGTGAGGTTTGATAGTAGATAGGTTTAATTTGAAATGTTTTTATGTTCATACAAAAACCTGATTAAAACCTAATCAACACAGCTGATCAGGAAAAAGTGGGGGGGGAAAAAGAAAAGAAAATTGGTTTTTACTTCATCGAAAAAAAAAAGGCTGAAATGTTATCTTACTGCTGAATCTGAAACGTGTAATTTAAATGCAAGTTATCTCAAGAGTGACTAAGTAGTTTGCACATTACAGTGATAGATAATCATGGATAAACTAAAAGGATCAAATAAGCAAAGGACATTTGATTTAGATAGGCTGGAGACAATGTGTCAGAAATGGATGGATAACGAATGTTTTCCTATCAAAGTTGGATGATGAGAATTGATTACAACTCAACCTCCAATTCTTGACTAACTTGGACTTTCTCCATTAGACAGAGGTACTAAAAAGATCAAGATAAGGCTCCTAATTGCATAGTGTGGATATGGCATTATAACGAGTGACAACAACCAACAAAGTTGGTAGTATTGTGAGATACTTGATTGGGGTGCTCTGGCTGTGGTATGATGCTTGGCCCAAAACTAAGCCTTGACAGAGTGTCATCTGATGAAGGCTTGTTGCGATGCAATACAGTGTCAAAACAGAGTCGTATGTAATTTTACAAATAAATTGCACAGTGTGAGATTTGACGCAGTGATATGACTTAAAGCGGGGTTTTCAAACTATGGGTCAATCCTTTAATAACAGTGTTTGTCTTTAATTGACTCATTTCATATGAAATTTAGGTTTAATGGGTTCAATTCAAATTGCGTTCTGGCTGTGGTCGCAGTAAAAAAAAAGTGAAAAACAATGCCTACTAGAAAAATTATCAGAAGTGAGCATAGTAGCAGATTTCTACAAATATTTTTGGACAAAACATTCTGGTAGAAATTTGTGCAAAACAGGCAAGCTGAGCAGTAAAAGTGACAAATCCTGATAAATATTATAGCAAAGTAGCAGAAACAGAGAGTTTGAAGAAATGAAGGTATTTATAGAATTTGATTGTAAATTAAATACACCGATTGCTGAGGTAAATGAAAATGAAATCGCATCCCCAAAATGTAGAGAGTGTGAGTAAAGATTTTCATTTGGATTATGGGTAATTTCTACACTTAAATGAAAAACTCACAGCATAGACAAAATAGACAAATCTACAAAGTTAAATGCTTGTAAATTTTAGCATTTTTTACAAACAAGAGAAATCAGCCTGATAAGTCAAGATACCAACTAAATGGTACATCAAGATAAGCCAGTAAAATTTGGTATAAAAGTTTTATGCTAATGAGGGAGAAGCTAGCTATGATTACTGAGGTGTGTGTTGAAAAGGAGAAAATGTTGACTCCTTATTACCATTGGCAATGTTGCAAAGAGACAAATCATATAATCAATCTTAACAATGATACATTCTGGTGATAGATAGATTTACAATACTTCATACTGCTTGACCATTTGTCCATGATATAAGTACTATTATAGTTAAGCAAAAGTAAAGAGCCTTAGAGAAAATAAGGTGATTAAGTTGATGAGAATGATCAAAGACTAAAAGAAGAAGAATAAACTTTATTTCAATGATCAAATCCAGTTGATGTAAATGAAAAGAAACATATGGTACACGAAATCAATGCCAAAAGGCAATGATGTGACAGTAAATGTGGTTTTGTGCAACCTCGCACAACACTGAATATACCTCAAACATATTTTAATTTGTTTATACAAATCCATCAAATTCACAAAGAAAAAAGCTGGATTGCTATAGAAAAACTTTGCAGTGAAACGCTGTGGATAGTCAGTTTCTATTTGTGAAAAACTAATATTACCCAGAGGCAATATTGAATATCAAAAAGAATTACAGTTTAATATGCAATAGAATAGGCTGTTCATATGAGCCTTTGTAATAGTAATTTCTGCTCTTCATTGACAAGCATTTCTAAAATTATGAAATTTACCAAATGTTTGGTCAACAAAGTGATTGGAACATCCACGGGTTAAAAGTAAAAGATCACAAATAGGATTACACAGATCTCTTAGGATATTTGGCAGTTGGGCTTTCCAGGAATTATAATAGTAAAGAATGATCTTGTCATCACCAGAGTTCAAATCCTAGATTAGGCTGTTTGTATTCACTTGTGTTAATGTCTTAGGAAAGGCATGAATTCTTCCAGCTATGGGTAGACTGGTTCTTTGGCTTGGTAAGAAAGGGAAATGCTTACAGATTGACCCTTGTGTCACTCCTGTCCATAACAGAGGGGTTGGGTAAATACATATATGATCTTGTAAGCAAGCTGTACATACTAACTGGTTTGATTGGATAATATTACTTGTAAATAAATTTCCTGTCCATTCATATTAATTAGTATTTTACTTTCTGCACAACATAGTAAACTCTTATTGGATTTAAATTTGAATCAAAATCTTAAGCTTTAGTATTTTTATAAGTTTCTCACTCCCTGGTACATATTGAATTTCTAGAAAATAGAGCAAATTTTATTTTATATCTATAGATCAATGTCAAGATTTTTATGAAACTGAAAGAAAAGATTTGATAAAGAAAGGTAACAATATCATTATGAAATCATTACATTCTAACATTTGATATGGAACACATTAATAAAACTAAAAGCTAAAACTTTCACATTTGTAAAAAACACAGATGCATAGATGTGCCCAATGTAAAAACATGCAGATGATGTGGTGGACATATTTGCAATTAGTAGCAATTTGAAAACTGGAATTGCAAATATAGTTTATATTATGATTGCAGTTACTATAATTCCACAATACTAACAGGAAGACAGTGAAAATAATTCTGTAAATGTGACAATTTCAACACACATAATAAACTTCCATACTTAAGATAAGGATTAATAATATGGAGAAATGATTGATTGCTGCTCATAAAATATGTAATGAGTATCAATTATGATAAAAGATGAATAAGTTGCAAAAAATTGACTTACTGCACATCTCCTGTCTGATGCAATCACAGATACTAAGGATAGAGTCCAGTCAGGTTCCAATAACAGCTGACTTTGTTGCTTTTTCTGTCAATAAATAAATAAACATATTTAGCAAAAACATCATTGCAAATAGACTTGATCATTATTTAATAAAAAATATAAAATAACATTTGCATAGTCATTTTTGCTTGAGATATACATGTCTTGATAAAATACAGATTTCTATATGCATAGATAGACTTTTAACACTAAGTTCATTGGAAATCTGCTATGTGATACAAGAGTAGAAAATTGCCCTGCACATTTTTTTATTGAATTAAGCACAATTTTTTTTTTTAAATTAAAAGATCATTTATGTCGCAAAGCAGAAAGTAAATATACATTTTATTTACCTAAACACTCATAAAATGATTCATAATTCTTGTTTTAAGCAGAAGCAGTTGATTTAACAAATAAAAACAGTATAACCCAAAAATAAAGTTTTCTTGTTAGTTATAAGAATTTCTGATTTATAAGTAAGCTTTGAGGTTCAAAATCAAAGTAAAGCTTTAAGATATACATTATTTCATTAAATTGATATTATTCTAAAATTAACACTTATTAATAATACTATATATAAGAAAGGGAGAGAAGGCAATGTGGTTTTCAAAAAGTTTTGAATTCATTTTGAGTAGTAATTTCCACTATCAGGTATAATTTTAAAAAAAAATTTTTTAAAAATTAAAAAAATGAACCTACATTAGGGAAACAAAACAAAGTAAATTCAATTGAGACAAATCCTAGGTTCCCTAGATCTTTCATTAATTTTAAAATATCCCAATTCCAGAAAAGCATGCATATGTTATGTAATGTATGTAATTATATATATATATATAGATAAATATATATATATATATATATATATATATTATATATATATAAAAAATGAATAGAGATGAAAAATGAGAAAAGTATTGGCATGAAAGGTGTTCAATACTATAAGCAGAGCAGATTTATAATCAATGGTAATATTATGGGTTTACACTCATAACTTGAAGTTTCATGGAATCCAATCATCAGATGAGTTCAAGGTCGAGATCTTAAACCAGTTGTGAAAATCATTAATCAATTTAAATCTTTAATAATCAATTAGATTTTCACGACTGGTTTTTAAGATCTCAACCATTGAACTCATCTGATGATTCGATTACCATGAAACTTCAAGTTATGAGTGTAAACCCATAATATTACCATTGATTATATTATATATATATTATATATATAAAAATAATCAATGGTAATATTATGGGTTTACACTCATAACTTGAAGTTTCTTGTGAACTGATTGACATTTTTCTCTGACCCAAACACCACGGAGTGAATGAGCTCTGATGATGATTTTTGTAAATCGAATACTGATCAGTATCAGCTATGTTATATTATAAATTGTTTTCTCTTTAACAGCATTGTGTGATGTTTTCATTCCAACTTTTCAATATATATATATATTATTCATTTCACATTTATATATGGGTGAATTACATATACAATAGTACCACTTATGGTTTCTTAAATATCATTACTAACATAGAGTAACAAAAATATCTCAATACAATCAAACTGAGTTTGTGTGACTTCAAATATGATTGCCACAACTGATATTGAGTTTTGCAACATTCCTTTTGTTAAAGTTTTAATTCTTTGGAATTCAAATATTTCTGACATTCAAATAACTTTGAAACCATTACATCAAAATTTGATGTCATACCTCAAACATTTCCTTCAAATTCACATTTCAGATCTCATTTCTCAAACTTTCCTGCAGTCTCATATTGTCTTCAAAGGGGGGGGGGGGGGGGTGTCTGATTTTACATTATTGTAACCTTAGCTCTCTAACTCTCTTGTGACTCAAACATATCATTACTTTGATGCAAAGTAGTAATGAAATTCACAGTAAGGAGGTTTTAAGTACCTTTCTCCTCATTACAAGACTCTAATGGCTTCAGATTTTAAAGTTTGAGCTTTGCAGGTCTCAGATATGGGTTATCTTGATTTTACCAGATATTTTAGTCAAACACCTTGTTTTAAATGGGTCCATAAGATGACAGGCACTGAATTTTGACCCAAAAGGTCTACTGTATAATGTACTATGTGACCCAAGGAGAAATGTTGATTCTTTATGATGCAAAGTTAAAACAATGAAATTCTTATATAAGAATTAATGTAACAAGATAAGGCGATTTTATATTGTGATATCACTGAAATTCAGATGTAATAGAATGGATAAAGTTTTTTGGGGTTTTTTGACAATTTTCATAAAATTTCCCCAGGACACTTATTTAACATTTTCAGACATCTTTTGACTTCTCAACCAGCTGTGCATCCCTAGGCATGAATTGAACCACATATCTTTTAACTGGCATAACTGCTAGAATAGACACACACAAAACATTAAATTTGCCTACTACTGTTTGGATATACTCTCTTCAACAAAACTTAGCATGTCAAACTTTTAACTACTCATGGATGTGTTATGTAATCAAAATTTTCCAACTAAATGAATCCAGAATTCCAAAATATCTTAGCAATAGATCATTTAGTACCCAAAAAAGTTCTTAAGTTATTAGATCCATCTACATTTCTTGCTGTCGTCTTAAAAGCATAACTTGGAAATTTAGACATATATATATATAGACAAATATACAGGGTGTGCTCAAAATCCGTGTGCACTTGAAAGAATTTAAAATTTTAAAGTGCACATGTACTTTGTGGACACTGTATTGCTGGATACAATATAAAACAAAATAAAATAATATAGAAAAACAGATGATAGTTCAGAACATGAAAACATTCACTTCTATAGAAAATTTTCCTATCATGTCATGGATCAGAGACATTAGGAGAACCCAAAATATAGGATTTTTCCCCACTAGATTCTATGAGTCAGACTAATAAATGTCTACTTTGCAACATATTGCTTCTTTTAGAACTATTTTAAGGTCTTATATAACTGTATGTATTTTTAAGAAATTGATCAGAAAGAGGGGAAAAATATAGAAAATAGAAGAGAAAGAGAAATTTCAATATAGACTAATAACAGCAGATCAATAAATTACATTCCATTTAGGTAATTAATATAAGCTTTAAAAGCAGAAAAAAGATGGAATCATTTATATTGAACCATTTTTACTCATGTGAATTAGCAAGGGAATTTATTAATCCACCATGTGAATGCTTTTAATTTAATATCAAATAACTGATAGTGATCTAGTACATTTTATTAAATAAAATTACCACTTTATTTGGATTCAGCTGTATGGTATTATCTAGAATTCAGAGCCAAGATAGACTTAAAAATACTAAACTTAATTATTGTGAAATACTGTGGGAAACATCACAAATTTATAAGTGAAAATGATCAAACATGATTAGACTAAATTTTGTCATCACAGCAAAAGCAATAGTTGGCTTCCATTTTATGAATTTAATAATTAAAAACATTAAATAAGATAAGAAAGCAAATAAGAAATAAACAGAAAAAATCCTTAATAATAAATAAAACATCTGAAAATTTCACAATTGTAATAATGTTCAGTAATTCAGCTGTTAAAAATAGTTACCATTAAAATTGTATCACTTAACTATCCTGATATGTTCAACAGATCTATAGCATTATATTGAACTAATGTAATTTTAACCAAAGCAAAATTATAAAATAGGGAAAAAAAAATAGGGAGTAAAAAAATTTGCAATATTTTGGTTTGTGCTAGTTTGCAGGGTGTTGAAGCATTTCAAGCTGTGAAAAGTACTTGCTGTGCTGACATGTTGTGCATTGCTTCACGGTGTGTGTAATTTGAAGGCCACATAGATAAACATGCAATCTTCTCTAATTCAGGAACTTATGCTTTACGAGTTTGAACTAGGACATAATGCTGCGAAACAACCAAAAATATTTGTTGAGGAAAAGATAAAAGCTCAGTTGTACAGTTATCAGATCATAGAGAGGGACGGTTAAATCTAAAAAAAACAATTTTTTTTGTTTTGTTTCATCTGCACACCAGAAAACCGCACTGAAATATTTTACAAAACTGAAGCCATTCATTTTAGTGCTATTACTACTGAGCGACCATAGCCAAGAAAATACAGTTGAAAAAGATTTTAGATTTTAATAAAATTAAATTTTATTAACATTTATATGATTGTAATAGGAAATGATTGAACAAGAATATGACAAAAACATTTAATTGACCATTTCTTTTAGAAAATAAATGTGAAATCTATTTGTTTACCAAATAAATGGGTAAAAAAGGAAATAAGACAGGTATGACATTTGGGAAATCTATTTTTGCATAGAATGTATTCAAATAAGAAAAAAAAAGGGGGGTAGGGAATATGACATGATGTCTGAAATCTATTTGTTACAGCTATCACAAGTAAATGTTTAAAAAGATAGTTTTTGTAATAAAAGTAAATGATTCCATTTTCCCTCACAGATAACCAATTATGCCAATTGCCTTTCCTCCAACATAAAAAAATACTTGTGACAATTAGACTTTTATAATAGACTACAAACATTCAGAAAATACATTGATTAAACTAGACCTTTATAAGAAATAAGATATTAGAACTTCACAGAGGCAATTTTACATAAGCAGATCAAGATACAGACAGGTAAAATAAAAATGACAATTCTTACTTCAATTGCAAATTTGATCTTAGATTCTGTCAAAGAATTTGAATAATAATTTCTGCCTTGTTTTTAATCATTTATCAAATATGCTTTATGACTCATGTTGGATAAAAGATGGAATAATGCCAATATCACCAAAATAGCTGATATTTGTTAATTGTTATGTTGAACCATGTGTTTGTGGATATGACTGCTATGTCAGTGTTGCTAAAACTTTTGGCCAAATCAAGTTTAAATACATGCAAGTCAATAATAAGAAATGTTTGAAAAAATTGATTTGCATAAAATGTTGGAACAAACTGTACATACACACTTGGGTTTCCCAAATTAGCAAAAAATAATTATAGAAATCCTTCCCACCTGCATAATGAAAATTGATGTTACTAATGCTTCAAAGAATAATTATAATGTTGATAAAATAGCTTCAGATTAAAAGAAATATCAATGATGTAATTAAGAGAAAAAGAAGTGATACCAGAGTACCAAAAGTAGGGCCCCCAATTTTCCGTTTCAAATTTTTCTAAATTCGTTTCCACTTTTAGTCAATTCCGTTTTTTTCCGTTTCCACTTTTGGTAATTCCCATTTTTATAGTATTTTGTGAAAAAATTGAAATAAAATTTGCTATAATTATTAAAACTGAAAAAAAACATAATTCTAAGTTTTATTATATGTAAAGAAATAGCAAATGTCTACAATTCTTTTTTTGAAATTGTGAAATCAAAGTCCAAAAATGAATTATATGTAAAAATAAATATGTAACATGACTAAACAATAAAACAATGAAATGTTGCAGTGCATAATTATCTTTGAGGTAGAACTTTTAATCAGAGCTTCCTTCTTTAAGAAAGAACACATTCAGATTGTTTTTGTGTTTTTAAGTAAAAGGATCCAGATTGATTTATAATCATTGATTCGCAATATTAAAATTAACAGAAAAATCACATTTAAAGAATCAACAGCAAATAACTTGCATCTTAACAATAAATATCTGAGAAAGTCAACCATTTTGACTAAAATTTTACAAAACAGAAATTAAACCATAACAATTGAATCTTTGTAACAAAATATAAAAAACAAATTTGATATATTAATTCAAATTTGAATTAAACAACTTATCTTAAGTAGAAATATTCCTCAAATTTAAAATTGGATATTACCCAAATAAAGAAATTTAAAATCTTTAAATCTCTTTTCTAAATTTCCATTGTAATACAAATTGTAAGTTGCTTGGTGTTTTCAGGAGTAAGACTTTCACGTTTATTTATTTAGTAGATGTTTATATTGAGAAAATGAATGTTCAACATCTACGCTGGTAACAGGCATCCATATGACCTTATTGGCAATCCGTTCCAGAAGGGGAAATCTACTCTTATTTGCATTCCAAAATGCTGGGATGTTAAAAGGATTTGGTAAGTCATCTTGGTAATTCACATAAATTTGGAATTCTTCAAGAAGATCAGTAGAAGGATCTTGCAAGTCCTTAATGGCTGAAAAACTATCAATGTCATGGCTTATACAAGGTAGCTGTCTAGGATCAAACAGACAAGATGCCTTGTAAAAGTTAGATGCAGGGTGAGCATTCAGGTATTTATTCAGTTTTGAAAAAGATGTGCTGAACAAATCTTGGAAATTTGAGAAAACTCTCCCTCTCTGTATTTTCTAGTTCAGACAGAAGACAGTCAGTTTCTACACCAAATGTTGATTTTGATGTACCAGTATGCAAATACTGTTTTACATCCTCCATCATGTTATAAACAACACATGCAAGCTGAGAGTTTCTTCTAAGCTTGTCAAAACTGTTATTAAACGGATGCAGTTCTCTTTTACAAAAAGGCAAATTCAGGTGCAAATTATGGTAAGAGGCATGATGTAGTCAATCATCATCCACTAAATAATTCCAGAATCCTATCTACTGCAAGGCCATGGCTCTTTTCTTGTTTAAAGAACCCTTCATAAAATTGCACAAAGGATGAGTGATATTTGGCTGCATCAAATCAGGAATTCCATCCGGTTGCCACTGGCACAGGGGGTAATTTCATATGTTCCTTAGGCAAGGAACCTTCAAGCCATTTAAAAAGGTATCACTTTTTTTGACTAGCCTTTTTAAAAAAAGGCTGACTTGATGAATGTAATGAGCTGGGTAACATTATCAAATGCTGACCAGTGTGAAAATACTTCACCAAGATTTATGATATGGGCTAAGCACAACACATGGTAACTGTTAGAAAATTTGATAACACTTCCCTATGAGCTTTTTTACAATAAGCTGCAGAATCAGTTACAAATGCAACAATATTGTCAAATGCAATATCCACATGAGTTATAGCTCAGATGCATACCTGACTTAAGGTTTGATAATTGCATTCTCCCAAGGTTACAACATCAATGAGAAATGACTCCCCACGAATGCTTGTAATCACATTCAAAATGCTGTGGTCATGACAGTCAGTTATTTCATCTGTTATGATTCTAACAGATTGATTAGCAAGTTTGGTTTTCAGGGCAGCAAAATGAAGAGCAAACAATTTTGGCAGATGAAGTTGCCTAACACAATTGACACTTGGAATTGCACCACCTTCCTTGCAATGATATAATATGAATGGCCTCATTTTGTCAATTTTGTGTAGGGGAATGTCAGACAAAGTACACATTTTTTTTTAAATCAAGAACAAAATCATCCCATACTTCTTTACATTTAAACAAAGTTGTAATTGTCTTCCATTTCAGTTGAGAAGAGTTTGTTGAAGACTTTTTTGCAAATTGATTTTTGGATTTTATATGATCTTTGATTGTGTCAACCCTAAAAATGTGAACACTATGAAGATATAATTTTCAAAATAACATATTTTCTTCCGCATAAAAGTCATCAGGAAATTGCTCTACTTTAGCTTTAGCACAAATTTTACATACTAGGGTCATTTTTTGTTTTTGTTTTTTTTAGAGGAGCAGGTTCAACTTTTGAGGTTGAAGGTGATTCACTATATTAATTTGATTCAGCCATCTTGGCAATTTGTTGCTTATTCATACTACTAGTTTTGAAAAATAGATAATATATGAAAAAATAATCATTGATAGTTAATGATATTAGAGGATTTTTTATTCAATTTAAATTTGTTTTACAATGGTGAAGTGATGCAATTATGAATCTGTGAGAATCCCTGTGTAATGGTAAGCATCGGAGTAGACAAGCCAGTCGTTTCATAAAATGGCGTTTGAGAAAGTTTTTTCTTTATTTCTAAATTGTATGGTCACGTGATAGTAGCATTTACTTTTCTTTCGTCATATTCATAAAACAAGGCTACAAGTTTTTTAGAATCTTTTACTTGGAAATTTTGTAAAAAAAAAAATCAAACTGAGCCTTGAGGGTCCAGTGAGTTTCGGCCGCTGGACCTGCCAGAGGTTAAATTATGGCTATCCCCCCAGGCAATACCTGCCCCCTTGATTTAAAGGGGCAGGGCTGGGTTTATCGTCCAGCACCTGAGGCGCACCCTCTTGAGGGGGAATGCCGAAGGGATCGAAGCAATTTTTCCACCGGCCACCCATGCATCTCAGCTTGTGGGTGGTTCCACCTTAATAGGGCCTTGTGCCTAACCCATACAAGTGGAGTGTGGGGTATGAGGTAAATATACTCAAGGAAATGAATTTGTTAAACTTTTTGATCTTCGTATCTCCCCCTTCCAATTTCTACATGTCTACCTTCCCGTTTACACTTTAGAGGACTGACCGACTTTCATCTCTTACATTACAGTTTCTTAGAAAAAATATAAGACTAATCAATTTCATCAGAAAATCTACAATCCACTTTTCTTTTTTAGGTAAAAACTTTTGCCTTAATTCTTTTTCGGATCTTAAAAAGGTAAAATAACTCATATTTGTAAAATCAATTTTAAAAAGGAAATAACCTATGTTCTATTTATTAAAACGTTTAACAAAAAACCCCCAAAAACCCCGGGAGACAGTCAAGTTTTGAAAGAATTAAAACAAAAATTTGAAAACCCAAAAACCCATTAAAAATCTCAGATTCCGTTTCAGATTAACGATTCTGCGATCACAGAAAATTGGTCCCCCTACAAAAGCCATAATCATTTTTGGTGAATAAGGTCATAGACTTTTCAGAGAGGAAGATCAAAGTTAGATTTATAGCCTTAGAGAGAGACTGTAGAAACTGGACCAGATCAAATGAGGAAGAATTAGTTAAGCAGCATAAATTGCCAAGAATTGTTCAAAACTGATGCAGTCTGAACTAGACATGAGTATAGTAAGTAATGTGACACTATAAGATCTGTCTCTAGGTACACATATTTAGGTGCAATAATGCATATGTGTCTAGGTGCAAGCATTTCTATATGAGTATGTATGCATATAGGCATAGCATATATGTATGTATGAGCATATCTGTAGGAGTGTGTGGGCATAGGTAACATGGATGTGTGTACATAGTAGTACTAAAAGAATAGCTAAACAAGTTAGGGAGGTCAGCAGATCAATGTGATAAAATAGAAAGAGGATTTCTCTATGAGGTTGAAAGGGTTAGTTTTTTTTAATGACCAATGACCAATACTCAAAACTTTAAAATTTTTTTTAAGATACTTTAGTTTTGGGAGGTCCATGTGAGGGGTGGTTTGCTTATGCAGAAGTCAAGATTCCATATATTCAAGGGAGCAATCAGGAGTTAGACACAAATCAGTTGTGACCTGGGGCAGTGCCAGTTAGGTTGGCCATTGGACTGTGCTGCCAGTCTACCGTCCATATTATTAGCACAGTTGCCAGGAATGGGAGAAGTTCATGAAAGAGATGGCTTTTGAACATAGAGTAGGATAGAAAACTACCCAAGTCCATATTGTGAAGTGTCATATTCCCCCTCTTACCAAGATAAACTAGATGAGTGAATAAAAACGACAATACATGTATATTCTGGAATTCATTTTTGTTTATTTTCCTTGTGGAGCTGACCTGTGGTCAACTAATCTTTTCTTGTACAACATGGGACTAAAGACATTTAGCAAATAAAACTGGGTGAGCCATAAATGATCCTGTCACAATAAAACCAAAATTTAAAGATAAGCAGTTTGAAGATTTCATGACCATAAATGTGAAAGCCAAATGCCCTATTAGAGAGAGAGAGAGAGAGAAGATAGATAGAGAAGATAGATAGAGATAGAGAGAAGATAGATAGAGAAGATAGATAGAGATATAGAGGATAGAGATAGAGAAGATAGAGATAGAGAGAAGATAGATAGAGATATAGAGGATAGAGATAGAGAAGATAGATAGAGATAGAGAGAAGATAGATAGAGATATAGAGAAGATAGAGAAGATAGATAGAGATAGAGAGAAGATAGATAGAGAAGATAGATAGAGATAGAGAGGATAGAGATAGAGAAGATAGATAGAGATAGAGAGGATAGAGATAGAGAAGATAGATAGAGATAGAGATAGATGGATAGATATAGATAGAGAGAGATAGATAGATAGATACCCTTGCTCATCAAGTCTGACTTGAAACAACTTTCAGAAATTCAGCAGCAAAGAAAAATAAATGGTGCAGCAAAATGCAAAAATACAAAATTCACCTAAAGAATGGTTAAATGAAATAACAGGAAGATTTTATAATAGGAGGTAAATATACTTTTTTCATTTACTAAAAAAACTATGGAGGTGTTGTTAATGGTTATCGTCATAGAAAATTGACTTGGCAAGCTAAGTTCAAATCCTGGTCAAGGCAGCATTTCACTTTGTGTTAATATTATTGGGAACAGTATGAATGTATCTCTTCTCCTCCCAGACTGGATGTTCTAGCCTTGTAAAGAGGTAATCCAGTCTAGTAAGAAAAACTGAATCCCAAACTAGAAGGTATGGCCCTAGCACTCCAACCTATAAAAATCTACTTGCTACTGAAACTACAGTACCATCACTGACATGGTGTGGATTTGGCAGTGTAACTGTTAGCAAGTTTGATTCTTACTGGATGCCCAATAAATCTGGGTTTGTGGAGGTGTGCTTGGCATATCCTATTGTAGGAAATGGAATTGGTGACCAAAGTTCAAATACTGGACAAGGCATTACACTTTGTGCTAATACCCTTGGGAAAGGCACAAATACATCTCCCCCTTCCAGCTGTGGGTAAATAGTAGGCCCTTTAGCCTTGGTTAAGCAACATGTCTAAAAGGAAAACTAAATTCAAATCAGCTGCATCCAGCCTGTGGTGGAAGGATTGATTAGATACATACTTCTGACCTTGTACTAAATTAAACTAAACTTAGTAAATGATGACTAAAAGGACTAAACTATAAATATATCCAATTCAATGGTAAATTTTCCATATACAACCCCATTTTGTTTTTGTTTATATAAAGTAAACTTTATTAAGCTTTGTTGCTTATTCGGTCTTCTCCCCACCTCATCTGAAGTATATTCTACAGATACAATTTCTCCTAACTAAAATAACTTCTGATTTGTTCTAATTTTATTCTGTGATTCACCAATGATGACTGTCAAATAAACAGTGATACTCATAATAAAATAAAAAGATGCAAATGATATCAGTACTTTTGTACTTTGGCTTTGAAAAAGTTCAATCACTCAATTGAATTTTATTTCAAAATTTGATAGAGCTGAAAAGAAAGGAAAAAAAAATCTCTTTAGCTATAATTTTTTTTTTCTGAGCAGAATCAAACTATATGGTAACTAAATAGTAAACAATCTATCAATATACATTAACAAAAAATGAAATTGCAACACTTTTAAAGATGATGCAGAATTTTCACCTGGTTACAGAAGGTGTGTGCTAGAACATAGCAGATATTCTGATAAAATTCCTCATCCATTTTGTGATAACACTCATGCCTATGCACTATCAGTGTGTAATCTTTAGGGATTGATGCATGCTGGGATAAGGTGGATTGGTTGTTATACAGCATATCAACCCTTTTCGGGTCATTAAATGCTGAATTAAGTCATTTTGATAAACAAAGGACTCAGGTTGCTTACAGTACCTGTTGTTGCTTAAGTGTTGAATAGGCTTATCGCTGCTTAACTTCGGTGATCTAGTGGGAACCGGATAAGGTTGAATATCATGAAAGAGGTGCATATGTACTTCTTTTATTCCATTAGAACCATTTGAGAGGGGTAGAGTTGTGGGCCTTTGAATTGTCATTTTGAAGAATTGCTGCATATGTTTTACATGGTGCATTGATATTAGCAACAATAGTCAAATTTTTGAGGAGGAGGAGGAACTCTCAAAATAGTTTTGACTAAAGAGAAGAGAGACTCTTTGGTTTGAATTCAGAGTTTTCCTTCTCCTAGACCAGTTGCCATAGTAATGTTAAAGAGCCCAGTCTGGCCTACTATTTACCCATAGCTGGAGGGAGAATAGTTGGATTTGTACCTTTCCCCAGGGTATTAGCACTGTGAAATGCAAACAGCTGCATCCAGGATTTGAAATTGTCTCACCATGTCCATTTCCTACAACATATTTTATATATATATAATCCTATACCTGCAGTAAAGATTTTGGATGGGCGTGCAGTTGTGATAATACCTGGTCTGCACTCATGCAACAAAGGTGCACAATGTCGATGACCCCACATTGTAAGGTTCTGTGCTGGCTACTTCGAAGGGTACAAGTTAGAGGCAGGTTCACAAGGATGAGAAACACAATACGAAGTTTAATAACAGGATGCTAATGGAGGAGGAAGGTGTGACACTTTGTGCAGTTTGTGGTGGAGCAGAGGACACTTAATTCTATGTTGTCAGCTGGCAAGAAAGATGTCTTAACTATAAGTTGATTGCTGGCTTCACTGATGGGTCCCTGCCTATTTTCTATCTACTACTACTAGGACAATCTCTCACTCCAATGGCGGGTCTGAAATTGGCTAAGGTGCTTGAACCGGCTGAATATATACAGATTCCACCCCTACACACCCCCATGGATTTGAAACTTACTTTTCTTCTCGGACATTGTGGCTGTTTTTTCTCCTAAAATTATAGCTATTACTTTTTTATCAATTTCAGTGTCTCCACTTTTCAGACCATTAACTTTTTCAAGACCATTTTCTCTTAAAACCAGCCACCTAAAGATATCTCTAACTGGCTTAACTTCATGGTAGCCGTATAATTCTCTTAAACTTTACCACCCATATACATATGTCTGGAATTAACACATTCTATCCCCCCCCACACACTTTTTCTCTGACCGTATTCTCACTTAACCATTGTCACACAGTACTCACACCAAGATAGATACACTGTGAGAGCAACAGTGGCAAACTGTGTAGCATCCACACCACACAATCAGAACAAATGTGACCCCCAGGAGTGTCACAACACAGACCAGTGAAAATTGCTTACTTGCAGCAGGACTGTTCATGTCTGAAGCCACCCTGGCGCAAAACTGTGAAGCCAAGAGGTCCATGAACACGCATGCCGCTAACTTGATTTCCACTTATGCCACAACATAGTATTGCGAGAGTGTCACCTTGGCGATTAAATGTTCAGTGATGAGAGCTGGTATTGTCTTTATACAGGTGATAGTAATTTGTGTATGTAACAGACTTAAGTGACATCTTCCAAAGTTGATACACAGGCCCAACACCTGGTATTTTGGTGTGAGCCACCACGAGTTAAAACTCTTCTTGCCTTAGTGGGGTTTTTTTTTTTTTTTTGAGGAAACCTTGATCAGAACCAGGTAAATCAAGAACATTGACTCGTTCTGCTACCATACCTGCAACAAAATGGCAACATGCTGTTCCAGTTGAATGATGCTTACTGACAACTTCCTTGACTGGCACAATTGTCAGATTTGACTTTCAGTGAACATATATAAGACATAATGAGATAGCCCACCTACAACTGTTGCTAAATTGCATCAACAAGTGATGAAGGCATGGAATAATGTATCACAGGATGGTATTGCCATCTGTATCATCACATACATGCAATGGTTCAAGCCTATTTTAACTTTAATATATGAAGTATGTTCAAAAGGTATCAAGATTGAAGCTTTATTTATCTAGACAGAAATGAACAATGAATGAAAAATTAATTTTCTTCCTATTCGTCCCTTTTGCATTCAATACATTTATTCCAATGAATTTTCCCTAATACCTCCCAAAACTCTTTTTTGATCTGGCACGAAGTTGTGTTAACAAGAAATACAATAACTATTGTATTTATTTTAATGTCCTCTACATCCTCATATCTGACTCTTGTGATGAATTTTTAATTTAGGAAACAAGAAAATAGATTGCACTGTGCCAGGTTTGAAAAGAATGGGAGGGTACTGCACGTGCACAACCTTGTGTTTCACCAAAAACTACTAATTAAGAGTATCAAAAATTGGCATTGACTCATCTAGGCAACAGTTTAATGTCTAACCAAAATCACTTTTTTATATATGTTGCTCAAGTGTGCAGGTCTCCATCTAAATTTTAGAATTAAAAAAAACAAACAGATTTAGTTTAGAGACTTTTTAAACACACCTTGTACAGTATATTAATATTGTGTCTGATTACTGCTGATCATGTCATTGTAGTCTCGGAAGACTAAAGCACCTCCTGTGACTGAAATCCGAAAAACATGTGAAAGCTGTCCCTGAAGATGTTGAGCCGATGCTTTGTTCTTGACCTCTTGGCTTCACGGTGTTGCGCCAGGATGGCTTCAGACATGAACAGTCCACTACAAAGAGCCTGCTGCCACCAAGGGCGGTCCCGAGCCAAATTTTCCCAGCTGGAAGGGTCTAATTACTGCTGATACCCTATTTATTTTGTAACCTGTACACATATTGATCTGTATATATATGAACATTTACTAATATTACCTGTACATTTAATCTTGGATAACTTGAAACATATCCAGATTGTTGCATTTTTTTCCCTATCAGTGTATTTGTATAACTGAGCATCTGTTTTAAAAATAAACATTTTCTTTAAATATCTTATATACATTCCCAATATATTCAGTTTTGATTTTAATTTTTTTAAAGTACTTACTATTTTTGAAAAATATAAATAATCTTTATAACTATAAAAGCAATTTAAAAAAAAAAATTTCTAAGTTAAAGAATATTTTTATATTCATACATTTCCAATACATTTATATAAAATACCTAATTTTAATAGAATGCATGTTCTTTACGAATTAATCAGAATTCATTGATAAAAGATTTCAAAATTAAGTTTGTAAGTTAAATTAAAATAAGAGTCTTGCTCCAGCAATATCATTAGAAAGAGGATTTAATTTTATTAAAAGAAATACAATATACTTTCATAATGGTTTCTGCCAGTCAAATTTCACAATCTCTTTAATTTGAATAGTTTTTAGGAATTTGTCTTTTCTCTTTTATACAACAGCATAAGTTTTAAAAGCAGCCATAACCAACTTTAAAATCATGGGCAATCTACATCTTTGAAATAATTTGGGTTAGCTCCACAGAGACATAGCAATAAACTGAAATTAATCAAACATAAATAATAAAAAGAACTTTGAATTTGCTTTATTCCAATATCTAAGGATCTTATTTTACATATGTGACTGAATAAAGAACATAAAAATATTCTATTTGATGTTTATACATAAATCTTTATCAAGATGTGGTCTTGTGTACCAGGTGTGAATTAAAACAACTGAATTTTCCTTCACCTTGTAACAGGTTCAAAAAGTAGTGGCTCTAAACAGCTTAAGCTATAAGGTGATCAGGACAGATTTGCCTGATTGCAAACAATGTAACATTAAGGCAGGTTGATTTTGGAACTGTAGTAGTGTGTTGAATATGAAAGTTGGGGTTTGATATGATAAATAATGACAAAATATTTTTTCAAAATTGTTACTCTTTAAACTCATTTGCTCAATTTGATTCAAAATTGGAACGTCATTCTGGTTATCAGTGAAAGATTTAATACTAAAAAATTCCATACCCTTTATGGAAAACAAATGTGTAAATTTCACTTTAGAAATTTTTTTTCCAATTGCAACATTTGCCTTGTTCTCAATAAACCAAATAAAAATAAATCAGAAATATGAATGATATAAAAATATTCAATTGTATAAAGGTAAAAAAATGGAGATTAAATATAATGTAGCTAAGTCATTGGCAGTGATAAAAGATTACTTCCTATTTCCTCATATGGAATTCAAGTTTTGTTATTTTTCAATGGAAGAAATTAGACTAATTTTAATTCTCAATACCCCCCCAAAAAAAAAAAACAAGAAATTTCTTCATTTTAATCAACAGTAGCAAAATAAATATATTTTGTTTATGAATCTTGTCGACGACTCTTTCTTTTGATGAGTATTATTCAAGTTTTCACTGTTATAAACATTTATTATAATTATGATTGACCACACTATTTTTAATTGAAAAATTAGTTCTTTTGTATTTTTATGCAACAGACTAAATCATTTGAAGAAGAAAGAAAAGCTTGTTTAATCTACATAATTTGGTATTTTCAAAGTGACTGGTGTTTATTTGAAACATGTTTGTTTTCACACAAAGTGAAAAGAATTGAGGAACATCTTGACAAATTATTTGATATTTCTTCATGTTGCTGTAAACTGCTGGTCTTAAGATCGGATGACTTTTCTGTAAACTGCAATAAAGAAAATTGCCAAACAAGGCACATCTGCTGCAGTTGTCCTCTTAACAAAAAGATAATGTTAACTCTATGGTTGTTGTTTTATTATTATTATTATTATTTGTTTAATATGTACTAGTTCATATCCACATTTTCAAAATTTTAATTAAAAAATATAAATTTATCCCTGATAATTTTCTCTTTTTGGTAAATAATATTGTGATATTTTCATTAATATTTTTTTTAAGTATGTTCAATCTGTTATAAAACATGTGCAAATTTCAGGTTTCAATTGAAGAGAGGGAATATTTAAAATATCAGAGAGGAAACAGGACCAAAAGGTAGTTTCCAACTTGAACCTATTGACAAAGGTGCTGTCAAAAATACAAAAAAAATGTACCTAAAACAGAGATTAGACGAGCAGACTGAAAGATATCAACAAGATTCTTCACATGTTGCCACTACATCCAATATTTTTCCACGTCTTCTAGTAAAGAAACAACCAATGATAGTTTTGAGCATGGGAGATAGTCTAAGGGACATTACAGTCGTTTTTAAAATCCCTAGATATTCTATGCAACTTATTAGGGGTAATGTATCTTCTGGCCTTGGGACATGCCCTGCTTATGCTCTTCTATTAGACCTACAACAAATGGGCTTTCTTCATCCAAGCATTAATTAAAAAAGACATTATTATTGATAAATCAAAAATAGACAGGGGAAAGGCAACAGTAAGTAATTAGCCATCAAAAGCATGTCCAGAACTATGAAAATCTCATCTGCAATATTGTTGATTGCAGACTTGATAAGGACATTTTGCAATATGAGGAGGTTAGAGGAAAATTGTGAAAAAAAAAAAGAAAAAAAAAAAATTAAAGAAAAGCAAAAGACCTGAGAGACACTTAACTTTCACCACTGAAAGTAGATGTCTTCCCCACAGTTACTCCTAACATTGGCGCAACTGGTGTTCTAGCAGAGGATGTTGCTGCTAGAAAAGTTCAACAATGCTATTAAGGCAGTTATTGTGAACAATACCAGCACAAACACTAGTTGTGAAGCAGGGATTGTTACAGCTATGGAGAAAAAAAACTTAAAAAGGAAATTGCACACCATTGGCAGTTCACTTTCATCAAAATGAACTTCAATTTAGAGCTATTTTTAAGTCCATTCATGTGACTACAAGAAGCCGTACTACTTTTATGGGTCCTATAGGGAAACTTAGTGGAAGTGATTACCAGGATTTGTCTCAAGTAGAATTTGCCATTATCATTGCCCTCTGGATAATTTATATCTTACTGCAGAGGCAATGAATGATTTAAGTAGTGACCAGCAACTAACTTTAAAATATGCAGTAGGGATTTATTGAGGGAAAGTAAACCATAAATTTACTACATGGAAAATTGGGCTTCTGAATCAAGCAAGATGGCTAACTTTAGCCTGTGTAAACCTTTTACATGATCAAATGTGACTTTCTACCAAAACTGAGATAAATTGCACAACTTTGTAAAATTAATAATTGAAGTATATTCAGTTGGTTTGAGATTAAAAGGGATAATAAATTATATAACCAACAAGTGTATATCGTCAATATAATCCAGAGAATAAAGGAAAAGTTGACTGAAATAGAGAATGTTGCATTAAAGAAATTATGACACAATAGTATTTGCTTTGCTTCCAGAAAATATTATTTTCTTAATGTTGAATCAGACGAATTGAGATGAAGGAAGAGTCTATAAAAAACAATGTTTCTATTTTGTAAGTAAATATTTATTAAGTCAATTTACAAGAATAATTCTAAAAGTTTCATTTAAATTACATCACAAAAATATAACCAATATGGGTAAATTTTCTAATAAAAATATAATTTTTGTTGTTTCAGAGGTAGTGAGCCACCAAGAAGAGATTAAAAAATTGGACCATATGATCTTTAGGCACCCTTTTGCGATCTCGTTTCATAAAGAAATTTTTCATTACACCGTCAACATCTGGTTGTTTGTTAACAGATGATTTTTAGAGTTTTTTTTTTAAAATTATAAAACTAACCCCTAACAAACAACCGGATTTTGACCGTGTAAATGAAAAAAATGTCCTTATGAAACAAATCGCAAAAGGGGTGCCTAAAGGTCATATGGTCCAAAAATTACATCCATAAACTTTGAAGCTACATACGGGTCAAATTTGATTAACCTCTCATAAAATGGAGTTGTTGTGCGTAACCTGTGCATAAAACTTTCCAAATAATGAACTACTAGAGTCTTAATGAATGGAACAATATTGGAGTTTCCTAATTTATCTGCACATTCATAAGATGTTGCAAAAGCAGTAAAACTAACAACTGAAGCTTCACCAACTATATGACAAGGTGCAAGACAGGCACATTACCAAATCATTGTGCCATCAAATAAGACCTTTATTTACTTCAAAGGGAAATTATATTAAATAATTTAGTTATATTATGATGCAGTGTGTTATATAGTAGAATCTGTTTTAGTGCAATGTTCAATGAACAATGCAAATTTAAAACATTTTGTCCTATAATTTGTACCCAGCAGTATTATGGTGCAATAAACTTATTCAGTAATTAGCCTATTTTGTAATCTTTTACAATTTTTAGTTATTTATTGAATAAAAAAGGGCATATTTTGCTTGTGGTGATTCATACTGGGAGAATTCTGGTTTGAACATATTTTCCATTCATTGTATCTAATACAAAAAAAAATATCAATTCTATCTGGATTTATTACTGAAATAGTAAAATTTTGAAGTTATTTTGAATGCAAAAACCCACAGAAATTAGGTATTTTGTGCAGACAATCTTTAAAACTAAATGTTCAAAAATTAGTAAAAGCAAAGAATCTAATTTTTGGTGTCAGTTTTTATCACATCAAACCCCTGCTTTCACAGAGTTAAATTGCGATTAACAAGAAAAAAAAAAGAAGTTAAAATCAACCCGCCCTAATGTAACAGAAGTCTGAATGTAATTGGTGAGGAGCCAGTTGCATGGACTACTCACTTTGGGACTATGTCAACAAACTGACAACTTGCAGGGTGCCTGATCAGTTCCTGTCCATTGATGTGTACAAGTATAAAATGGCAATTATTCAAGTTGAAATAGTTGGTGTTTCTCATTCTGCTGGCTGAGGTTAGAATAGTAGATAGAGCATACAACTAAAAGAAATCTATGAAATTATTTTTACTTATTACAATCTGATCATTTATTTCATTTCCAATGCAACTAGTAAAGTTTGAATTTGAGGAGTTCAACAAAATTAGGTAAATGAAACAAGCTTATTATGTAAGGACCAGAATTAATTATTTTTTATTTTTATTTTCTAGTGTGACAAAGCAGAAGAGTTTTGTCTCACAAACATCCTCTGGTTAAGGTAATCAACTGGTTCTTTTAATTAGAGAAATGAATAAAGCATTTGACTTCTTATTTCCCAACCCACCTAGTTTGTTTTTACTTCCATATTTCATCTGCAAAAAGATTGCTTTTCTCATATCTTTATTGACTCACTTCACCCTGCTACAAGCAATATTTCTGGTAAAAAGAATGGAATTTATTGCCACCTATTAGTTTAGTTTTAATCTTTAGTTATTTTCTCTCCTTCTCATCATCATTCTTTTGAATATGTAAACATCTCAATTGTAGATCCCATAGAGTAAACCTGTTGTATTGTAACACAGCATTTTTTTTTTATTGACTTTTACTATTTTTTAACGAAAAAGGAAAATTCTTTTTCTAAGTCATCAGAAATGATTTTTTTAAATGGGAAACATTAAAACCAAAATATTGTATATATATTATTTCCACTGACTGTGTTTACAGATTCAGTCAAAGGTCACTGCAAGCCACTAAATTGATATATCTATCAAAACTATCAGGAGTCCCAGGTGTGGACTTGATTTCTAGAGCAGAAGAATAGCACTAGTTGATAAAAGAAGGCTCAAGGTTGGATTTTTGTAGCTCCACCCCCTCAAATGTGATACAAAGCCCAATCATCTTACTTTGGGATAAAGCAGGTTCTCATTAGCTGGTCTGAGCTGTTAAAAAAATCTGTCAGATGGAGAGAGCTAAGTTCAGTCAGAAGAACCACGAGACTTCAAATTGCTGAAGAAAAAAAAGTGGGATATACTCCTTGCTGTCTGGTTGATACGGACAATAGACCTCTCCAACTTTACTGTTTAAATTATTCATGGTCAATGATAATTCAGAGACGATGTGGGGTATACTCAAAAGACCTGAAAAATAAACTCCCTTAATATGTGGAAGAAAAAAAAATCTCCAAAAGTAAATGGATTTGAGTAAGTTGGTGAAAAAAGTTAATAACACCCATTTCGTTATGGACAAGAGAAGCAAGGTTCTTAGTTGACCAAGTAAGAAGAAATTGAAAAGTGTGTCCATCTCCATCACAGACTTCAGAAAAGCTAAGATTATTAAATAAACAAAAGATAACTCATTGACCATGCTAGAAGTCAAATTACAGTAAATTGGTAAAGGGGTAAATCTTTCCATGTGAAATATTTGACTGAAAATGATTGTTTAAGAGAACTAGAAATAAAAGATTATAAAATTAAAATAGGAATATATTAGTAAAAGAAAGACTGGGGTAAATGACAGATATGATGCATTACTATGTCACTGGAAATCATATGACATCTTATTTCCTAC
Organism: Doryteuthis pealeii; assembly: GCA_023376005.1. Taxonomy (NCBI): domain Eukaryota; kingdom Metazoa; phylum Mollusca; class Cephalopoda; order Myopsida; family Loliginidae; genus Doryteuthis; species Doryteuthis pealeii. The sequence goes on along the minus strand of CM042143.1, from coordinate 54,515,876 downwards.
AAATTAGAGATTATATTCTCTAATGATTTGGGGAATGGGGATATGACTATATTATGTTAATTCCGTAAGCAGATTTTTTCAATCTGCCATAGAATAACAGTAACTCCAATAACCCTTGAAAACCTAGAAACTCTTATAAAAATGCAGCCACCATATTGCTTACTCCTACTACCAAAAGTGCCACCACTATCACAGTAGCATTCCCAGTTGATTTTTTTTATTTGAGGTTATTGTTATTTAATCACATTAGTTATACAGAGCTCTGTAAATGGAGTTCAAAACTGTTTGAATTATGCAAATACCCTCAGCAGTTCAAAAGTTATAAGAATTTAAAGCCCCAAAATTGGGGGTACAAAAGTGGACATGATTTTGTTCTTTCTGATTCTGCACTCAAATTGTATGTATCTCTATGCTGTAATCCATTATTTAGAGAATAAGAGGTACAGATATCAACAATTTTTAAAAGAAGTTTACAAGATTATTCAACATTTTCATTTTAATACTGCATGTATACACATATATAGTATTGATTTAAATAAATAACATCACTTTGAACTTAAAAATACTTTACCTATTTACATCATTTTTTTTTCAACAAAGCTGCCGGGTGGTGTGGGATTGGGTGTTTTGTTCATGTTTTAATACTATATCTTAGGTTTGTTTTTTCCAAAATTCAACCTTTGACAAAAAATCCAGATGATTAACCATCATCCAAATGTCACACATTATATATCAAAATAATTCTGAGAGTATCTTCTATTAAGGATATAGTGCTCTTTTTTTCTCATCTTATACTTTTTGAAGGAACCTGTGTCAAATTTCGTTGGTAGTGGTTTTGCTTCCAAAGGTCAAAGAAGAAAAAACAACAACTTCCTCTATGTAGTTTAAGGTGTATTCTAATTAATAATACAATTTCAAGAATATTGATAAGATTACGCTCTTTGATTTTGTGAAACAAACAAACAAGTAAAATTTACCCTCAGAAAAAAAATTCAATTTTTCTGTTTTCGGCTGTTCGAAGCAAAATACCATTTTAAAAATTATTCAATGGATAAAACACATGGAAATTACATATTTAGAAAGATTATTTTTCTTTTCAACCTTATAAATATTTTTAAGATTTGATCAGAAATACTCATAAATTTGAATTAAACCGGTTATGGTTAAATTTGTCAATGTCCACTGATTTCAGCAAAAATGCAGGTAATGCTAATCACAGGTAGGAATGTTTTTTTATTCATCTATTTTTCTAGCCAACTTCTAACTGCAAATTTCAGCAAAATGATTCAATTCCAACAACTGAGCACCCACATGGATCCAGTATGTTCAACATCAACAAAATGACCATGACCATCTTCAGAAACACTAATGCCATTAGCAGTCCCACTAAAATAGACAAGACCCATCTAAACCCCTTTCCTCAAAAGATATTGAATCCAGAAAGTATTATTTTAAGAGAGTGGAAAAGACATCATCAGATCACAATGTAGAGAATTAGTCATCCAAAAAAAGTATCAGTTTCCCGATTACCACCTCATCCACTTCATTCAACTCCTCACCACCTTAAAAAATGACCTCTGATAACAACTGTTGTATTTTTACAACAGAAATTATTTGTCAAAATGTACTAAACCAATGTACTTTAACCAAAATACTGAAAAAATCAAAAACTTGCTAATACAGTGATTGACTGTTCAATTTCAGTTCAAGAGGAAATCTATGAAGAATCCTCAAACTTAATATGCACAAAATTCATTGTGACATAAAAATAAAATAAATCAAAAGATGGATGGTTATTAGAGTTTAATGTATTCTTGTTCGACAGTGACAATTTCTAGGATCAAAGATAGAAAAGATGGTGACATTTGAAATCTAAGATTAAAGTGATTTATGACGGAATTCATTTAACGAGAATGTAGAGAATCAACACAAACAGAATAATGGCAAGAAGATTAGGGTTAGGTTAAAAAGGATATCTCCTGAGGCAATAATGGTGTCAGAATTCTGCATGGAAGAGCCATACTAGAGATGATCACATATTGTCACTGTGTGGACAATGATCTACAACTGGTTGGCACAGTGAAATATTACCAGACACTTCCTCATAGGTGTGATAAAATTGCTGTGCAAGAATAAATATGGCCTACATTGATGATGTCTCTTTATTTGTAACAAGCAATTTCAAAATAAAAGAACATTACCAATGTTTGGCTCATATCTTCATCTCAAACCTTACTGACTCTCACATAGCTTCCTTTTCACCTAATGCAACAAGAAAAGATGTTTAAATTTCTGTGAGGTTACAGGGCTATCTAAGTGCATTAGATATGTTTTTTCTCTTTCTGCTTAATGCAGTTTAGGAATGCAGAGGCTGGTTGGGACACTCTACAGTTACTTTTCCTAAGACAATTGCAACAACCTCTAGACATTGAAGCAGGCACACTATTGAAAAATAGTCTTGTTGAATACCTTAAAACAAGTATTCCTTCTATGGTGAGTGCCAACATACTTCAAGAGTTTTTTGTCTGATTTGATTAGCTTTTTGGATATCCAATCATTACCGTGAAGGTAGAAGACAGAAGTCACCCAAGATAAAATAATCAAATGGAATGGTTTGACAGAGAAATATGTCTAAAACAATGATGTAGGATTATTCATCTGTCTGGTGATATTTTGAATTGAAACTAAGGCGAGAGTAGTATTCAGCATAAATAAAGTATGGTGGTAAATAGAATAATATTACTTGGGCCAGTTAATGTGATGAGCTAGCTAGAGTTGGGTCTTCACCCTCCCTTGCTGGTAATTGCTCTGTGTGTGTGTGTTGTGTGTGCGCGCTTTGTATAATGTTGAGAAAATATGGTTTTGGTTTTCCCAAAAATCACATAAGTTAAACTTTTCAATATGAATTACACACCTGAATAAAGCCATAGAATGAATTGTCCAAAATGTTATTGTAACTTGTCTTAATAATTAGAATCAGGATTCATCTCAAAATTACCAAAAGGTATGAATTAGTCATATTCATAGAAAAAATAAAAGAAACAATGCTCTTATGAAAAATGGAATTTTAAAAAATACATATAAAAAAAAACAAATGAACAAAAAGGTCAAAGTAAGTGAAAGGGGGGGGGATAAACTTTCATTAATATAGTGATGTATATTATGATAAAAAGTTAAGAGATTGATGGCAATATGTCAAAAAATGATGTGGTTTAACATTAACAGTCAATAGAGCTAGTGTTGATGAAGTCATTTACTCCAACTAAAGATACATTTTAAAAGTAAATGACTGATTTAAATCTGCTTATAGCAACTTATTAAAAATGTAACTCTGGTGGCTGGTAGAGTATAGCATTCCCTAAACAGCTTAAAATAACATTTCTAGAATTGCTATTTAAAAAGGGCGTTAAAAATAGAAATGCAATATAAATATGTTTAAATCTATCAATGACAAAACTAGCAAAGGATAATATTACCAGAAAACAGAATAATACTGATTTTAATATATTTTGAGATATCTGCCACTCAACTGCCATTATCCAGATTTCAAGTCATTTTGATTAAACTATCATTGTCTAATAAGCTGTAAAGAGCTTAACACATCAAAACAATCCACATATAGACATAGCTCCTCCTTATCAAATGGGACAAAAAACCCCCTCCACAAAAAAGGCATTTAAAACAGTTCCACACATATCCCTACAAATCTGAAAAGATTATAAATCATTAATATTTCAGATTCCCACAAGGTTTTATAAAAATTTTTTTTTTAAATTAGCAAGGTGGTTAATAGCTTTCAACATTTAATAGAAGCTTTCTATTAATCTTATTAATCTGTGTCCTGGTATGAACTAAACTGCATTTATGGTGAGGCTCCAGTTCCAGAGGTTTACACTGACCCCAGAGTGATAGTAACTATTAAGGGTCCCATCAATGGGTTAAATAGATTTGTTTAAAAATTATTAGTATTGGATTGGAATACATGAAACTATAACTGTTTGCACAAAGGAATTATAGATAAATAAAAAGGTGTAACTTAAAAAAATGCAATGGAACATTGAAAATATGTTTATGATTGTGAACAAACATTTGAAATTAATCAAATTTGCCCATTAAATAACCCATAAGGAGTTATATGGCGTTAAAAAAAAAAACAAACCAAACCTTATTATTCGTATACAACTTCTAATATTTTACACCAAAATTCAAATAAAAATCTTCTTATAAAATTTGTAGCAACAGGGACCATGAGTGAGAATATCCCAGTAAAAGGATTTAAATCTAATTTAGATATAAACATCAGATATTTTTCAAGATACTATGTTTGGCTCATCCATTTTTCAGCCTTATCAGGTGTAGAAAGAGAGAGAGAGAGAGAGAAAATAATACAATGGCAGAGAGCAAAATAAATGGCCATAAACGTACAACAGACAGCAAATCAATTATGACAATTCCATGGTCATCACTTAGACCTTCTCTTCCAGATGGGGTCTGATAAACCAGAATTTCTCCACCCCGCTTTCTGGGGTTGTTATTCCTAAAAGTCTGATTTCAGGTTTGAAAATCCCCTTATCATATTTACCTAACTCTTCTGCATGAGTAGGATGTGACACAAGGTCAGTTTCAGGTTTGAAATTCAGAGTTTTGCCTTCTCCTAGACTGGTTTGCCATACCCTGGTTTAAGAGTTCAGTCTGCCTACTATTACCCGTAGCTAGAGGGAGGATAGTTGGATGCATACCTTTCTCCAAGAAGTATTAAGCACTATGTGAACTGCAAACAACTTTGTCCAGGATTTGAACTCGTCTCGCTGTGTATTTCCTATGACAATAATCATTACACCACATGCCTCCAATCCCTATATGCCTTTAAGTCATATTAAAAGACCTAACAAACTGTACATGGAATACTATACATGCAGCTTTTTGTTGTCACAGACAGTTAAAATACTGTGATATAGAGGGAACTGATGGTAGGTGCCTCATTATTGTCAAGGAAACAAGAACCCACTGAAAATAAACTGAATGCAAATCAATTGACAAATACATTTCTTGGTAGCCTTAATACAATCTATCATAAATTATCAACAGGAAATATTATTATGTATTAGAATAAATAATTGGGATGATAAGCAAATAAGCTGACATTGAGATTGCTTATCATATTTGTATATTACAATACATACAAATTCCCAGTAGAACTGTCAAATATTTTGATATTTCAAACACCTGAAAATATCCTATTGCCAATTTCATAGTATATATTTCATGTGGATTATTAGCGAAAAAATCACAATTGAACCATTTTTGAATCATTAAAAAAAAAATGATTTAAAAATCTGTTTATGAAAAAACAAAAAAAAAATAATTTGATTGGAAATCTATCTTGGAGGAAAAGAGAAATTTAAATTTGACTCTTGGCCTCCTGGGACAAGAGTTACAAATTACTTTTGTTAACATGACTTTTGCAAAGTTTTGAGAGATTGCTCATGTATCCAAATTGGATACATGAGCTATTCACAAGATATTGGATTACAATAATCAGAAAATCTATACAAAAAATAAACTGATAATTAAAGAATTTTCGCCTTAATTCACACAATTTATCTTCTTCCACAATGAATGGCTACAGTTTTGGAAACAATTTAAAATTAAATCTTTAAACTGAATAAAAAATAAATAAATTTTTTTTTTAAATCCTTTTCCGTTGTCTCAATATAAAATGGCCCAGAAAACATGACAAAAACAAATGTCTCACTTGATTAACTGTTTCTAAACTCTCACTAGATCATGAACTAAAATGGCAACAACAATTCACTGATTAACTAATTGGCTATTCTCTTTTTTTTTCCCAATGACACAGCATATTTATTGAGGATTATGGGTAAACAAGATACCATGATCCAATTGGAATTAGAATTAAATTACATAGCATATAGAAAAATTTTAAAATAATACAATCATTCACCAAAAACAACAAAAAAAAAAACAACTTTAAAATAACATAATTGCCATAATGAACAAGTTTTATATTTTCATACTGTTTTCAGTTAATTCCTGGTAATCATTAGGCAATAAAGAATCAAATAAATCATTTGTATACAGGAAAATATTTGAAAATCAGAATAAAAATAAAATAATCAATAAATCAAATAGATATATATCATAAGAAAAAATGTTCAATCCTGAACTTAAACTCGAACATTTTTATATATAAATAGATTTTAAACATGAGAGAGGAGATTTTAGAATTACATTTTTTCAGAAAAGCAAAAAAACATACAAATTTACCATGATTCAATTTCAAGACAAACATATAGGTATAAAGTGTCATCACAAAACCTCAAATTTTAAAAATACAAAAAACTATTGAACATAAAAAATAGAGTAAAGCTAGTTATAAAAGAATAGACAAAGCTTATGAATTTGGAAAACCTAACATAGTAGACTCCAAATGTTATATTATTATTTGATTTTTTCTTAACACTAAGATTGATAAACTATAATAACAAAGAAAAAAATTAATATATATATTTATATATAATATAATTATCCAAAAGCATAAAAATCAACAAAAGGTGAGAGAAATGTAAAATTCAAAACCTCTTTTTAAAAAAATCTAGAAAAGAAATAATTTAAAATAAATATTTGTCATTTTAAAAACCAGGTGTTGAATGATGAATAATTACTTCCAACAAAAAAGTGTGACATGATCAGATAAAAACATATCAGTTTGATATAGATACATAGAAGGATTTTTATCTTATATAGTTAATCTATATAAAGATGTTTTGTACACCTTGTTATGTTACTACAAACACAGTAAAAATTGCATATCAACAGTGAGATTTGTGTTGCCCAAAGAAAAAAATCTCAAACTGGAAAGAATAAGAGCAATATTCCAGTTCCAATTTCAACTTAAATTCTTTGTGGCAACACAATCTCACTGTGATATGCAATTTTTAACTGTGTTTGTAACATACACAAGTGGTACAAAATCTTTATATAGATTACCTAATAAGATAAAATCCATTCTATGTATTATATCAACTGATATAAGTTTTTATCTGTATGTCACACTTTTTTTGTGAAGTAAATATTCATCATCAACACTGGTTTAAAAATGACAATTTTTTTTAAAATTTATTTCTTTTCTTAGATTATTTTAAAAGAGGTTTTTGATTTTACATATTCTTCTCACTTTGTTGTTTTTATGCTTTTATTTGGTATAATAATATATATTATATATATATATATATTAATTTTTTTTCTTGTTATATAGTTTATCAATCTAGTGTTAAGAAAAATAAATAAAATTATAAATTTGGGATCTACTATGTAGGTTTCACAATTCCATAAGCTTTGTCTATTCTTTTATAACTAGGCTTTACTCTATTTATTATTGTTCAATAGTTTTTTGTATTTTTAAAATTTGGAGGTTTTGATGACACTTTATACTATATGTTTGTCCTTGAATTGAATCAAGGTAAATTGGTATGTTTTTTTTTCTTTCTGAAAAAATGTAATTCTAAAAGTCTCCTCTCTCATGTTTAAAATCCCTAATATATATACAAAATGTAGTTTAAGTTGCAGGATGACATTTTTTTTCTTATGATATATATCTATTTGATTATTGATTATTTAAATTTTATTCTGATTTTCAACAAAATATTTTCTCTGTATAACAAATGATTTATTTGAATCTCTTTTATGCCTAAATGAATTACAGAAATATACTGAAACAGTAATGAAAATATAAACTTGTTCATTATGGCAATTTTGTATTTTAAAGTTTGTTTTTTTTTTTTTGTTGTTTTTGGTGAATGATTGTATTATTTAAAAATTTTTCTAATATGCTATGATAAAATTTAATTTCAATTCAATGGGATCAATGGTATCTTGTTTACCATAATCCTCATAATATGCTGTGTCATTGGAAAAAAGAGAATAGCCATTAGTTATCAGTGGAATTAGTTTGTTGCCATTTTAGTATCATGATCTAGTGAAAGATTTAGAACAGTTAATCAAAGTGAGGACATTTGTTTTGTCATTGTTTTCTGGGCCATTTATTGAAGACAACGGAAAAGGATTTAAAAAAAATTATTTATTTTTTATTCAGTTAAAGATTTAATTTAAATTTTCCAAAACTGTAGCCATTCATTGTGGAAGAAGAATAAATTGTGTGAATAAGGCGAAAATTCTTATTAATCAGTTTATTTTTTGTATAGATTTTCTGAATATTGTATCAATATCTTGTGAGATAGCTCAGTATCCAATTTGGATACATGAGCAATTCTAAACTTTGCAAAAGTCATGTAACAAAAGTAATTTGTAACTCTTGGTCCCAGAGCCAAGAGTCAAAATTTAATTTTCTTTTCCTCCAAGATAGATTTCCAATCAATTATTTTTTTTTTTGTTTTTTTTCGATACAGATTTTTTAAACATTTTTTTTTAACTGATTCAAAATGTTCAATTGTGATTTTTTTCCTAATAAATCACAATGAATATATACTAATGAAATTGACAATAGGATAATTTTCAGGTGTTTGAAATAAAAATATTTGACAGTTTCTACCTGGAATTTGTATGTATTGTAATATACAAAAATATGATAAGCAATCTCAATGTCAGCTTATTCTTTATTCATCCCATTATTAATTCCTATAATAATAATATTTCCTGTTGATAATTATGATAGATAATTATCTACCAGAAATGTATTTGTCAATTGATCTTGCATTCAAGTTATTTTCAGTGGTCTTGTTCCTTGACAATAATTGGAGGAACCTACCATCAGTTCCCTCTATATCAGCAGTATTTTAACTGGTGCCTGTGACCAAAAAGCTGCATGTATAGTATTCATGTATAAAAGGAAGAAAAAGAAGGGAAAAAAAAAACATTTGTTAGGTCTTTTAAATATGATTTAAAGGCATATAAGGGGATTGGAGCAATGTGGTGTAATGATTATTGTCATAGGAAATCACAGCGAGACGAAGTTCAAATCCTGACAAAGTTGTTTGCAGTTACATAGTGCTAATACTCTTGAGAAAGTTGCATCAACTATCCCTCCCTCTAGCTACGGGTAAATAGTAGGGCAGACTGAACTCTTTAACCAGGGTATGGCAACCAGTCTAGGAGAAGGCAAACTGACATTCAAAACCTAACTGACCCTTGTGTCACATCCTACTCATGCACCAGAGTAGGTAAATATGTATAAGGGGATTTTCAACAAACCTTGAAATCAGACTTTAGGAACTAAAACCAGAAGCGGGGTGGAGAAATCTGGTTATCAGACCCATCTGGACGGAGAAGGTTAAGTGATTGACCATGGAATTGTCCATAATTTGATTTGTCTGTCTGTTGTACGTTTATGGCCCATTTATTTTGCTCTCTGCCATTTGTATTATTTTCTCTCTCTCTCTCTCTCTTCATACACCTGATAGGGCCTGAAAAATGGATGAGCCAAAACATGTTATCTGAAAAAAATATCTGAATTTGTTTATATCTAAATAATTAAAAATCCTTTTACGGGATATTTCACTCATGGTCCTGTGTACAAATTTTATAAGGAAGATTTTTATTTGAAATTTTGGTTGTAAATATTAGGAAGTTGTATAGAATTAATAAGGTTTGGTTTGGTTTTTTTTTTAACGCCATATCAACTCCTTATGGGTTATTAATGTCAAAATTTGATTAATTTCTAAATGTTTGGTCAACAATCATAAACTATATTTTTCAATGTTCCATTGCATTTTTTTAAAGTTACACTTTTTATTTATCTATAATCCTTTGTTTGGCAAACAGTTATATGGTTTATGTATTCCTATCCATAACTAATAAAAATTTTTTTTTAAACAAATCTATTTAACCCATTGATGGGACCCTTAAATAGTTACTATCACTCTGGGTAGTTGTAAACCTCTGGAACGGAGCCTCAACACTAAATGCAGTTTAGTGTCATAAACCAGGACACAGGATTAATAAAGAATTAATAGAAGCTTCTATTAAATGTTGAAAAGCTATACACTTCTAATTAAAAAAAATTTTTTTAATAAAACCTTGTGGGAATCTGAAAATATTAATGATTTATAATCTTTTCAGATTTGTAGGGATATGTGTGGAATGTTAAAATGCTTTTTTGTGGAGGGGGTTCTATTATTTCCCAATTTGATAAGGAGGAGCTATGTCTATATGTGGATTGTTTTGGAGTGTTAAGCTCTTTACAGCTTATAGTACAATGATAGTTAATCAAAATGACTTGAAATCTGGGATAATGGCAGTTGAGTGGCAGATATCTCAAAAATATTAAATCAGTATTTATTCTGTTTTCTGGTAATATTATCCTTTGCTTAGTTTCTGTCATTGATAGATTTAAACATATTTATAATTGGCATTTCTAATTTTTTAACGCCTTTTTAAATAGCAATTCTAGAAATGTTATTTAAGCCTGTTTAGGGAATGCTATACTCTACCAGCACCAGATTGTTACAATTTTTAATAAGTTGCTATAAGGCAGATTTAATCAGTCATTACTTTTTAAAAATGTATCTTTAGTTGGAGTAAATGACTTCATCAACACTAGGCTCTATTGGACTGTTAATGTTAACCTACATCATTTTTTGACATATTGCCATCAATCTCTTAACTTTTTATCATAATATACATCACTAATATTAATGAAAGTTTAATCCCCACCCCTTTCACTTACTTTGACCTTTTTGTTCATTTGTTGTTTTTTTTTATATGTATTTTTTAAAATTCCATTTTCATCATAAGAGCATTGTTTTTCTTTTATTTTTCTATGAATATGACTAATTCATACCTTTTGGTAATTTGAGATGAATCCCTGATTCTAATTATTAAGACAAGTTCAATAACATTTGGACAATTCATTCTATGGCTTTTATTCAGGTTGTGTAATCATATTGAAAAGTTTAAACTTATGTGAATTTTTGGGAAAACCAAAACAATATTTCTCACATTTATACAAAGCGCGCACACACAACACACACACACAGAGCAATTACCAAGCAAGGAGGGGTGAAGACCCAACTCTAGCTAGCTCATCACATTAACTGCCCAAGTAATATTATTCTATTTACCAAACATACCTTTATTATGCTGATACTACTCTCGCCTTAGTTTCATTCAAATAACACCAAGACAGATGAAATAATCCTACATCATTGTTTTAGACATATTTCTCTGTCAAACCATTCCATTTGATTATTTTATCTTGGGTGACTTCTGTCTTCTACCTTCACGGTAATGATTGATATCCAAAAGCTAATCATAATCAGACAAAAAACTCTTGAAGTATGTTGGCACTCAACCATAGAAGGAATACTTGTTTTAAGGTATTCAACAAGACTATTTTTCAATAGTGTGCTGCTTCTCAATTCTAGAGGTTGTTGGCAATTGTCTTAGGAAAAGTAACTGTAGAGTGTCCCAACCAGCCTCTGCATTCCTAAATGCATAAGCAGAAGAGAAAAAAACATATCTAATGCACTTAGATAGCCCTGTAACCTCACAGAAATTTAAACATCTTTTCTTGTTGCATTAAGGTGAAAAGGAAGCTATGTGAGAGTCAGTAAGGTTTGGAGTGAAGATATGAGCAAACATTGGTAATGTTCTTTTATTTTGAAATTGCTTGTTACAAATAAGAGACATCATCAATGTAGGCCATATTATTCTTGCACAGCAATTTTATCACACCTATGAGGAAGTGTCTGGTAAAATTTCACTGTGCAACCAGTTGTAGATCATTGTCCACACAGTGACAATATGTGATCATCTCTTAGTATGGCTCTTCCATGCGAATTCTGACACCAATTATTGCTCAGGAGATATCCTTTTAACCTAACCCTATCTTCTTGCCATTATTCTGTTTGTGTTGATTCTCTAACATTCTCGTTAAATGAATTCCGTCATAATACTTTAATCTTAGTTTCAAATGTCACCATCTTTTCTATCTTTGATCCTAGAAATTGTCACTGTCGACAAGAATACATTAAACTCTAATAACCATCCATCTTTTGATTTAATTTTTATTTTTTATGTCACAATGAAGTCTTTGTGCATATAAGTTTGGAGGATCTTCAATAGATTTCCTCTTTGAACTGAAATTGGAACAGTCAATCCTGTATAGCAAGTTTTTTGATTTTTCAGTAATTTGGGTTAAAGTACATTGTTTAGTACATTTTGACAAAATAATTTCTGTTTGTAAAAATACAACAAGTTGTTATCAGAGGTATTTTTAAGGTGGTGAGGAGTTGAATGAAGAGGATGAGGTGGTAATCGGGAAACTGATACCTTTTTTGTGGATGACTAATTCTCTACATTGTGATCTGAATGATGTCTTTTCCACTCTCTTAAATAATACTTTCTGGATTCAATATCTTTTGAGGAAAGGGGGTTTTAGAATGGGTCTTGTCTATTTTAAGTGGGACTGCTAATGGCATTAGTGTTTCTGAGATGGTCTTGTCATTTTGTTGATGTTGAACTACTGGATCCATGTGGGTGCTCAAGTTGTTGGAATTGAATCATTTTGCTGAAATTTGCAGTTTAGAAGTTGGCTAGAAAAATAGATGAATAAAAAACATTCCTAACCTTGATTAATTACCTGCATTTTTGCCTGAAATCAGTGGGACATTGACAAATTACACCATAACCGGTTTAATTCCACATTTATTGAGTATTTCTGATCAAATCTTAAAAATATTTAATAAGGTTGAAAAGAAAATAATTTTTCTAAATATGTAATTTTCCATGTGTTTTTATCCATTGAAAATATTTTTAAAATGGTATTTTGCTTCGAACAGCCGAAAACAGAAAAATTGAATTTTTTTTTTCTGAGGGTAAATTTTTACTTGTTTGTTGTTTCACAAAATCAAAGAGCGTAATCATTATCAATATTCTTGAAATTGATACTTAATTAGAAATACACCTTAAACTACATAGAGGAAGTTGTTGTTTTTTCTTCTTTGACTTTGGAAGCAAAACCACTACCAACGAATTTGACACAGGTTCCTTCAAAAGTATAAGATAGAAAAAAGAGCACTTATCCTTAATAGAAGATACTCTCAGAATTATTTTGATATATAATGTGTGACATTTGGATGATGGTTAATCATCTGGATTTTTTGGTCAAGGTTGAATTTTGGAAAAAAAAAACCTAAGATATAGTATTAAAACATGAAAAAACACCCATCCCACACCACCCGGAACATGCTTTGTTGAAAAAAAATATGTAAATAGGTAAATATTTTTAGTTCAAAGTGATGTTATTTTATTTAATCAATACTATATATGTGTATACATGCAGTATTAAAATGAAAATGTTGAATAATCTTGTAAATTCTTTTAAAAATTGTTGATATCTGTACCTCTTATTCTCTAAATAATGGATTACAGCATAGAGATACATACAATTTGAGTGCAGAATCAGAAAGAAACAAAATCAATGTCCACTTTTGTACCCCATTTTGGGCTTTAAATTCTTATAACTTTTGAACTGGCTTGAGGGTATTTGCATAATTCAAACAGTTTTGAACTCCATTTACAGAGTCTTGTATAACTAATGTGATTAAATAACATAACTCAAATAAAAAAAAATCAACTGGGAATGCTACTGTGAATAGTGGTGCACTTTTGGTAGTAGGAGTAAGCAATATGGTGGCTGCATTTTTATAAGAGTTTCTAGGTTTTCAAGGGTTATTGTTTTTGAGTTACTGTTATTCTATGGCAGATTGAAAAATCTGCTTACGGAATTAACATAATATAGTCATATCCCATTCCCCAAATCATTAGAGAATATAATCTCTAATTTGTAGAAATAAGATGTCATATGATTTCAGTGACATAGTATGCATCATTCTGTCCAGTTTACCCAGTTTTTCTTTAATAATATATTCTATTTTAATTTTATAATCTTTTATTTCTAGTTCTCTAAACAATCATTTTCAGTCAATATTTTCACATGGAAAGATTTCCCCTTTACCATTTACTGTAATTTGACTTCTAGCATGGTCAATGAGTATCTTTTTGTTTATTTAATAATCTTAGCTTTTTGAAGTCTGTGATGGAGATGGACACACTTTTCATTTCTTCTTACTTGGTCAACTAAAGAACTTGCTTCTCTTGTCCCATAACGAATGGGTGTTATTAATTTTTTTCACCAACTTACTCAAATCCATTTACTTTTGGAGATTTGTTTTTTCTCCACCATATTAAGGGAGTTTATTTTTCAGGTCTTTTTGAGTACCCACCATCGTCTCCTGAATTATAATGACCATGAATAATGTTAAAACAGTTAAAGTTGGAGAGGTCTATATGTCCGTATCAAACCCAGACAGCAAAGGGAGTATATCCCCTTTTTTTTTCTTTCAGCATTTGAAGTCTCGTGGTTCCTTCTGACTGAACTTAAGCCCTTTCTCCTTCCACTGACAGCTTTTTTTAAGCAGCTCAGACCAGCTAATGAGAACCCTGCTTTTATCCCAAAGTAAGATGATTGGGCTTTGTTCACATTGAGGGGGTGGAGCTACAAAAATCAAACCTTGAAGCCTTCTTTTATCAACTAGTGCTATTCTTGCTGCTCTAGAAATCAAGTTCACACCTGGGACTCCTGATAGTTTTGATAGATATATCAATTTAGTGGCTTGCAGTGACCTTGAACTGAATTGTAAACACAGTCAGTGGAAATAATATATATACAATATTTTGGTTTTTTATGTTTCCATTTTTAAACCAAAATCATTTCTGATGAAACTTAGAAAAAAGAATTTTCCTTTTTCGTTAAAAAATAGTAAAAGTCAATAAAAAAAAAAATGCTGTGGTTACCACAAACGCGTTCTCTCTATGGGACTCTACAATTGAGATGTTTACATATTCAAAAGAATGATGATGAGAAGGAGAAGAAAAAATAACTAAAGATTAAAACTAAACTAATAGTGGCAATAAATTCCATTCTTTTTACCAGAAATATTGCTTGTAGCAGGGTGAAGTGAGTCAATAAGATATGAAGAAAGCAATCTTTTTTGCAGATGAAATATGGAAGTAAAACAAACTAGGTGGTTGGGAAATAAGACAGTCAAATGCTTTATTCATTTCTCTAATTAAAAGAACCAGTTGATTACCTTAACCAGAGGATGTTGTGAGACAAAACTCTTCTGGCTTTGTCACACTAGAAAAATAAATAAAAAAAAAATAATTAATTCTGGTCCTTACATAATAAGCTTGTTTCATTTACCTAATTTTGTTGAACTCCTCAAATTCAAACTTTACTAGTTGCATTGGAATGAAATAAATGATCAGATTGTAATAAGTAAAAATAATTTCATAGATTTCTTTTAGTTGTATGCTCTATCTACTATTCTAACCTCAGCCAGCAGAATGAGAAACACCAACTATTTCAACTTGAATAATTGCCATTTTATACTTGTACACATCAATGGACAGGAACTGATCAGGCACCCTGCAAGTTGTCAGTTTGTTGACATAGTCCCAAAGTGAGTAGTCCATGCAACTGGCTCCTCACCAATTACATTCAGACTTCTGTTACATTATGGCGGGTTGATTTTAACTTCTTTTTTTTCTTGTTAATCGCAATTTAACTCTGTGAAAGCAGGGGTTTGATGTGAAAAAAACTGACACCAAAAATTAGATTCTTGCTTTTTACTAATTTTTGAACATTTATTTTAAAAGATTGTCTGCACAAAATACCTAATTTCTGGGTTTTTGCATTCAAAATAACTTCAAAATTTTTACTATTTCAGTTAAATCCAGATAGAATTGATATTTTTTTTTGTATTAGATACAATGAATGGAAAATATGTTCAAACCAGAATTCTCCCAGTATGAATCACACAAGCAAAATATGCCCTTTTTTAATTCAATAAATACTAAAAAATTGTAAAAGATTACAAAATAGGCTAATTTACTGAATAAGTTTATTGCACCATAATACTGCTGGGTACAAATTATAGGACAAAATGTTTTAAAATTTGCATTGTTCATTGAACATTGCACTAAAAACAGATTCTAAACTATATAACACACTGCATCATAATATAACTAAATTATTTAATATAATTTCCCTTTGAAGTAAATAAAGGTCTTATTTGATGGCACAATGATTTGGTAATGTGCCTGTCTTGCACCTTGTTCATGTAGTTGGTGAAGCTTCAGTTGTTAGTTTTACTGCTTTTGCAACATCTTATGAATGTGCAGATAAATTAGGAAACTCCAATATTGTTCCATTCATTAAGACTCTAGTAGTTCATTATTTGGAAAGTTTTATGCACAGGTTAAGCGCACATTTACAAACTCCATTTTATGAGAGGTTAATCAAATTTGACCCGTATGTAGCTTCAAAGTTTATAGATGTAATTTTTTGGACCATATGACCTTTAGGCACCCCTTTTGCGATTTCGTTTCATAAGGACATTTTTTTCATTTACACGGTCAAAATCCGGTTGTTTGTTAGGGGTTAGTTTTATAATTTTAAAAAAAAAACTCTAAAAATCATCTGTTAACAAACAACCAGATGTTGACAGTGTATATGAAAAAATTTCTTTATGAAACGAGATCGCAAAAGGGGTGCCTAAAGGTCATATGGTCCAATTTTTTAATCTCTTCTTGGTGGCTCACTACCTCTGAAACAACAAAAATTATATTTTTATTAAAATTTACCCATATTGGTTATATTTTTGTGATGTAATTTAAATGAAACTTTTAGAATTATTCTTGTAAATTGACTTAATAAAATATTTACTTACAAAATAGAAACATTGTTTTTTATAGACTCTTCCTTCATCTCTAATTCGTCTGATTCAACATTAAGAAAAATATATTTTCTGGAAGCAAAGCAAATACTATTGTGTCATAATTTCTTTAATGCAACATTCTCTATTTCAGTCAACTTTTCCTTTATTCTCTGGATTATATTACGATATACACTTGTTGGTTATATAATTTATTATCCCTTTGAATCTCAAACCAACTGAATATACTTCAATTATTAAATTTTACAAAGTTGTGCAATTTATCTCAGTTTTGGTAGAAAGTCACATTTGATCATGTAAGGTTTACACAGGCTAAAGTTAGCCATCTTGCTTGATTCAGAAGCCCCAATTTTCCATGTAGTAAATTTATGGTTTACTTTCCCTCAAGAAATCCCTACTGCATATTTTAAATTAGTTGCTGGTCACTATTAAATCATTCATTGCCTCTGCAGTAAGATATAAATTATCCAGAGGGCAATGATAATGGCAAATTCTACTTGAGACAAATCCTAGTAATCACTTCCACTAAGTTTCCCTATAGGACCCATAAAAAGTAGTAGGCTTTTGTAGTCACATGAATGGACTTAAAAATAGCTCTAAAATTGAAGTTCATTTTGATGAAAGTGAACTGCCAATGGTGTGCAATTTCCTTTTAAGTTTTTTTTTTTCTCCATAGCTGTAACAATCCCCTGCTTCACAACTAGTGTTTGTGCTGGTATTGTTCACAATAACTGCCTTAATAGCATTGTTGAACTTTTCTAGCAGCAACATCCTCTGCTAGAACACTAGTTGCGCCAATGTTAGGAGTAACTGTGGGGAAGACATCTACTTTCAGGGTGAAAGTTAAGTGTCTCTCAGGTCTCTTGCTTTTTCTTTAATTTTTTTTTTTTTCTTTTTCCTTTCTCACAATTTTCCTCTAACCTCCTCATATTGCAAAATGTCCTTATCAAGTCGCAATCAACAATATTGCAGATGAGATTTTCATAGTTTGGACATGCTTTTGATGGCTAATTACTTACTGTTGCCTTTCCCCTGTCTATTTTTGATTTATCTATAATAATGTCTTTTTAATTAATGCTTGGATGAAGAAAGCCCATTTGTTGTATGTCTAATAGAAGAGCATAAGCAGGTCATGTCCCAAGGCCAGAAGATACATTACCCCTAATAAGTTGCATAGAATATCTAGGGATTTTAAAAACGACTGTAATGTCCCTTAGACTATCTCCCTTGCTCAAAACTATCATTGGTTGTTTCTTTACTAGAAGACGTGGAAAAATATTGGATGTAGAGGCAACATGTGAAGAATCTTGTTGCTATCTTTCAGTCTGCTCGTCTAATCTCTCTGTTTTAGGTACATTTTTTTGTATTTTTGACAGCACCTTCGTCAATAGGTTCAAGTTGGAAACTACCTTTTGGTCCTGTTTCCTCTCTGATATTTAAAATATTCCCTCTCTTCAATTGAAACTTGAAATTTGCACATGTTTTATAACAGATTGAACGTACTTAAAAAAATATTAATGAAAATATCACAATATTATTTACCAAAAAGAGAAAATTATCAGGGATAAATTTATATTTTTTAATTAAAATTTTGAAAATGTGGATATGAACTAGTTCATATTAAACAAATAATAATAATAATAATAAAACAACAACCATAGAGTTAACATTATCTTTTTGTTAAGAGGACAACTGCAGCAGATGTGCCTTGTTTGGCAATTTTCTTTTATTGCAGTTTACAGAAAAGTCATCCGATCTTAAGACCAGCAGTTTACAGCAACATGAGAAATATCAAATAATTTGTCAAGATGTTCCTCAATTCTTTTCACTTTGAGTGAAAACAAACATGTTTCAAATAAACACCAATCACTTTGAAAATACCAAAATTATGTAGATTAAACAAGCTTTTCTTTCTTTCTTTCAAAATGATTTAGTCTGTTGCATAAAAATACAAAAGAAACTAATTTTTCAAATTAAAAATAGTGGGTGGTCAATCATAATTATAATAAATGTTTATAACAGTGAAAAACTTGAATAATACTCATCAAAGAAAGAGTCGTCGACAAAGATTCATAAACAAAATATATTTATTTTGCTACTGTTGATTAAAATGAAGAAATTTCCTTGTTTGTTTTTTTTTGGGGGGGTATTGAGAATTAAAATTTAGTCTAATTTCTTCCATTGAAAAATAACAAAACTTGAATTCTATATGAGGAAATAGGAAGTAATCTTTTATCACTGCCAATGACTTAGCTACATTATATTTAATCTCCATTTTTGTACCTTTATACAAATTGAATATTTTTTATATCATTCATATTTCTGATTTATTTTTATTTGGTTTATTGAGAACAAGGCAAATGTTGCAATTGGAAAAAAAAAAAAAATTTCTAAAGTGAAATTTACACTTTGTTTCCATAAAGGGTTGGAATTTTTTAGTATTTAAATCTTTCACTGATAACCAGAATGACGTTCCAATTTTGAATCAAATTGAGCAAATGAGTTTAAAGAGTAACAATTTTTGAAAAAAAATATTTTGTCATTATTTATCATATCAAACCCCAACGTTTCAATATTCAACACACTGACTACAGTTCAAAATCAACCTGCCTTATGTTACATTGTTTGCAATCAGGCAAATCTGTCATGAATCACCTTATAGCTTAAGCTGTTTAGAGCCACTACTTTTTGAACCTGTTACAAGGTGAAGGAAAATTTTCAGTTGTTTTAAATTCCACACCTGGTACACAAGACCACATCTTGATAAAGATTTTATGTATAAAACACAATAGAATATTTTTATGTTCTTTATTCAGTCACATATGTAAAATAAGATCCTTAGATATTGGAAATAAAGCAAATTCAAAGTTCTTTTTATTATTTATGTTTGATTAATTTCAGTTTTATTGCTATGTCTCTGTGGAAGCTAACCCAAATTATTTTCAAAGAGGTAGATTGCCCATGATTTTAAAGTTGGTTTATGGCGCTTTTAAAAACTTATGCTATTGTATAAAAGAGAAAAGACAAATTCTAAAAACTATTCAAATTAAAGAATTGTGAAATTTGACTGGCGAACCATTATGAAAGTATATTTTGGGTATTTCTTTTTTTAATAAATTAAACCTCTTTCTAAATGATATTGCTGGAGCAAGACTCTTATTTTGATTTTAACTTCAAACTTAATTTTTGAAATCTTTTATCAATGAATTCTGTTAATTCGTAAAGAACATGCATTCTATTAAAATTAGGTATTTTATATAAAATGTATTGGAAATTATGAATATAAAAATATTCTTTAACTTAGAAATTTTTTTTTTTAAATTGCTTTTATAGTTATAAAGATATTTATATTTTTCAAAAATAGTAAGTACTTTAAAAAAATTAAAATCAAAACTGAATATATTTGGGAAGATATATAAAGAAATGTTTATTTTTAAAACAGATGCTCAGTTATACAAATACACTGATAGGGAAAAAAATGCAACAATCTGATATGTTTCAAGTTATCCAAGATTAAATGTACAGGTAATATTGTAAATGTTTCATATATATACAGATCAATATGTGTACAGGTTACAAAATAAAAATAGGGTACACAGTAATTAGACGCCTTCCAGCCCTGGGAAAATTTGGCTCGGGACGCCCTTGGTGGCAGCAGGCTCTTTGTAGTGGACTGTCATGTCTGAAGCCATCCTGGCGACACCGTGAAGCCAAGGGTTCAAGAAGAAAGCAGTGGCAAACAAAGCAATCGGCTCAACATCTTCAGGGACAGCTTTCACATGTTTTTCGGATTTCAGTCACAGGAGGTGCTGTAACTTCAAGGGACACAAAGACTAATATAGTCTTCCGAGACTACAATGACATGATCAGCAGTAATCAGACACAAATTATAATATACTGTACAAGGTGTGTTTAAAAAGTCTCTAACCTAAATCTGTTTGTTTTTTTTAATTCTAAAATTTAGATGGAGACCTGCACACTTGAGCAACATATATAAAAAAGTTGATTTGGTTAGACATTTAAACTGTTGCCTAGATGAGTCAATGCCAATTTTTTGATACTCTTTAATTAGTAGTTTTTGGTGAAACACAAGGTTGTTACGTGCAGTACCTCCCATTCTTTTCAACCTGGCACGTTGGGCAATCTATTTTCTTGTTTCCTAAATTAAAAATTCATCACAAGAGTCAGAATATGAGGATGTAGAGGACATTTAAATAATAAACAATAGTTATTGTATTTCTTTGTTTAACACAACTTCATGCCAATCAAAAAAGAGTTTTGGTGAGGTATTAGGGAAAATTCATTGGAATAAATGTATTGAATGCAAAGGGGACGAATAGGAAGAAAATTAATTTTTCATTCATTGTTTCATTTCTGTCTAGATAAATAAGCTTCAATCTTGATACCCTTTTGAACATACTTCATATATTAAAGTTAAAATAGGGCTGAACCATTTGCATGTTTATGTGATGATACAGATGGCAATACCATCATGTGATACATTATTCATGGCCTTCATCACTTTTTGATGCATTTAAAGCAACAGTTGTAGGTGGGCTATCTCATTAAATGTCTTATAATATTTTCACTGAAAGTCAAATCTGACAATTGTGCCAAGTCAAGGAAGTTGTCAGTAAGCATCATTCAACTGGAACAGCATGTTGCCATTTTGTTGCAGGTATGTAGCAGAACGAGTCAATGTTCTTGATTTACCTGGTTCTGATCAAGTTTCCTCAAAAAAACAAAAACCCCACTAAGGCAAAGAAGAGTTTTAACTCGTGGTGGCTCACACCAAAAATACCAGGTGTTGGGCCTGTGTATCAACTTTGGAAAGATGTCACTTAAGTCTGTTAACATACACAAATTACTAATCACTGTAATAAGACAATACCAGCACTCATCATGAACATTTTAATCGGCTCAAGGTGACACTCTCGCAATACTATGTTGTGGGCATAAGGGAAATCAAGTTAGCAGCATGTGTGTTCATGGACCTCTTTGGATTTCACAAGTTTTGCGCCAAGGTGGCTTCAGACTGAACAGTTTGGCTGGAAGTAAAGCAAATTTTTTCACTGGTCTGTTGTTGTGACACTCCCTGGGGGTCACATTTGTTCTGATTGTGTGGTGTGATGCTGCAGAGTTTGCCAACTGTTGCCTCTCACAATGTATCTATTTGGTGTGGAGTAACTGTGTACCATGGTTAGTGAGAATACGGTCAGAGAAAAGGAGGGATTAGAATGGTGTTAATTCCAGGCATATGTTATGGGTGGGTGGTTTGTCCTTTAGGGAGACAAAGGATCAGTAAGGTAAAGTTTAAGAGAATTATACGGCCCCATGAAGTTAAGTCCAGTTAGAGTTTATCTTTAGTGGCTGTTTTTAAGAGAAAATTGGTCCTTGAAAAAAGTTTAATTGTCTGAAAAGTGGAGACAACTGAGATTGATAAAAAAAGTAATTAGCTAAATTTTATGAGAAAAAACAGCCAAATGTCCGAGAAGAAAAGTAAGTTTTGGTGTTCAAATGCCGTT
>CM042143.1:54386297-54493473 GCA_023376005.1 Doryteuthis pealeii | reverse complement strand
ATAAATTTCAAATAAAGTATTTTCTTCGCCTCTGATTCTCTTTGTAAATTGATAAAATTTGAACATTTCTCATTATGTTAATTTAACCTTTTTTATTACTTTCCTGACTATTACGCCCTCTATGTGAACAACATAGTGAGAAATATTATCAGCTAGGTGACTAAACAAAACATATTAGATGGAATGTACCTTTTTTTTTTTTTTTTTTTTTTTTTTTTTTTATTTAAATCAGGAAAATATTTTACTGATATGAAAGAGATAAGAATAATTCAACATTCAATTTGAAAGGACAGGGTGACAGGCATGTATTGTCAGCATTCAAATCTAACATAGGATTTGGTTTAAATGATTGGTATTGGTATTGTCAAAAATTTACAATCCTGGATTTATTTTCGGACAAAGAATGTTTTCATTCAGTGAGCAAAGTTGTATTAAAACGGTATAAGAATTGAAAGGTCAGACTCTTCCACATACTCCTCCCATAAGTTGTGCGGTAAGGAGCCATTAATTAGCCAAGCCGCCTATATTGCGCTTATGTATGTAACCAATGAATATCTGATGAGTAGAGTTGGTACCCTCCCTACAGGTGAATCAGAGATTGTGATTGGTTACGCCTAATCAGAAAGGTTGTTCTGGAGGAAGCCTTTATAAAGTTGTTCAACACAAGACGAGAAAAATTGAGAGAGAGAGAGAAGAGAAGAGAGACCACCTTAAAGAATGAAGAATTTCTCTCCAAAATGCCTAAACACTCTCAGAAACAAAAATCTCAAAAGTTCCGTGAATTCAACCAGTCACTAATGATAACTACAAAAAATAGCACCCAGTCGGAATCACCAAGTCTTTTTTTTTCCAAAAAACAAAAGGTGATAATATTTTCTCATTATACTATTATTGTTGCACAATTGTGTTTCAATAAATATTTGTTGTATATCAATTTAGAGTTTTTCTTGTTCTTTGAGTTGCCAAATACCCAGCACGCACCTGTTCCGACCAATCCAACGAGGAAAGCTCCGATTGAAGTTGCCGTCAATTCCATTTCAATAGATCTTTGAAAATACAACATGGGTAACAGAACAATTGACAGAACAACTAAATGGAAATAGCAATGGCGTTTGTCATGGAATGAAATAATCTCATTCAAGTACCATGAATGGACTCTCTCGTTCGATTTCAATGCATGAAGGGTTCATCCAATAAACAACCTACACAGTGTTTTGTTTATAGAGATGAAAGGGCTTTAGTGTTGGACCCATCCGCACTTGTGGCCACCAGTTGATAGAAAGGAAATCTGGCTGCACAAGAAAATGCCATAAACCCAATCAACGACTGACCTCAGGATTTCAAATTCACGAGTTTTGCTTCCTCCTAGAATGGTTACCTACCCACAGCTTAAAAAGAGCCCAGTCTGCGCCTCCTATTTACCATAGCAGACGAGAATATATGGATTCATACCTTTCCCAAGGGTATAGCGCCTATGTGGAAATGCAACAGCCTTGTCTAGATTTGAACTCTGGTCGACAAGTCCCATTTCCTATGACCCTCTAACCATTATGCTCCACGTGCCCTCCATATAAGTACCTCATGACTAGCATATGACTACACTGTCAGTGCTGGCATGAATATTGTGCGGACTGCATCCTCTTCAGAAGACTCAGTAATACCCTCCCCCCTCCTCTAAGGATATTCTGGTAGACACTAAACTAATATCCAGTTCCCTGAGCTCTGGGGAGAACCTGGTTGACTGTTTGCATTGTTTAATTGATTGATTTAATGGAATATTCAATATGTCTAGGAATTTTTTATATGCCAAGAGTTGGGGAATTGGTACCATAGTGTTTGCGTAAATAGTCTACTCCGGAGAACTGCGGCCATCACTCCAGCAAGGATTGAACTCGTATTTCAGTAATATAGATTATGAGATTAGCAATGTTGAACCAGCTTACACTACAAAGGACCACTTAGTTCAATCATGAGTATTATATGACATTTACAAAGTATCATTATTTCTTGAAAGCATATTAAAAAATAATTACAAAAAAAAAAAAATTCATTATATAAAAATATTTAAACAGTATATTCAAATACAACATACAACTTTATTTTCAAAGTTTCCTTTTATTTATTTATTTTTTTGCTTTGTGAGAAACACAAATAGAGTTGTCCCCTTCTATTACACTGAAGGAGAGGCTTTCCACATCACGTTTCGTTTTATTAGGCACGTGACCAAGGCGAACCCTAAATTCTCCCTTTATTAACCACACAACGTTGAAAGCGGCAGACAAGGTGTCTTTTTCACTGTCTTAAGCAGGCTATGCACATGGTGCCTGTTTTTGTTCCAGACCTCCTGAAAAATAGTAGTTGTCACCCCTAGTGTCTGTTTTATAGTATTGGCGATTGGTAATTATGTATTCCCTCTTTGTATGTTGTTGTAATTAAAGTTATATTGTATTAATTGCGTCTTTTCCCTACCATTTCCTATGTGGGTTACCCTCTTTTGGATAACCTAATGCATTAATAAAAGTATGGGCTTGTTAGCTATGAATTAACACCCTGCCAAATTCTTATTTCTAATTATTCTTCTGATAGTTACACACCAAGAATTTTGCTCTCGGTCAAGTCATGTTGAAAGCACAATTCTTGCTAGATTACTGAAGTTAAGCAGATGAGCTTGTTTAACACATTTGAGCCACAGACGGTACCGTCTCTACTGATATCATGACTTGATTTCGCATGTAAATGACCCCAAAATCAGGGCATTGAATATAGCCCTAAAACACCAAAACAACCCAAATCAAAATGTGGTTTAAACGGATAAATAAACACCAGAAGATGTATCTATTTTGACATCCCACCATGTCAGTATGAACACAAAGGTCCGATCTTGTGAGGAGCACACAACAAACAAAAGCTCACTGCAGTGGCCACTGCCTAAAAATTGCGTTATCCCATCTTTGGGCGCCACCTCAGGCACTGGGCAATAATTAAACCAGCGCCCTGCCCTTTTAGATGAGAGGGATAGTGTTGCTTGGGGGATAGACCCTGGATTCACGCTAATATATATTCTTACTGTCCAATGGCTTGACAGCCACTGGACACCGGGTTTCCTAAAAAACCCACAAACACAGGTACAGTATGACACACCAGAAGAATAAATTAATATTAGAATTCCAGGAAAATCACAATTACTCTAAGTTAGTGATTCTTAAGCTTTTATTCCCCCCCCCCCCAACCTTAACAGCCAAAATAATTTAATGTCTCCATTACTATTACAGAGTGATTGAAAGGTAACTCCTTATTTAGGACTATTCATAGATGAAATCTGGTCAGTTGTCAAACTTTGGAGAATATGAAGACTTGATTTTTATGCAAGATAGTGCTCCTCCACATTTTGCTATTGTTTGTGAATGGACTGAATCACCATTTTCCTGCGGAGATGGCTTATGGGTAATATGTGGTCCGCATGAGTGGATGGCCAGAAGCCCTGATTTAACACCCTGCGACTTTTTTCTTTGGGAGTTGGTTGAAGGAGCAAGTCTACTCATACAAAACCAATGACTTTTGGAAGAAACTTTGAAGGATAAAGATGAGAATTAATTTCTACCATTTCACAAGAGTTCCTGGGAAGAACATGTGTGATTCTCAAGCAGCTTGTGAGCTTGATGCAATGCTGGTGCATTCTCTCATATTCATTTTTGTTAAAATATGGTCAGAATAAATAAGGATTTTTTAAAATGGGGAGTTACTTTGACAATTACACCCGTGTATATATTTTCCTTTTTTAACTGTTACCAATCATGAATGTTGTTGCGTTTCATAATGTAAATGATTAATAAATCAAGAAGATTCTACTGTGAAAACGCAAATAGAAAGTGAAGTATATTTATGTTTAACACGAGATATGGTTATGATTAGTTCATATTGTTGAAAAGGAATTTTGTAAATTATATATATATATATATATATAGTATATATAGTGTGTTGTGGGATTCACATATGCTTCTTAGTTGATATCTGGTGAGTCGGGTTTTCTCAGTTTGTATATATTATATAACATATTATATATATAATAAATTATAAAATACTTGAATAAATCTGAGATCTTAGAATTATTCAGTTAAGCTTTTGTGGCACAATGCGTTGTTTGTGTATAAATATGTAGGCGGATAAAATTAAGATAAACCTACTATGGGTACGTATATATATTTATGTATGTGTGAGCTGGCATTTAGATCGTAATGGTGTATGTGATACATATGTATATGCATGTTGTATTATTATTTTCTTGTGACGGTTTCTCACCAGGCGCATTTCGACCAATTGTCACAACAGTGGGGTCAGACACTAGATAAAATACACCACATGAAGCAGTGAAGACTCCACGGCGGGATTGAAACCTGCATATGATACAAGGAATGCACCCCCTGCTAGGACCTCTCATATTGTCGCCACTTTAAGCAAACTGCAGTTCTAGCCACAAAATGAGTTTTGTCCTTTTCTCAAAATTTATTAATTGCACCCCTAACATATTTAAATTGTCCCCTTTCCATCCATTAGGAATCACTTCTCTATGTTTTAGTGGGGGGAAAAAATGCAAAAGCATTTTTTTTGAAATCAGGTTAAATCATCAAACATATTTATTGTACAACAAAACAAGTTTTTTATTTCTCTTATTTTGAGACTTGAGTGAATAATTTTGATTTTCAGGACTGTTGTCCTCATATTTATTGTGATATGTATAAACCACAAGGTTTCAACGCTGTATTCTTCCAGCTGCCTCAGAGTGTTAAAGATGATTTTCCAGGTTGTATTAATTACTCATGCCTGTTTATAAAACGGAACACTTGAGGAAGCCACGAGGTACAGTGGGCAAAACATTGTTTATACATACACAAAAAGCATGAGAGCCAAACAGTCGAAACAATTTAAAATATTCAAAAACAATTTTGTCATGAAATAACTGGCTGATTTTCTGGCCAGAAAACTCTTAATCTGTTTTTTTTATTAAATCATTCAATAAACAACTTAACTACATGTGAGAAACAGTTTTTTTTTCACCAGGTTACCAGTAATTTGTAATAAATAATTCTTTGAAAATCCAACAACAATTCTTCCTCTTATTAGATTCTAGTAAACTGGATATTGAAGGATGTCCTGAATCAAAGACATGATTTCCTTAAGTGGCTTTCTTATATGTCAAAATATTTTTTGTTGCACAAGAAATAAATATTTAAATACTGAACTGTATGTATTGCCTAAACCTCTTTGCCACAAGCAAAAATATTGACACAAGGTCAAATTGTTTATGCTGTGCTACTTTGGACGGTATTGACCCAGAACCTATATGATTCCTAGACAGATGCTCTACATGAGTTAACTGCCTCAATAAATCAGATGACATCATCAGGACAAAAAATAAATAAATAAATAAAAAATCATAACAGAGTGAGTCATCTGAAAATATGAAAAGCAAGAAAATTATATCTTCTTTAATTTTCAATTTTATTTTTTAGTCTTATTATACAAAAGCACAGTATGATAAAGTATCAGTTTAGCAATGTTCAAGATGACCCAGAAGTTATTTTTTAAAATGTCCAGAAGAATATTTTTTTGGTAGGGAAATCTGTACAAGAAAGTGTTATGTGCTGATCAATGGAGAAAATCCCCTCGCTGAGGTAAAGGTGTACGTCTGGCAAGAGAGAAAGGATCTGGCACAATTCTGGAATGTGTGATTTAATTCTTGTCGTCACCATCGTTACCCGGGCCATTTCATTTTTATAATCCTAAAAAAAAAAAAAGAAAAAAAAAGAAAAAAAAAATCCCATATCAGAAGAACGTCTTTTATTATTTGATTCTTTCTCTTTTCTTTCAAATAGAGAGACAAGATGTTATTGTTAACATATTAGTGGCTTCGATAATTATAGGGTTGCCAAAAGAATCAGTTTTGAAAAAATAAATTATGGGCGAAAAAGAAAGAAGAAATATTTTAGGAAAATATTTTGAACAGGGAAGGATCTAGCTGCGAATGCATTTGGAATTGTTTGTTAAACTGTTTGTTTGAAATTCCAAATCAGGGAAATGCCGAGGTTGCAATATTTTCGAGAATAAAAACGATTGGAAAGGATTGTATTGGTTAAAAATTCTGATGTACTCGATACTAATACATTAACATATACAAATGGAATTAAATAATGACATAAATAACAGCCTTGTATTACCGAGTACATTAAAAGATGGGAGTGAATAGTTGAAGGGAAGTGGTCTGTGACGAAATGTGATAGCAGCCATGTAGCTATCCGAAGAAAAGCAGCCTTCTTCTTTTCCTCTCTCCAAGTTGACAGGCGAAGTCATAGTTTACTATATTAATTATGCGATTCTGTTATTATACATTCTTTCTATTCTCTCCTTTGTGTTGACGACTACTACAGATGATGATGGCCATATAAATGGTTGTTGACAAGGAGTTGCGCGCATTTTTTTTAATCAGGACAGGTTACCACAGAACTTAATTTTAAGGGTCATTTACACACAAAGAAATGACCCAATATAGGGTGCCCCCAAAAAACAGAATTGGGTTCTGGTAGAATGCATCAGTAAATAGTAATTACAGGGTGAACCCTCCCCCAAAAATAACAGAACTTTGGGTTGGGTTTTTTGTGTGCTGGTAGTCTGCATCATATAGTATAGATAACAGGGAGACCCCCCCCCCAAAACAAAAAAAATTGGTTTTCTTATTTTTTTTGGTCACCCTGATATAAGAACAAAGACCCACTACGTTACTTCTTCAACAGAAAAGAAAAAATGTTTTGTTTGTGAACTAAATGGAAAATCAGCAGTTGCACAGTAATTTGGAAACTCGATATTTGGATACTTGTATATATTTATGGATGGGCTTGATATGATAATTTTGACTATTTCAAAACTGTTGTGCCTCATCTTTATGTGATAAACAAATATTGAGGCTCAGTAACCTGTTAAGTACATGCCAAAAAAAACAAATCTGACAGTGCCGCATGTTACTGTGGCCTGAATGTTGTGCTTATACACAATAAGATGAGGGACAACAGTCGAAAATACAAAATTTTAAATTTGATATCTATTTCACATTTAAATGATATAAATTTTTTTTCATCATGAGCTGGATGTAAAATAAAGTAAATTTTTAACAGAGTACAAGCATGGTTGAATTTCAGATTTCTTCTCCTAGACAGTTGCTATATCAAGGCTAAAGAACCCAGTCTGCCATCGATTTACCCATAGCTGGCGGGAAAAGAGATGGATTTAGCCATTCCTCAGGCATTGCACAAAGTGAAATAGCAAACAGCATGAACAAGTTTGACACTCTGCTCGCCAAACTCCATTTCCTAACAAACAATAACTTATGCCACATGTACCTTATGTATGACAATCAGAAACTTGAAAAATTTTATGTTTATTTGGATTATTACTGTTCAAATGATTTTATTTACATAATGTGTAAATAACAATTCTTCATTATAATTTTTTGATTAATAACAACAATAATGTTTCATTTAAGATTCAAAAACTTAACCAATCTTCAGTTTCACAAATATGAAATAATCAGTGTCCAGAAAAATTTGAATTATTTGAAATGTAGAATATCTAATACATTACAAGTCCTAAGACAACAAATGAAATAGCTTTCATGTTGATAATAAAAGATTTATTTGTCAAATATCAAGCAGATGCGTAGAGGATATAGGGGCAGCCTGTGGTATAGTGGGCTAATACCCTGGGAAAGTATTGAAAAAACCCCTCACCTTCGGCTATGGTTTAAGTAGTACGACTAGTGTTAGCATTCTTCACAAGATGGCTTTGCATTAAATCACCCGAGAGGTTGATATGCCATTAAACAATGATTTCACAAAGCCTCACACTCTTATTTGACTTGCTCCAGCAAAATTTTACACACCATAATTGACTCTAAAAAAAAAAGTTAACTTAAGTTTTTACAAATTATGTTAAAATTTAAGGTTCATTTAAGCGAGAATTAGAAATGATGTCAAAATTTTTTTGGACACATTTCCAGATTTGTGCTATTGTTCATAATTTACAAAACAGGTCCTGCCAATACTATACTGAAAACCTGAGTCCTAAATGATACTTACAAGGGCCGTGTCCTAGCTGCTGGTTAGAAGATCTCTCGTAAACTATGAGCATACGCACGTACACATTGTGCGCGCTTTCTTTTCTGATCCACCAATTTTTCCTTAACCTTTGGTATATTCAGTCAACAAAACCGTAAGCTTCATCCACAGTTTCAGATAATTTCATGAGCATCATTCTTTGTCTGCAAGAAATGTCAACAAACATTACATTGCACGAACAGATTTTTTTGCTTTTTATATCAAAAAATTTTACCAAGCATATGTCTATACTAAATGTGAATTACACGCTTTTTCGTGTTTATTTTAACATTTGTACAAATAATCTTGCTAAAAACGTTAAACATACATTATCAAATCAAAGATAAAAAAACATAATGAAACATTTTAAATCAGGTTCCCACTTTTTAGAGCAACTCAATCATTTCTGCTTTACAATCTTAGTTTTTCTTGAATGTGAAAAATTTTTCAAAAGGTCATTTTCAAATAAAACAATAAAAAACAAAACGAAAAAATAAAATAAATAAATAAATAATGTGTCCTCATCTTTATTGTTAATCTGTTCAATGTTTTGGTGAGTGCCCTCAGCCTCTCAGATATTTCTTGTCAGACTCGGAACCTTCCCTTGCGAACATTTTACCAAAACTTTTTCGTTTGTTCTTGAATTTAAACATTCTGACACAAGAAATCTACCAAAACGTTAAATTATGTTATCAAATTAAACATAAAACGGACATAATGAAACATTTTAATTTCTCTGAATTTTTTGATGCTTGACAATTGGATATTTGCGGTATTTCCTCATTTTTATTGTTATCCTGTACAATGTTTAGCCGATGTGCCCCGTCCTTCTTCAGGTATTTCTTGTCAAACTCAAGAATCTTCTCTTTGAACTCATGACCCTTCTTGTCATAATCAGGAACCTCACAGAACTTTGATCCAACCCTTATTCAATCCATAGGGGTATTTACTGTTCTCATTCTGCTAACCATGACTGGGTGCAAGTGTTAAGCATGGTGTTAATTATTATTCTATGCATTTACTGTCTGCCTTGACAAGAACATACCTGAGAATTGCGCGAGGGTACATCAGCCGAAACATTGTATAGTAACAATAAAGATGGGACAATAGTCCAAATAATACGAACATTTTTTAATTAGGTCTAAATCTCTAAATAGAATTGTTTGCTGAGTGAATTAAAGAAAAAACTTATTTCATAAGGTATATGGGCAATATTAATTGTGGAGGAAAATTTTAAAATCACCTATTCAATTCTCAAGACATGCATTGATCTTGCAACTTCTTGAGGTTACAAGCAGCAATCCTTTCACGTACAGCACAATCTATTTTAGAATCTTAGACGCCTGATTTAAAATGTTTCGTATTATTTGGACTTGTCCTCATCTTTAGGTTAGCTATACAATGTTTCGCTGATGTACATCCGGCCTTCTTCAGGTATTTCTTGTCAAGGGCGAACAGTACACTAGAAATAATAATTAAACGCCTTAACACTTGCCACCAGTATGGTTAGCAGAATGAGAACATATACCCTTGGATTAATAGGGGTTGGATTCAAAAAGTTCTGTGAGGGTTCCTCATTATGACAAGAACAGTTCATGAGTTCAAGAGAAGATTCTGAGTTTGACCAAGAAATTACCTGAAGAAGGACGCGGAGGGCACATCGGCTGTGAAACATTAGTTAAGAAACAATAAAAATGAGGACAATAGCCCAAATAATCAAATTGTCAAGCCTCAAAAAATTCAGAGAAATTAAAATGTTTCATTATGTCCGTTTTTATGTTAATTTGATACATTAAATTTTACCGTTTTGGTAGATTTTCTTTGTGCAAATGTTTAATCAAACAAACGAAATTTTGGTAAATGCTTCGAGGGAAGGTTCCCGAGTCTGACAAGAAAATATCTGAAGAAGGCTGGAGGGCACTCAGCCAAAACTTGACAGATAACAGATAAGATGAGGACAATTACTTCCTATTTTATTTATTTATTTTTGTTTTTGTTTTTTATTTGTTTTATTTTGAAAATACCTTATTGAAATTTTACAGTTCAAGAAACTAAGATTTAAGAGAAATGATGGAAGTTGCTCTAAAACAGTGGGAACCTGATTAAAAATGTATCATATGTTTACGTTTTTATCTTTGATTTGATAATGTAATTTTAACGTTTTTAGCAGTTTTATTTGTTACAAATTGTTTAATACAAACGAAAAATGCTGTAATTCAACATTTAGTAAATAAATATGTGGTAAAATTTTTTTGATACTAAACAAAAAATCTGTTCGTGCCAAATTTAATGGTTGTTTGACATTTTTCTGCAGACAAAGATGATGCTCAGAATTATCTGAAACTGTGGATGAAGCCTTAACGGTTTGTTGGATGAATATAACCAAAGGTTAGACCAAAGAATTGGTGACAGCAAGATAGCCGCCGAATGGTACGTGCGTTATCCTCAACTTTACGAGAATCTTCTACAGGCAACAGGACACGGCTCTTGTAAGTATCACTTTCAGGACTCAGTTTTCAGTTAGTATTGGGCAGGCTGTTTTGTCAATTATGATACAATACACAAATCTGAATTGTGTCCAAAAAATTTACATCATTTCTTAATTCTCGGCTAAATGACTTGAAATTTTAACAATATTTGTAAAAACTAGTTTAACTTTTTTTTTTAGAGTAATTATGTGCTTGTTAAAATTTGCATTGAGCAAGTAAATAGAGTGTGGGCTTTTGTAGAAATCATTGTTTAATGGCATATCACCTTCTCGGAGTTATTTATATGGCAAAAGCAATCTTTGTAGAGATGTAACACTGTCGTACTACTTAACCATACGCTGGAAGGATGAAGGGGTTTCATACCTTCCAAGGGTATTAGCCACTTATACCACTGCGCTTGCCCCATATCCCTCTAAGCATTTTGCTTGAATTTTGACCAAATAAAAATCTTTATTATTCAACATGAAAAGCTATGTCATTTGTCTTGCTTAGGACTTGTAATTATTTAGATATTCCACATTTCAAATAATGTCAATTTTTCTGGACACCTGCTATTTCATATTGTGACTGAGATTGTTAAAGTTTTTGAATTTCTTAAATAACATTATTGTTGTATGTAATCAAAATTTAACATGAAGAACTTGTTATTTCACCATTATGTAATAAATCTTATGAACAGTAATATCACATAAAACATAAATTTATTCAAAGTTTCTGATTGTCATACATTAAGGTACATGTGGCTAAGTTATTGTTGTAAGAAATGAGATTGCGAGCAGAGTTCAAATCTGTTCATGGCTGTTTGCATTTCATTTGTGCTAATGCTCTGAGGAATGGCATAAATCCATCTCTTTTTCCCTCAGCTATGGGTAAAATTAGTTATTGCAGACTGGGTTTCTTTAGCCTAATTTAGCAAACTCGATCTAGGAAGAAAAGTCTGAATTCAACCAGCTGTAACTTGTTTATAAAAATTTACTTTATTTTACATCAGTCATGATGAAAAAATTTCATATTCATTTTAATGGTGAAATAATTATCAAATATTAATATTTTGGTCATTTCGGACTGTTGTCCTCATCTTTATTGTGTATAAGCACAACATTTCAGGCCACAGTAACATCGGGCACTGTTCAGATGTATGTTTTTTGCATACCTTAACCAGGATTACTGTAGCCATCAATATTGTGTTATACACCAATAAAGATGAGGACAAAACAGTGTGAATATCAAAATTATTCATATCAAGCTCATCTCATAAATATATAACACAGTACAAAATATCGAGTTCAAATGACTGTTGCAACTGCTGATGTCATTTTGGTTGTTCACAATACAAAACATTTTTTATTTTTCTGTTGAAAGATGTAACGTAGTTGCGCTCCTTTTGTTCTCTATACAGGGGTGACAAAAAAATAGAAACCAACATTTTTTTTTTTGGGGGGGGGTCCCTGTATATATACATTTACTGATTGCAGACTACCAGACACCAAAAAAAACCCGCAACCCAAATTCTGTTTTGGGTGAGGGGTCACCCTGTATACTATTACTGATGCGTCTACCAGAACCCAAATTCTGTTTTTTGGGTCACCCTATATATGGGCTTATTTCTTTGTTGGTGTTGAAATGCACCCTTAATTAAGTTTCGATGTGTAACCTGTGCTGATTAAAAACAAATGCGCGCAACTCTTGTTCAACAAACAATTTATTATGCCATCATCATCTGTAGTTAGTCGTCACACAAAGAGAGAGATAGAAAATGTTTATAATACAGAATCGGATAATTTAATATAGTAACTTATGACCTTTCGCCTGATCAAGCTGTTGGAGAGAGGAAAGAAGAAAGTGCTTTTCCTCGGATAGGCTAACAGGCCCTGCATCAACATTTCGGTCTACAACACTTTCCCTTCAACTAATTCACCCCATCTTTTATATTACCGGTATCAGTGATTATTTTCTTATGTCATTATTTTTATTCCATTGTATATTGTTATATTGTATTATATAAGTACATCAGAATTTTAACAAACATCCTTTTCAATGCTTTATTACTCCGAATATTCAACCTCGGCATGTCACTGATTTGGAATTTCAACAAACAGTTTTTTAAACAACAATTCACAAAATGCATCCAGCTAGGATCCTTCCTTTCAAAATATTTTCCTAAAATTATTCTTCTTTCTTTTTTCGCCCATAATTTTTTTCAAAACTGATTCTTTTGCCAACCCTTATTATCGAAGCCCCTAATTATGTAACAGAACATCTGTCTCTCTTTTGAAAGAAAAGAGAAAATCAATAATAAAAGACGTTCTTCTGATATGGGATTTTTTTTTTCTTTTTTTTTTTTTTTTTTAGGATTATAAAAAAGAAATTGGCGCCGGGTAACCGATTGGTACGACAGAATTAAAATCACGACTCGAATTTGCCAGAATCCTTTCTCTCTTTGCCAGAAGTAAAAAACCTTTACTCAGCAGGGGATCTTTCTCAATGATCAAGCACATTACACTTCTTTGTAGCAGAATTTCTACCAAAATATTCTTGGACATTTTTAAAAACGTTCCTGGGTCATTTGAACATTCTTAAAAATGATACTTTATCATACTGTTGGATGAGAGAAGGGATTTTTATAAATAAATAAAAAATATTGAAAAAATATAAGAAATATAATTTTCTTGCTTTTATATTTTAGTGACTCACTCTTGTTAATTGATTTTGTTTATTTATTATTTATTTTTTGTCTATGATTATTCATTTGATTTTATTGGAGGTCCAGTTAACTCAGTTAGAGCAATCTGTCTAGGAATCACTAAGGTTCTGGGTTCTCTAAATACCAGCCCAAAGTAGCACAGCTAAAACAATTGACCTTGTGTCATATTTTGCTTGTGCGCAAAGAGGTTAGGCATACATACAGTCAGTCTTTAAATTATTTTTTATTTTCTTGGCAAAACAAAAAAATATTTTTGGACATTATAAGGAAGCAACTAAGAAAATCATGTCTCTGATCAGGAATCCTTCAATTCACGTTTAAACGATCTAAATTAAGGGAGGGGATTGTTTTGGTTGATTTCAAAGAAATATTATTACAAAATTTACTGGACCTGGTGAAAAAAAAAACGGATATTCTGCACAATAGTAAGTTGTTTATTGGAATGATTTATAAAAAACAGATAAGAGTTTCTGCCAGAAATCAGCATTATTTATGACAAAATTTGTTTTTGAATGAATTTTATGTTCGGATTTGTCCTCATCTTTATTGTGCGTATGTATAAACAATGTTTTGGCCACTGATATCCTATGGCTTCCTCAGTGTTCCGTGTTTATACAGGCATAGATATACAACCTGGAAATCATTTTTAACACCTGAGGAAGGGAGAATACAGCGGTTGAAACCTTGTGTTTTACATATCACAAAAATATGAGGGACAACAGTCTGAAAATCAAATTATTCACCTCAAGTCTCAAATACAAGAAATAACAATTGTTTTGTTGATACAAATAGATTTGATGAGTTTAACCCTTGATCTTAAAAAAATGCTTTTTTGCATTTTTTTCCCCCCACTAAATAAATAGAAAGTGTTCTAATGGTATATGGGAAAGGCGACAATTTAATATTTAGGGGTGCAATTTAAATTTTGGAGACGAGAAAGGAACAAAAACTCTTTTGTGGCTTTAGAACTGAGTTGGTTAAAGTGCGACAATATGGAGACGGTCCTCAGCCAGGGTGGTGCATATCCTGTTATCATATGCAGGTTTCAATCCCGCCGTGATCTCCCTGCTTCATCTGGTGTATTTATCTAGTGTCTTGACCATACTGTTGTGACATTGCGTTCGAAATGCGCCTGGTGAGAAAACCGTCACAGAAAATAATTAATACACATGAATTACATATGTATGCACATACACCATTCACGATTAGCAGCTCACACATACATAAATAATATATACGTACCCATGTAGTTTTTATCTTTAATTTAACCCTAAACATATTTATAACAACATACGCATTGTGCCACAAAAGCTTAACAGTGGATTAATTCTAAAAGATCTTCAGAATTATTCACAGTATTTATATTTATATATATATATATGTTATATAATATATACAACTGAAAACCCCGACTCACAGATATCAACTAAGAGATATGCATGAATCCACAAACAATATATATATATATATATATATATATATACTGAATTACAAATTTCCTTTTTCAACAATATGAACTAATCATAGACCATTATCTTCGTGTGTTAAACTAAATATATTCTTTCTATATTTGCTGTTTACAGTATGAAATCTTCTTGATTTTATTATATTTACATTATGAAACAAAACAACATTCATTGATTGGTAACAGTTAAAAAAGGAAAATAATACAGGGTGATTGCTAAAGAACTCCCCATTTTAAAAATCTTATTATTCTGAACCATTATTTTTACAAAAATATGAATACATGAGAAATGCACCAGCATTTGCATCCAGCCTCAAAGCTGCTGAGATCAACATCAACTGTTCTTCCCGGAACTCTGTGGAATGTAGAAATTAATTCTATATTTATCCTTCAAGTTCTTCCTAGTCATTGGTTTTGTAGAGTAGACGTGCTCTTTCACCAACCCAAAGAAAAAAAGTCGCAGGGTGTTAAATAGGGCTTCTGCCAGCACAGCATGCGGACCACTAACCACCATTCCCAGAAAATGTGATTCAGTCATCACAAAACAATAGCAAATGTGGAGGGCACTAATATTGCCATAAAAATCAGTATTCAATTTCTCCAAAAGATATTGACAAAATGAACAGATTTCATTCTTATGAATAGTCTAAATAAGAGTTACGCTTTCAATCACTCTGCTTATAGTAAGTGAGACATTAAAATATTTGAGTGTTAAGGTGGGGGGGGGGGGAATAAAAAAGCTTAAGAATCACTAGATTAGAGTATGGTGATTTTCCTGGAATTTCAAATTCTATTATTCTTCTGGTGTTCCTTACACCTGTTTGGTTTTTAGAACCAGTGTCCAGTGGTTCAGCCATTGACAGTAAATATATATTAGCGTGAATCCAGGGGTCTATCCCCAAGCAACATACCCTCTCATTAAAAGGGCAGGGCTGCGTTTTTATTATTGCCCAGTGCCTGAGGTGCCTAAGATGCGATACACGCAATTTTTAGGCCTGCCACTGCATGAGCTTGGGTTTCGTGTGTGGCTCCTCACAATGATCGGACATTTGATGTTTCATTGACATGGTGGGATGTCACGAAAATAGATCACTTCTGGATTGTTTATTTACCTTTACAATTTTGATTTGGATTGTTTTGTGTATATTGGCATATTCATCCTTTTTTGGTCATTTATGCAAATCAAGTCATTTGTATCAGGTTGCTTACAGTACCTGCTGTGGCTAAAATGGGTTAAACAAGGCTCATCACTGCTTAACTTCAGTAATCTGCAAGATTGGTGCTTTCACATGACCATTGACCGTAAGCAATTTTGGTGATAGTAACTATACAGAGAATAATTAGAAATAGAATTTGCAGGGCTGTTAATTCATAGCTACAGCCATACTTTTATTTTAATGCATGTAGGTTATCCAAAGAGTGGTAACCAACAATAGGAAAATGGTAGGGAAAGACAAAGCAATTAATACAATATTAAATTAATTACACAACATACAAGATGGGCAACACTATTCCAATCCCAAACTATAAAACAGACACTAGGGTGAACTACTATTTTTCAGGAGGTCT
The DNA here is from genome assembly GCA_023376005.1 of Doryteuthis pealeii. NCBI lineage: Eukaryota > Metazoa > Mollusca > Cephalopoda > Myopsida > Loliginidae > Doryteuthis > Doryteuthis pealeii. The sequence continues at coordinate 54,477,102 of CM042143.1, read as the reverse complement.
GGGAACAAAACGCCACCATGTGCATAGCTGCTTTAAGAGTGAAAAGACATTGGCTGCCGCTTTCAAACGTTGTGTTGGTTAATAAGGTATTTTAGCGGTTGCCTTGTCCGTGACCACAAACGACAAACGTGATGTGGGAAAGCCTCTCCTTCAGTGAAAAAGGGGGACAACTCAATTTTGTTTCTCAACAAAAAGCAAAAAATAAATAAATAAAAGGAAACTTTGAATAAATTGTATGTTGTATCTTGAATTTACTGTTTTAAATTCTTTTTTATATAATGAATTTTTTTTTTTTTTTAAATATATTTTTTAATATGCTTTCAAATATGATACTTTTGAATGGTAATATAATACTTATAATTGATTTTTTTAAACTAGTGTCCCTTTGTAGTACTGTTAAACATGCTAATCTAAATTTCCTTATTTAATTTAAAAACTGATAGCGAGTTCAATCCTTGCTGGATCCCCAGTTACCTTGAACCTAATGAACACAATTCCCAAACCTCTTGGCATTAACAATAATCCTAGACATATTATATTCATTCAAAATCAATCAATTAAACAAATCACACTCCCCAGAGACTCAGGAAACTGGTAGTAGTTTAGTGTGCATACCAAGACATATCCTTTGAGAAGAGGGTGGGAGGGTATTACTGATTATCTGAAGAGGATGCAGTTCAGCAATACTCTATGCCACCCACTGACCAGTGTAGTTCATATGCTTAGTCATGGTATACTTATAGGAGGCACGTGGCATAATGGTTAGAGTCATAGGAAATGGACTTGTCGACCAGAGTTCAAATCCTAGACAAGGCTGTTTGCATTTCACATAGCGCTAATACCCTTGGGAAAGGTATGAATCCATATATTCTCCCTCTAGCTATGGGTAAAATAGTAGGGCAGACTGGGCTCTTTAAGCTTGGGTAGGTAACCAGTCTAGGAGAAGGAAAAACTCTGAATTTGAAAATCCTGAGGTCAGTCGTTGATTGGGTTTATGGCATTTCTTTGTGCCAATTCTTTCCTATACAACTGTGCCAAAAAGTGCGGATGGTCCAACACAAGCCTTCATCTCTATAAACAAAACACTGTGTAGGTTGTTTATTGGATGAACCCTCATGCATTGAAATCGACGAGAGAGTCCATTCCATGGTACTTGATGAGATTATTTCATTCCATGACAACCACATGTATTTCCATTTAGTTGTTCTGTCAATTGTTCTGTACCCATGTTGTATTTTCAAAGATCTATTGAACTTGGAATTGACGCAACTTCATCGGAGCTTTCTCGTTGGATTGGTCGGAACAGGTGCGCTGGGTATTGGCAACTCAAAAGACAAGAAAAACTCTATATTGATAACAACAAATATTTATTGAAACACAATTGTGCAACAAATATATATAATGAAAAATATATCACCTTTGTTTTTGGAAAAAAAAGACTGGTGATTCGACTGGTGCTATTTTTTGTAGTTATCATTAGTGATGGTTGAATTCAGGAACTTTGAGATTTTTGTTTTTTCTGGAGAAGTTTTTAGCATTTTGGAGAGAATTCTTTCATCTTCAAGGTGGTCTCTCTCTCTCTCTCCTCTCTCTCATTTTTCTCTCTTGTGTTGAACACTTTATAAAGGGCTCCTCCAGAAAACAACCTTTCTGATTAGCTAACCAATCACAATTCTGATTCACCTGTAGGGAGGGGTACCAACTCCTACGCATCAGATCTTCATTGGTTACATATAAGCCGAAATATAGGGGCTTGGCTATTAAGGCTCCTTACCACAACTTATGGAGGAGTATTGATAGATCTGACCTTTCAATTCTTATACGTTTTAATACAACTTTGCTCACTGAATGAAAACATTCCTTTGTCAGAAAAAAATTCCAAAGGATTGTTAGAGAATTTGACAATACCATACAATCATTTTAAACAAATTCTATGTTAGTTGATGCTGACAATACATGCTGTCACCCTGTCCTTTCAATTGAATGTTGAATTATTCTTATCTTTTCATATCAAAAATATTTCCTGATTTAAAAAAAAAAAAAAAAAAAAAAAAAAAAAAAAAAGGTACCATTCCACTAATAAGTTTGTATCACCAGTCGAATATCTCACATGTTGTCACAAGAGGGCGATAGCAAGGAAAGAAAAAAGGTAAAAAATAACAAGAGAAATTGCAAATTTAATCAATACAAAAAACAAAAAAACTTTATTGGAAATTTTTTCTGAAGGCAAATATTAATTATTGGTCAAGAAACGAATATGGCACCAAATGTTGGAAGTAAAAAAGATCCGAATTGGTCAGCAAAAAATGTAATCTGAATTTTAAAGATTATAAAAATGAAAAAAAGTCATAATGAGATGAAAATATTTTTGAAAAAAGAAAAAAGAAAAATACACAATGCATTTTCCTGGTTTAATTTGTAAATGAAATTTAACAGTCAAACAAATAATTCTTTTTTTTTTTTTAATCTGTGACATGGTGAAGAGAGTTTATAGGATTTTTCAGATGGCTGATTTTCAAAATTTATTGATTTTTATTTTATCATGGAGGTTGGTTTATTTAATAAAAGATTCTGGTTAATTTTCTCTCTCTGTTATAAGTAATACCTTTTCTTTGAGCTTTCAACATTGATTACTTAATACAATATTCGGTTAAATTGAACTTGACAGACCTAAATTCCACCATCATATGTCACCCACCGAAAGAAAAAAAAAATACCAAAATCAACGAATTAACTGAACTTAATGAAATTTTCAGTTGATATATTAATGAATAAAAAATATAATGCACCAGTTATTTTATTTTAAATTTTTTTACATTTTTTCAGGTTAGTTAACTTTGAACCATGTATCTTTAAGATCTGTGTTATGCCTCAAAGATACGGTGTTCAAAGTTAACTGACCTGAAAAAATGTAATGTTTTTAAATAAAATAACTGGTGCATTATATCTTTTATTCATTAATATATAACACTGAAAATTTCATTAAATTCAGTTAATTCCTGATTTTTGGTTTTTTTTTTTCTTTCGGCGGGTGACATATGATGGTGGAATTTAGGTTCATTAAGTTCAATTTAACCTAATATTCCCTTTTCTCTAAGTCCGTGTTTCCCTGAAAATTAGACAGGGTTATCTTAATTTAACTCTGAAATATTATTGATATCATGGAAAAAATAGATAACATAAGTTATCTTTCTTTAGAGAACTCTCTCTTTTTAAGAAACCCTTTTTTGTGTGCCCATGCATCTTCACGTCATTTTGACGTGGGCAAGTAGAGTGAGCAGCGATGTGTTGAAAATAAACATCCTGAATATGTGTTAGTGTTTGTATTTATTGTTAAGTATTTCCTTAGTTTAAACATATTTAACAAATATAATACTAGGGCTTTTTTTTGGGGGGATGTTCTTACGCTTCTATAAAACAAAAAAAAATGATATTACAGTAGAAATCACAAATTTTCTAAATCAATAGAAATTACAAAAAACAACTACAATTGATCATTGACGAAGACGATTGTTTTATTTCATGAAGTGATTTGAAGAATCTTTATTCTTTCTTCTGTCTGCTGCTTCAATAGGGCTTATTTTATGGTGAGGGCTTATATTAAAATCATCTTGAAAAATCACACTAGGTCTTATTTTTTTGCAGAGAGGAGAAATACTCTCAACTAGGGCTATTTAAGGGGGAGTGTTATATTAAATCATCCTGAAAATTACACTAGGTCTTATTGAAAGTAGGTCTTATTTTTGAGGAAATACTCTCACTAGGGCTTATTTTAAGGGGGAGGGTTATGATTAGCCATCTAAAAAATCACACTAGGTTTATTTTGAAGGTAGGTCTTATTTTTGAGGAAATACTCTCAACTAGGGCTTATTTAAAGGGGAGTGCTTATATTAAATTATCTTGAAAAATCACTAGGTTGTTATTTGTAGTAGGTCTTATTTTCGAGGAAATACTCTCCAATTAGGGCTTATTTTAAGGGGAGGGCTTATATTAAAAGCCATCCTGACAATCACACTAGGTTCTTATTTCAGTTTGTGAAACACGGTTAAAGCACAAAGTAAAATTTCAATGATGCTACTCAAATAAAAATTATTCATCAATACTGGACGGATGAGTTTCCAAAACCCACTCTGAGAACAAATGCAACAAATTGGAGTTTTGATTTAAAAACAAAAACAAAGGTCAATCATTATTATCAAATAAGTTAGATGATAGTATCCTTTCTCTTTATTATAATGGAGATCGGTGTCTGTATGTAACCAAAACTACATTCACTGCTACATACCAATATCCACAGGAATTTGCCTAAAGCTTTATCTATGAGTATTTAAAGTTATGCTAAAATCATTAATACATAAGAATTAAAATCTTATTTATCAATTTTTGATGATCTCTATGAAAATCTGAGTTGGATTTGCCCAAACTCGTCCTGTTATTACTGAAATGTGTCTTAGAATATCACTAAGGAAATAAAGTTTAACAATAATAAATGGTGAGCGTTAATTTGGCCATACGGTTTTAGAAAAACCGGGTCTAATAATATTACTGGTTATTGATCTCTAATATTATTGTTTATTTACCAACATATTAAAATCAATCCTATGATGTGATCTTTATATAGAAACATTAAATAAGCTGTAATCTTTTTATATCATTCTTATTCTAATTATTTAAATCTTACATTAAACCTAAATACTTACGCCCAGAGTGCATATTCTTCTATCTTTTTCAATTCGCTGGCTTTTTTATACCAACTCACTCAGGTTGTCACTTTATTTGACAGAAAAAAATACTAGAATATAAGCTATCAGTAGGATTCAACTCACATCTCTTTCTGCCTCAGCAAAGCCTTGTTCTACGTAATCACTGCTAACTAACTCAGCTACAAAACATCCTATATATGAATACTCGTTCCTTCTTGTACGACATCATCTTGCAACACCCTTGGTTAAAAATGGACCATCAAATTTCCCAAGATGAATGCAAAAATTGTAAATCCTGGCTTACCAACAATTGTTATTTCCTAAAGGTGTGTCACCTCAGCTAAATAATTTCCATTATTTATTAACAGAAAGGAAAGGAAGAAACGACATACTATACAGAAAAATATAATAGAAAACAAAGGGTGAGAACGCGGAAGTCGGTAACATTAATCTGTTCAAGTCGAACATAATGAAGAGATGAAAAAAGTAAGAGAGAAGAAAAAAAAGAGTGACAGAGAGAAAGAGAAGTAAACTCAGATTATTATACTTTTTACATATTAACTATTTAGCAATAGCTCTTAAGTAAATATCAAATGCATTAATATTAAAATATCATATATGTATATCACAGGTCCTTTAGTAGATAGTATTACTGAAATCAAAATAACTATAAGCCACTCATCTCCTGTCTCTGTTGGTTGGTGCCATATTTGCTGTACTTCGTTAGATACACTTCCAGTATCAAGAGTCGATATTTAATTTTTTATTTTTATTTTAGATAATACTATTCAGATTCTTGTAGCTTAAATTAGATATGCATTTGATACATAGAACCAGAATTCTCAAAGCCACGAAGAAGAGGATGCAAATTTGAATCTTATAGTAGGCTTTCTTTTATTTTTGTTCTGACGCGTACTGTCTTGCTTTCATAGAAGTTGTGATAAAAGCAACTAGAAAAAGGAAGATTAAAGGATATAATAGTTAATATATAATAATTATGATTGACAGTTTCATCTTAAAAAAACAAAATTAAAATTGACTAACATCCAAAGATACCTGTGTGTGTGTGTGTGTGTGTCTTGTGTGTGTTGTGTTATATATATTATATATATAATGTGTGTTTTGAAAAAAAGTTTGAAATTTTTAATACTTTTTGACACACCTTGTATTCTGAAAAAAAAAATAACGTTCCATTCTTTTTCCATTTCTATCTTGGTAAAATAGCTTTTAAACCGTGGTCTTTTTTGACAACATTGTATTCTGAAAAAAAATCATGAATGGAACTTTTTTTTTCTCTTTCAGATACAAGTACCAAAAAATCTTGATACTTTTATTGGGCACATTTGTGTGATGTATGTTCTGTTGTGTATTGTGATATATATATATATATATATAAAATAAGAGAGAGATTTTACTATATTCATAAATACAGTGCTCCTTATCAGTAAATAGAGCATATATAGGATCAATAGTAGAATAGTGTAAGACATGGAAATCAATGGCGCTTGGTGACTTGCAATCTTCTTGGTCTGATAATCCATATAGCTAGAAAAGTGACCAGTTTACACCAGCACTATTACCAATATTAGTGTCTACACTATTCTAATATATACTATATATATATAAGAGAGAGAGAAGAAAAAATGAGATTACAAGGTGAACCTTGTTTTTTTAATTCTAAGGAGAGCAGAAGTATGGTTGTAAATCCCTCTAAATAGAGGGTCTTATGTTTGTTTCTTTCCTTTTATTTTATCCAGAATGGGTGACAAGCATTCATAAGTATTTGTAAACACTATTTCTATGATGTAATGGCAGGGATGGTGAAGATCATTCTTATGATGAATAAATTTCAAGGTTTTTCTTCTTTTGGGGTGCTAAATACTAGGCCCCCAAAATGAGGACAAGCATTTTTCAGAGATATTTTGCACAAAAGGTGAATAATATACAATATTACCACAAGTTTGTGTCTGTAATATTTAATTAAATTATTGATGTTCTTTTGAGGAGGAAATTATTATTAAAAAGTAAACATAGAACATTCTGCCTTTTTTAGAAGGAAATAAAAATGATACCATCAGAAATAATAGACATGAGTACCTAATCATACCATAACAACATGATCCACCAATAATGCTAGACATTGTTAAAACCAATTACTACAAAAAGTGTAAATTAGATACACAACATATATTACTTCCTAACGCTAGCATGAAATAACCCACGATGTGTTGATATGCCTTAAAATCAATCACAACATATTGAGTAAAAACAAATCTGAAGCGGAGTCCCAAGCTGGATTATGTGACGGTGAAAATCGGTGCAACCCAGCACTCCTGACCAAACACTACGCTGCCAAACTGCAATTTGGCTTCTTACCTTTCCTTTGGATCACAGCGCAATGTGGTGGAAGAGGGGCATTTGCTGTTCTGTGGCAACAGTTCTCCTCCATTTACCCAATACTGCTCAGGCTTAAGTAGTTCCACAAAAAAATGGGACACTCGCCATCGTCTTGCAGACGGAAGGATGCCAACACCATTGAGGAGGAAATTAAAAATAAGTACAAGTTCATTAACATCTTTTACTCGTTCTTTATCAGCGGGGTGGCCTAATGTCAGGATGAGCCATTACAGCGAGGAGTCTATCCCTTTTCCACTAGCGCTAACCAAGAGAGATTGTTTTGCATCTGAGGTGGAGTGCCAACACCTACCATCAGCTCCTTAACTTTACGCACAGATCCCTCGTGCTTACTCACTACGTGGTGACGAGGGCCGTTATCAACTAGGAACCTTGATGGTTTCTTGCGACGCTCTAACTGACTGAGCTAAACCGGTTCTTCAATCAGTCATATTCTAATTGCTTTATGTCGGTCAGATTGGATTTCTTATTATTAAAAGTTAGTTTTATTTAACTACAAAACGAGAATAGTGTGAGCCCGTCAGCTTGGGGCTTTATAATCACCAACTGCCACTCTCAGAGAGGTAAGAACCCTCAATGGGCCACCTGTGGCTGTGGGTGACGACTGTGATACTTAAGGACGAATCCTGGTGGATGAGCAGTCCATAACATGCAACACTCCACTTAGCCCTTACTTATTGCTAGACAGTGATCTATGGGTTAATGAAAATTGTTTATAAAAAAATTGAAGTATCCATAAAGATGGAATTATTTCAAACTTTGTCGCCATTAAAATGACCCACTGAGGTTGATATTGCATAAACAAACCAACCACAAGGAATAGTGGTGTGTGCCGTGTGTACATGATTCAAGAAACTTAAAGTTCAATTTGTAAATATAGCAGATTAAAGTGGCGAGTGGCTTTTATGTAAGATTCAGTCAGACAGCGAGGGATCTATCCCCTTTCGCTCATGCTTAGACCAGAGGGATTTTTTTATATGAAGTTGAGCCCACATCTCCATCACTCTCCCTTTACACACAGATAGGATTACTTAATCTGTGCTACTCATGTACTGAGTTTTGGCAAGAACTGGTATCAAAACTAGGAACCTTGCATTCCTGGGTGGGTGCTCTAACGACTGAGCTAAATTGAAGGCTGACAAATTGGCATGGGAATTTTAAGAATTAAAAAACGTCTTAGGTTTTCAAGAAGAATAATTTCAAGAATGCTGAATGAAGCTGGGGGTTGGGGGTTCAAAATGGCGTGCAACAAATGTTAATGTCTCACAAAGGAATTAGCAGACTGACTCAAAATTTTGTGCTATAGTAATTTACCAAACCCCCTCACAGAGCATATGTGACTCAAGGTCCAATTTTTAAGCAGAGTTTAGGCAGTTGAATTCAGAGTTTTCTTTTCCTAGACTGGTATCATACAATTGTTAAAACCCATGTTGGCCATATATTTACTATAGATGGAATTCATTACCTTTTCCCGAGGTATTAGTTGCTATTGTGAAATGCAACCAGCACTTGCCCAGTATTTGAACTCCTATCCACCTTTTCATACGACGGTAACATTAACACCACAGCACACCTTAAAAAATTTTGTTGGTATATGGCCATATAGATACTCATGATTTGAGTGTGCTCTCTGATTGACTGTGTCATGCTTTGAGCTGTCTACCAATGCTCCAGAATAGTACTTTGGTTTAGATAAGACTTCAACCCAGACTGCCTGTCTACCATTGTGATGCAAGAGAGGAAAGGGACTTGGTGGTTATGGCGCGGGTGTTCTGGTATTGGTAAATGGTACAATGTGAAAAAGTCCGTTATACAAATGTTGTACCAAAAATATATAGAAAATGATCCTTCCAAGCTTGGAAGTAAAAGGTGAGAAACTATTATCCAACGGATAATTCACCAACACATGTTACAAAACTAAACAAAAATCATGGCTCAAGTGTAAGTCTTTATCATGATTGTGATTTTGGCCTGGGTAGTGACCAAATCTGAACCCCAAAAGAATATATGGATGTATATCAAAGCCAAATAGGTTAGGAGAAAATTTGGGAATATCGACCAGCTGTGAGAAGCAGTTATACAGGGTGATTGTAAAGTAACTCCCTTCCCTACTTTAAAAATCTTATAATTTATTTCTGAATCATTATTTTTACAAAAAATGAATATGAGAAGAGGACATATAACATTAAGTTTAATTTAAAATTCTATATGGGCGCCAGCATTCACCTACAGCCTCTTAAGCCACTCAAGAATTGAATCAACTGATCTTTCCAAGGAACTCTTGTGAATGGTAGAAATAAATTCTCGTATTCGTCCTTCAAGTTCTTCCAAATTCATTGGTTTTGTAGAGTAGACTTTCTCCTTCAACCACCCCAAAGAAAAAAAGTCACAGGCTATTAAATAGGGTTTTTTCGCCAGCCACTTTTGTGGACCACGTCTACCTATCCATCTCCCAGCTGTAATTATACTATTTTTCACTTAAACGGCTCTGTGAGCTGTTAGCGGCACTATCTGAAAGGTATAATTAACCTTAGAGGTTTTAAAAAGTAATGGGTTTCTATGCTAACTCATTGCCACCACGTCAACGATAAACGAAAGCTGTATCGGGCTGATCGTAATACTGCTAGTGAAATGGAACAAAAGTGGATGAGGGGGGAGAGGCCTATCAGTTTATAGCTTAAAGAAGCCACATATGCAAATTAAATACGGGCACTACATTGTTGTATATTTGTTAGAAGAAAAGAATAATTGATTTAAAAAAAAGCTTGCCTCATTTTTTTTGGCCTAGTAGTATAGTTCTGCTAGCTCAAACCTTGGATAATTGGTTTCCCATCAATGCAAAAGTGAATATTTGAATAATGAATTTTCTTTTCTTTTAAGTGGGTTGGCAAATAAATAGCCAAGACACATGTTGTCTACACTCGATCAAGAATTTAAAGTGCACCCCCCCCAACATTTTCTCAAGCTAAAAAATAAAAATAAAAAAAAAAAAATCCTCACAACTAATATCTGTTTTCTTTCTGCAAAAACATAATTGTAAGTTAAGTAAGAATTATGAAATCTCATATGGGATCAAATTTTCATTTCTTAAAAGACTATCTGGCAAATGTTTGTTTTTTTTCCATTTTTGAGACACTGTAATGTTCAAATTAGATAACCATCGACAAAAGCCTCTTATTTGCCACCTCAAATCAATAAACACATTAGAATACAGCAGTCCAGAAGAAGTAAGCAACAATTATCAGACATGAAATAATTACTGCTTAATGTGAACCCAGCTCAATAATAGTGTAGGCAATCATTATATAAAAAAAAAAGTTCATTAACAGTTAGACAAAAATAATATCAAGAGCTAATCACATTAGATTGTAAAATAAATAGCAATAGCAATTCAATTTGTCTGAATTTATTAGATTAGAGGTTTGTACATAATTTGCTATTATTCGGACTGTTGTCATCTGTTTTATTGTTATATTACAGCGTTTCGGCTGATGTGTCCTCATGCCTCTTCAGGTTGGTTCTTCTTGTTAAACTTGGAACCTAGAATTACTTTAATCATAGCTTTATACCTTGCTACTACTCGTTAATGGTTAATTGAATGTGATTGAATAAAGGGCTTGGTTGAAGTACCAAGAAGCCTTCCAATTACAACAAGAATACCTGATAGAAAGCTTCGATGGGCAGCATTGTGCGAAATGCTTGTCTTTTATGTTTAATAATTGATAGAATGATGAGGCACAATTAATCAATAATCCAATCATCTTCATACCTGGCTTCTAGTGCAGTTTTTTAGCACGCAAACCAATCTGAAAATCCCAATTAAGATAATATTACGTTATGCAAATTATAAATACGGGTGCTACCTGACTGTTATTTCTTGCAGTTTCTGAATATAGAAAAAATTAGAAAGACAAAAAATAACAACATATAAAAGCATTCAAAAGTATTTGAACAATATTATTGTTCTTGAAATAAAAATGATTTTTTTTTTAAAAAGAGGTTTTTGAGGAAAATTGATACCAATGTTAAAGAACTTTTTTTTTATATATGTACTCTATTTTTATATACAAGACACAGCACGTAATCAAGGCAACCACAGCAGCAATAGTAACCGTAAGAAATTTGTTCACATAGATATTTTTTCAATTTATTACAGAGAAAACCTCTGTAACACTATTTATCGTAAAATAAATTTGAATAGGATATATATTTGAATAGTTGCATTTCAGTTGAAATTATACTTTACCAATTTATTATGGAGATACTACTATGTTGCGAGATTGGTAATGGATTATTAAGAATTCCTATGAGTATTGATAAAGCATGATATCTCTTCTTCTTTTTTTTTTTTAAAGAGATCAGAAATCCTAGTAGTATTGAGGGAATAAAACATTTAGGACTCAACTGTTGTTAATTACAATATTATGCTATTCTTCGTCTTTTAGTGCAAAAGTGTTTTCTCAAGATAAATTAGCTACAAATCTTGTTCTCCAAAAGCTCTTGCTGTTTAAAATCTACAGATTTCTTTGTAATGTTTTCCTAAAAGTATATGTAAGAGAAAAAAAACAAAAAAAAAAAAAAAAGAAAGGAACCTTGGTGGAGTGGCCTATTGTCATATCAAGCCGGACATGTGAGGGGGGAGTACGCACTAGATACGTCGAGCAGAAGATTGTTTTGCATTGAAGAGGTGCATCCACATATAGCCGATCAGCTCGATTCACTTTTTTTGCACAGATCTATAGTATAATTCTCAATACCGTGCATCATAGATGACTGTCTTTTAATACGCTTGATTTGATCAGTATAATGATACAAGGTATTTGTTGGAATTATGCAAGACTTATGATAGACTATACAGTATATTGGTAATAAAGAAAACAAACTCCTTTTCATCTTGGGACATCCTGCTAAGAAAAAAGTGACAGAAGAAGAGTGAATGTGTATAAAGCATTGTCAGCAAGTGCACAAATAAGAGTTAAGCGTAGTACCTACTATTATCATAATGGAAAATGAAATTGAAAAGCAAGTTCAAATCTTACATGAGGTGTTTGCATATTTCACTCAGCTAATGCCCTTGGGAATATGGCATGAATCCATCTCTTGCTCTCGCAGCATAATATTTATTTATGTTATGTGATAGATAAGATACCCTCCTTTAAGTCGTAGATGGACAAGAATAACAGTAGAATTTTTTATAAGTATGCAGATTATGTTAAGGACTTAAAAGTAGAAGTTATTTTTCTACAGTGATAAAAATATCTCATAACTAATATTAAATTGGTGTGTAGATGGTTAGCAAACTAGATTTAGCAGACATTGTTAGTCGAATATTTGATTCTCACTGGTGCCTCAATACATTCTGGCCTTGTGCTACATCCCAAGCTACGCTTTGTAAATAACTATTATTAGAATTATTTGCTGTAGATTCTGATTGTAAAGATGCAAGTTTCCTCATAAAATATAATCTTAAAAATTTATGTCTGCATCCTAGCAAAGGCGAAAACTATTTCTATTTTTGTAATTTTACTATAATTCTTTTTTCTCACCCCAATGATTTTGCAAAATTGAAACTGGTGTGCCTCCTCAATTAGATTTTACCAGGATGGCACATGTACATAGTGTGTGTAAAAAAGGCGGGGAAAAATATGATTTTTCTTTTTTTTTTGGTGTGCTCTTGAGTATTTATTTCATATAGAGGACTGTTTTTTATTAATTCACATCTATGTTGTAAGAATTTTCAGTTGAATCGAAATAATTTCCAAATTTTTGGATACAATCAATTAATCGATATTATTTCTATTGAGTCAAGAATGACGACCATACAAGATATCCTGATAATTTTTTTTTTTTTCAAGTGTTAAAGAAAATTTTCAGCTATATTGTTATTCCACGGTTAATAATTGCCAAATTTTTTATGATTTGTTTTTTTTGTTTTTTTTTTTTTTTTTTTTTTTTTTTTTTTTAAACTACTTTGTAATGATTTAAAATTTCAAGACAACAACTCATTATATCAATAGTGAGTTGCAGATGATCAAACATCTTTTTTTTAAAATTTATGTTTCAAGAGGAACCCGCGATAAAAAAAATAAATCTCAATCCGCAACTCAGTCCACGTCCACAGAGCAATATAATAAGAAAAAGTAACAGTAAGTTTTTAGATATTTATGATGTAAATATTAATTCACAATTAGTAATATGCTTTTTCCTTTTCACAATTGTCCAGGAAGCTATAGTATTTTAGAAAGTCATAGCTGTATGTAAATTAAGTTATCACTTAAATAGATTTATTAATGCTAAGCATTTTCATTTGTAGCAGTTACATTCATGTATTATCTAAAAAATTCACTATTAAATTAAAATTTTCTATGGATAATGATTGAGAAAAACCTCTGTGCAATCATATTACATAAATAGAGGATTTCTTAATGACAACATAAACTACGATAGTTCAAGATTGTGATTTAAAAATTAGAGACCATACAGTAAATATAGAATACATTCATGCTAGAATGGGTCAAGTAAATATGTTAAAAATAAAGGGTCAAGAAGTGACATTTTTGATCATCCAAATTGGACTCATTATTATTAGTAAATGACATTTTTTTTTATTACCAAACACTTCTAATCCAATGTAGTGCATGTCTTGGTTTAATATGTGGGGTACCCTTTGTCAAATATATGTGAAGACCAAACGATTGCAATAATTTATTTATTGACTTCAAAATTAAAAAAAGTAGCTAAAACCTTTTATATTCAACGTTTGCTTGAACAACATTTTTTGATACTTTGATGGTTATATCAAAAAGAAGTAAGTTGGCGACTGGTGGCCTATTGTTGGTATCTAGCTGGAAGCAAGGAATCTAGTCCTGTTTTTGTGGTGCTAAGAACTCAGGAAGATTCTTTTTGCAGAGGTGGCGTGCCACATCCTATCATCTCAGCTCCCCACTTTAACCTGCACAGATCAGTCCTCAGTCTGTGCTACTTATGTGCTGAGTTGACGGGGACCGTATCGAACCAGGAACCTTGTGATCATAGGCAAGTGTCTACCCCCACTGCGGTTAAACCACCCCTTGGCTATATATTCCACCGCTATAACTTCAACAAAAAAATTGGGGTGACAGAAGAACATATTCCTACAGTTCTGAATTTTTGTGGCAGAAGGAAATCAAATGAAGACCAGCCAGAAAAATGCATATTTTCCCCCATTTTAGTTTCATTGTTATAAATCATTATATATTTTAAATAAACTAATTAAGGTAAATAAATTATGATTGTGTAAATAATATTAATTTATATTGTTATGGTTTCAATTTTGAAGTCAGTAGACATTGTATTTTATTGCTTCCATACTGTGAATTTGAGTCTCCAGAGACTTGTCTTTTAACAAAAAACATTCCTTTAATCAAAAGAGTCAAGTTAAAACAGTGCATAAAAAAAACTGATACTGCTCAAAAGAAGATTTTGCAATATAAATGAAGAGAGAATAAATGAAAATAGAAGATTGAATTTATAAAATTGTAGAAATGTCGATGACTTTATAATTGTAAAAAACAGGAAAACACTTTCCTTTATTACAGGATTGTGTATTTATAATGATATAAAATCAAATTAATTTCTAATGTGATATATTACCTGATATAAATAGTATTCAATTATTAAACTTCTTAATTAGTAATAGAAAATAAGAGTTAAAAAAACTTGAATTAGACATTCCAACATTAGAAAAATGTCCTTTGTCAAATGTAATTAGTATTAAACAATTACATAAGTTATACTATTTAAACTTTCAATAACTATTTGATCAGTAAAAAAATTAATTCCTTTGATAATTTTCCTTTTGATCGAAATTAAATGTTTTATATATTACCATGATAAAGTTTAATGTATTGATATTTTTGTCTTATGGGATTAATATGACATAAGTTGTTTTATATTATGATATATACTAAATTTTTGATAATCATTTAAAGCAGTCTTATAGAATTACACAAACTGTGTAAACACATGTTAATACATTTTAATATCTCTTAAATTCATAAGTATTCGTTTAACTTTTCAATGTAAAATAATAATAAAATAATAGTAGTAGAAGAAATTTACCTCTGTAGATATAGCAGTGTCATAAGATAAATAATAATCTGTTATATTCTAAGTAAATATAAATATCATTAAAATTGAAAAAAGAAATGTGGCACTGTAAAACTGGAATGAAACTAAATAATGAGTCCTAGGGCAGACAAGCACCTGAGAAGATTCCCTGGTAGCCCCAGATTTACTGAACTACTCACTTACTCAAGAGTGTTATCAATATATAAAGGAATTGGTAACAATGTACGATGAGGATCACTTAATATCAAATTTCTGTAAATAAAATGCAAGGCGGACCTGAACTTTCAGGACCCCGCCCCCCCATCTAAAGATTTTTGTTTTAATTTTTTTCTTTTTCTTCTTTCAATGGGATTATTATCGATTGCACACAATCTATTCAGACTGTGGGGAAAAAAGTTCAAAAAGTTTTTATTTTCGAGTTTCAGGGTGGCTCAGTTCCCGTAAAGTATAGTAAATCGATCCCCCATATCTGACCGCTTGAAATGAAACTGGCGAAAAGGTGTCAAGGAGTTTAGGGGTGGCTCCAGAAAAAGCAGGAACCCCCACAATTATTTATTATCGACGGTCGATGATGGGGATCGATTTACGATAAACTTATACGGGAAAGTGAGCACCCCCTGAAACTCGAAAATAAATAACTTTTTAGAAGTTTTTTTTTACAATCGATATATTGGTGTGCATCGTGAGTAATCCCGTTTGAAGAAAAAAAAAAAAAAGAGATTAAAGAACAAAAATTTAGATGTGGGGGATCTGAAATTTCAGGTCCGCCAAATATACATGATATTCATTATCTTCCTTACCTCTGGGTCTCAATAAGGAGCCAAATAAGGGACTGCTGATTGAAGAAAAAGAAAAAGAAGGCAGTGGCAGTGCAATATAAATAAGATAATAATAATGTGGAACATGAGGTGAGGTGATACGATTGTAGTTAGTGCATTTGGACAGTCCCAAAGCCTGCGAAAAGAGACTGGGGTAACTGGAAATCAGAAAAAGATCAGACCTCTAATGCCCACAACATCTGTTAAAGATTAGCTGTATACTGTTAAAAAGGCGTCCTGAGGACGACTTGCTGTCCAACTCAGATTTTCAATGAAAAACCATGCAGTTAAAACTGATTGGATAAACTTTGGCAAGGAGTAATTATGATAAAAAATCCCAATACCACATCATCAAATATAGTTTGCATCATTTCATATAGTTTCTTTCTTTCAGAATCTGATAAAATCAGAAAATCTTAACCGATAGCAAAGAATTACTTGTATTGTTTCTTGGCAATTTTAAAAATGAAGTTTCCTTTAAGCTATAAGAAAAGAGGAGTGTCACTTGGATTCCAAATATCTTTCTGTGTCCATCAAAATTCTGCGCTGGTCAGCTGTCTTAGTGAACAAAGATACAAAATAAATTTACTTAATCATGACCCTTCAAACCAACATTGTTAAGATATAAGCTAGAATATTTAGAGAGTTCGCTGGAGACTGAGGAGACTCACTGTCACCTCAGATTCAATGAAAAACCACATTAGACAATAATACTTTATCCTAAGACAGAAGTTATTTTTTTTTAACTGTTTAAAAAAGAAATATTATAAACTTATAAAATAAAGAAATTTAGTATCAAACAATCAATGCACTACATTAAAAAAAAAAATTTTTTAAATCTCAATTTTTTATCTAAAAAAATATTGATTGATTATCTGATTAATATAAAACGCATAGTCAAGCTGAACATTATTTTTTGTTATTTATTAAAAAAAGATACTTTGGTATAAATATCGAATTTGAATGTCACATGTAAATGTTGATGTGATATTAGTCTAAAGTTTACTTAGGTCATAACTAAAAAAAATTTCCAATGGTCCATAGCTAAACATATGGAATTGATTTCTGATTTTATATAAACGCCATAATCTAGCTGAACGCATTATTTTTGTTAATATTTAATGAGAAAAGATACTTTTATGGTAAATATCAATTTGAATCATGTGTAAGTGTTATTTGATACTTAGTTAGAAAATTACAATAGATCATAATGTATACGGATTAACTGATTCTTTTCTTCTGGATAACAAGATCACAAAGCTATGTGACTCTCCTCTATATCTATTCTAAAAATTTGATATCTAAACTTCTGTACATCATATCTTGGACCTTGGTAAATATTAATTAATAACACAGTACCAACTTAAATATAAACTTAAATTCAGCTTAACTGCTATCATAAAAATAAAACATTAATATAGAAAAAATACTGTTGAAGAATTTTAAGATGTGTGCAGAGGCAATAATTTCTCATAGCATTTTAAAAAACATAACAAACGTTACTGAAATTCAATCCAATCAAAAATATGATCAGAAAGAATTGCAGAAAGCTTCTTCAAATGGCGAATTTTTGAAAAGTAAAGGTGAAAACTATTCAATTGCAAACTAAGAGATATCTATTGTCATACTTTCAGATATAAGAAATTCTGAATTAATTATTTTAATAGTCAGAAAAAGTTTTTACAAGTTTAAATTTGAAGAAAACAAAAAAAGCATTACAAAGCCTCTCTCAATTTGTATGTGCATTAAAGTTGAAAATAGATTCAATTGCAAGCTAAAGAAAAATACCTGAGGCCTCAACCAGTGCTGAGTCACATTGACATACTTTCAGAATATAAGGAATCCTTCTTGATTAAATTTTTTTTATAGAACAGAAAAAGTTAAAGTTTAAATTCAAGAAAAGTATTTTTTTTCTTTAAATCCATTTTGAACAAATTAATGAAATATATTTGTGGTGGATTTTTGAAAAAATGAGGCTTTGATAATTTGGATTTTCAGACAGTTATCCTCATCTTTAATTGTTATACAACAACTTGGGACACATGGTGCAATGGATATAAACAGGGTTAATACAGTTCAAGTCACAATCATCTGTATGGTGCAGTTCAATTTGACCATCGGGCGATAAACATAGAATCTTAGAATGGCTTAACACTTGTACCGCTCATCGATTAGCAAATGAGAACAGTCTACCCATGTTTTTGAAAAAAAAAAGCTTTAGTTCAAATTCCATGAGGCTCCGATTATGACATGAAGGCTCTTGAGGTTCAACAGAACACCTTTAATAATGGCCAGAGGGCACATCACCGAAACGTGTATATGTAAACAATAAAGTTGTTTGGCGGAGTGGCCTATTGTCAATCAGCCATAACAATGAAATGAGTGGAGTCTAAGTAGTGCTAAGACAAGAGAGATGTTTATGCTGGGGTGGAGTGCCCCACCACTTACCTCAATCTCAACTTTACGCACAGATCAGATTATTGTGCTACTATGCACTCTAACAGTCCCGAAACATCAAATAATTACAAATTAAAAAAACAACTTTTAAGTTCAAGAGAATGAATTTGTTTGGCAAAAATAATTTTGAAAAATAGTTTTCCTCATTGTAAAATCAGAAAACTTGCAATTCATTAAATTTTAATATGTAAAAAAAAAAAACTTATAGAAAATACAAAAGTTCAGTTGAATTTTTTTTTATGAAATACATTATTTTAAACTGAAGTGTGTGTGGGTTTGATGAAGCAAACATGAAAATGTGTTTTCAGTTACTAATAAAAAATAGAGAAAAGAAATTTCATGTAAAATAGAATTAAATACATATTAGTTGTCACGTAGCTTTAAAAATATTGGCCTGTAACATCGGAATATCTCCTCAAGACTTGGCCTGCAGGCACTCACTCAGACTGTACATTCGCTGTGTGGAATGTTGTAAATTCTTCGGTCGCAATAATTCTCAACTCTGGTCGATGGCATCACTAGTTCCTAAGTTCTTGAAAAACAAACCCAAAACAAAATAGGCTTGTGAACGAAAAAAAAAAAAAAAAAAAAAAAAAACGAAAGAAGAAAATTCGATATTCAATAAAAACAATAAATTTAAAGTTATTTTGCTAATTTCAGTAGAAAGTATTCGGTAAGTTAGAAAAAAATGATTCATAGTCATATTATTAAAGGAAAATATTTTTTGAAACTCTCAAAATTCTAAATAGAAAAAAGAAAACTTTTACAAAAGCAAAATATAAAATACATCCATGAAATACATATATATAAACTCAATTTTTTATGGTTGGAGGACGTGATTGTAATGGTTAGAGTTGTAGGAAATGGAATTGTCGACTCGAGTTCAATCCTGGACGAAGCTACAGTTCACAATAGCGCTTTATACCTTGGAAAAGGTATGAATCCAACTACTCTCTTTCCAGCTATGGGTAAATAGTAGGGCAGACTGAGCTAGGAGAAGGGGGAAAACTCTGAATTCAAACATAAACAAACGTCTGAAATAGCTACTAAGACTATGAGAAAGGAAAACTCTGGCTTGGGGTGGTCATTACTCAGAATAGACTCAGTCCTAATTAGTGATCTATTTCACTAATTCATAATTCATACAAAATATACCTGTAAAGGAAATTTGAGTACCAACTTTTATCTCACATTCTAACAGTTTTTGGCATTAAATAGTTATTATACTTGTAATAAGTAATTGAGAGTTATCTCCCTTTGGAAGAACTCTCTAGTGAATACTAGACTATATAAAGTCTCAGTAAGTTACCCAATTATTCTAAGTAGAATAAAACTTTCCAAAGTCTAATTGGTATTATTGTTTACATTACAATACATTAAACATTTTGAATTGTTTTACTGCTTTTAATTGTCACTTATTACAAAGTGTAAGCAGTTCTCAAAAAAAAATGGTTGAGAAAAATACTAAGTGTTATTTCATAAAATGTTAGAATTCAGTTTCATTCATCACTTACATTTTATTAAGAAGGATGAGGACAGGAATGTTCATCAGTTGTTTGTCTCGAAGACTGTGAGTAATTGGATGCACGCAGCAGATACTTGCTGTCTGTGTTCAAATCGACTCATAACTGAAACAAAAAAATTGGTTTAAAATCTTCTGATAACAAAAGATAGAGAAATTTTTAAACATTAAACATAAAGTTTGAATAAATTCTTTGTTATAATTCATGTTGAAAGAATTTGTATAATATTTGAAGTCAAGTAATAGGATCATTAATTAAAAAATTTTAAAAAACCTATCTGATGGAATGTAATCATATGACAAACATAGAATAAAAAGAAATTGGCAAAATAAAGTTTTCGCTTATGCCAAATTCAAGATTACTATGTGAAACAGTAAAAAAAAAAAAAAAAAAAAAAGGTCAAAACACCAAATAAGCACTTATGGGATATTTAACAAAATTGCTAATAATTTACTGGCACCCCAGCATACCAGTTGAAAACAAGGATCCTTAACGGGGGGGGGGGGGGACTCCACACAAACCAAAGTTCATGCATGGCCAGTGAAAAAATTGTATGGATCCCTTTAGACATCCTCTCTTGAGGCGCCTCAGGCACTAAGCCAATGAAACTAGCCTGGCCCGTTTAAATTAAGGGGGCAGGTATTGCCTGGAGGGATGGCCCCTTGGGATCACGCTGATATTAAATATTTTTACACAGTCCAATGGCTGAAGCCACTGACACAGTACCTGAGGGTCAGGTAACAAATTACTATATTCATATTTTAGATTCCCCAATATTCCATACATAAGGATGAAAACTTTTACATATAATGAATATTCACAGCAATCCTAAATTGTGTATACATAATTTTTGAAATGCTTCCATGCTAATATAAAAGAAAGTTTTAAAATTTTCATTTTGAATAATCCCAGAATAATGATATTTGAACGTCCTTTAAAATGGAATTATAGCATTTAACAAGAGTATAAATATGTTGTCTAAATCAGGCATGTCAAATTGAGTAGCCCCACCCCCTTAGGACCGCATAGATTACATATGTATGTCATGAGGGCTGCACATGACAACTAGTCTTTAAAATCCTTCTTCTATATTAATAGAACAAAAGTGATGATTTGCTATATTAATTCTTTATTATTAACTAAAAGCCAACGAATACATATCTAAGAAAAAAAACTTTGTTAAAAAGAAAGGAAAAAAGACTATTATTGACTAAGTTCCTAATAGAAGCATACAAGTGTCACTGTCACTTTCAATTATAGCCATGTGCTGATTGAAAGCAGGAGAAGGCAAGAGGAAAGACTCACTCCCTTTTATTGACTGGGTTAGCCTCCTTCTTCTGCAACTCAAAGGAAAGGAGTGAGAGACACAATTGCCCTCATGAATATAAACAACTGTTTTTGTTTGGAAAAACTTTTTAAAAAACCTGGGGTATGTAAATGCGTGTATGAGAGTGCAGTCTGCGTGCAGACTGTACCTGTACTTGACACCTGTTTGACATGCCTGGTCTAAATAACAATGCAACCTCCAAGTATCAAGCACTTGTTCATCATTTTTCTTAGAAGTTAATTAAAGAAAAACATTTTATCAAATATGTACAACATAGCTTAAAATAAATTAACATTAAAAATTGAATATGTACAATATAGCTAAAAAATAAATAAAATACAAATATAGCTAAAATAAAATAAAATGAAATATATCTTAAAAATAAAATCAACATAACTAAATTAAATATGTACAATATAGCTAAAAATAAAATTAATACAATATAGCTTAAAATAAAATAAAATGAAATATAGCTTAAAATAAAATCAACATAACTAAAATTAAATATGTACAATATAGCTAAAAATAAAATTAACAATAAAAAATTAAAGCTTAAAATAAAATCTTAAAATAAATCTAACTAAAATTAAATATGATATTATAGCTTATAAAATAAAATGAAATATGATCTAACTAAAATTAAATACAATATAGTCTTAAAATCAACTAACTAGGAAATAGTGTAGTGCTCTGAATTATCAAAAATAACATACATTGAAATCCAGAAGAAAGGTTAACATAGGTTATTACTTTTTTAGTACTAAAGATATAACATAAACTCTAACACGGCAGCTCTTTAACAACAGTAATCAAATCTCTGTAGCAAACTAGCTATTAGTTCACTACTTTCTTGTGTAATCCATATTATCTATGTGTTTCATTGGATGAGTCCAAGTTTTTGTTGGGGAATATCTTCCCTTACAACAGATAGTGTAAAAGTTTATTAAGTATGAATAAAAGATAATTCAAAATAGATTTGTGATTTATTGAATAATGTTTGATTTCATTCTTTTTTTTTTGTCATTTTCAGGGAACTTCATCATTCAATCCTCACACAACTTTTTAACAATCACAGAAAAGTGCCTTTTGCAGTCTTTCAGGGAATTTTTTTTTTTTATGAAAAGATTTTTTTATATATAAAAATTTTTTTTTTTTTACGAAAAGATTTTTAATAAAGATTGAAATAATGTATTGTGACTGAATTAATCAATTAACAACATTGAAAATCCAGAAAAGATTTATTGCTTTTTGGACAGGAATATAAATAATAGTCAATGCGCAGTTCCCCAAAAGTATGATTAGCTACTCGACTAGTAGTGATTTGACTACGAATACTACTACCTAACTTGACTACGAATAACCATCGGCTGGTCACGTCAAGCCCTAGCACCTATATGATTGCCCCAACCCGATTGCCCTTATGGCAAGCCCCAACCCCTTTTTATCATATGGGTGCTAGAAGGCGGTGGCTGCGGGTCTACATGTCCTGGGAATGACGTTAAACTCTATCTGATGGTGAGGTTCCAGTTTTGGAGGTTTGGGGAATGTGGAGCACCCCTTCATCACCATTGCTCCCTGGTCCACTCTGACCCGGAGTGGTAGTACCTGTTAGGGTCTCATCTATGGGTTAAATAGAAAAATGTATTTATAAAAAATTGTATTATCATTAAGAATTGATTTATTTCAAAACTTTATCGGCATTAAATGACCCATTGAGGTTGATATGCGTAAAACAAAACAAACCAAACCAAACCAACTATCTTGTGTTGTGACTGAATATATCAAATACAACATTGAAAATCTAGAAAAGTTTTATTACTTTTTGTACAGGAATATAAATAATAGTCAACGTGCAGTTCTCCAACAGTTTGACTAGCGACTCGACTACAAATACTACTACGTAACTTGACTACGAATAATCTTGCATATCCGTATCTTTATATGTGTTCTTTTGGACGAGCCCGACTATCTTGTAGGGGAAATATCTTCCCTTACAACACTTAGCGACCTTTTGGCTTGTGTCTATTTAGTATTTCTAGAATCTGGTCCTATCCAGTGCAAAATGCCAACAGAGACAATCGACTAAATCTCACCCCATAAATTGACCACACATTTGCCCTAATAGCATAAAGATATCAGAAATAATGACGGACTTGACAGAGTTGAATGAAGCTTAGATTTCACCTCTGAAAAAGAAACTAATAATTCCTTAGCTTTTCCTAGATATTTTAGTAATTCAAATTAATGATGAATTAGAATTTAAATTTTATAAAAAATTAACTATATATAAATGCATAACATTTATAAAAATGCAAGACAGATACATATCTATCTATCTTATTATGTTCATATATATATATATATATATATATATAGTAAAGAAATAACAAAAGACTTAGAGATTTAGCATTATAGTCTATTTCAGGGAGCTTAGACAAATAGTCTAACTCTCCCGACTCATCAGATGCGAATGATGAATTCTTTATTACTTTAAAGGCATTTGAAAACAGGCGCCCCTAACTCAAGCAGTACCATTGATCCACATACCCACATCCAATCCTAACCCCGCCAACGAAGAAGGCAGCGAAGACAGCTAAACATCAAAGGCCGGTCGGCAATGGGACACACCAACTCCAGCCCCACCAGCCAATAGGTGACCTCAAGCCTTAGGCAGACCAGAAATTCAACATTCCTATATATAAAAGTGCCAACGACCACACCAGTCAGCCAGTCTAGAAATTCTTGAAAAAGAGGACTCACCCCCTCGAAATATTGAATGAAATAAAATGAAACATAACACAACATCTAACGGAGTTTTTCATTTATTTTACCCATGCTTCATACAAAATCCCAAAAATACATATAGACATGTATATATATATATAAAAGATATATACAAATATAATATATAAATTGAGAATTAGACTCACCAGATATATTTATCTATTATTATACTTAAGCCTAGCAAATCAATTTTTGTCTCCTAAAGGCTTTTTTTACTGTTTAGTTTAATGACACAAAAATTTATCCTGAATCATTCCTTACTTTTAGGATTGAATTATGTTTGAACAAATTTGCAATTAGGTCAAAAACTGACCAGTCTCTTACTTGACATTCTGGCTGTCACTTTCACCCTCTCTATGTATATCTTGATTACTTCCTTGTTATATATATTAGTCTCTCAGTAAGCGTAGAGAGGGAGATATTGGAGAGTTATGAAACATATTTGTTTGTTACGTTTCATACATAGCCAGGCGGGCCAACATCTTGGCTCTTAATAAATTTAAATTAGGTCAAACGTTTCCTTTCTTAGAAATCTTACAGTTTTTTTGTTTTTTTTTAATTCTCTGGTGGTATTTATTAATTTACTTTTTATTTCATTTTGCAAACTCACTTTTCCTAATCCCAATTATCTACCCAGAGCTCAATGGGTGAACCAACGGGTCATATTTGTATATATATATATATATATATATATATATATAGTAAAGGATTGAATAAATCCAACAAAATGTGGTTGGAAATAGAGGTAAAAACAACACAGCAACAAAATTCAATTGATATTTCGTCTCATTGTTTGGCTGAAGCTTTTCAAATTTTATTGAGATATCTTTTCACTATAAAAAGCAGAATGTACAAGCATTTATCTCAATAAAATTTTGAAAAATGTTTATATATATATATATATATATATATATATATATATGCTTCCAATAGGAGAGAACTACCTTGTAGGGGAAATACTTCCTTTACAACAAAATGATAATCTGAAGGTCTAATATCAGGTGAATATGGTGGATGAATGAAAACTTCCCAGCTAAGCTGTAACAATTTTTGCTTGGTAACCAAAGAAACATACAATCTAGCATTATGTTCATGGGATATTACACCTCTTTCCTTTATTCCAGATGAAACCTTTTTGTTAACTGCTGCCTTTAGTTGATCTAATTGGGAACAGTACTTGTTCAAATCAATCATTTGATTCTCCTGTAGTTGAACATGTCCTTTTAACCCTTTATCTACCAGAGTGCCCCAAACTGCCCGACAATCAAAATGCCAAAAACACCCAAGATCATCAGCTCTTAGAAAATGGTTTAGAGTTTTTATTTAAATTTTAAAAATTTTTAAAAAAGAGAGAGAGAAATGAATACATTTCTATTCAGTAGTAAAAGAACAGTGATATGATACTAGCTTGCCAACCATTTGGGGCATGGTTATTGTGGATGGCAGTGGTAGATAAAGGGTTAATCCTATCATATATACAAGGTGTGTCAAAAAAAATACTGAGATTTTTTGTACTTTATTTTTGTACCTTGTATACGGAAAAAAAACAAAAAACGTTCCATTTATTCTTCATTTCTATCTTGGTAAATACAGATTTAAACTTGGTACTTTTTGACACACCTTGTATTCTGAAAAAAATTAATGAATGGAATGGTATTTTTTTTCAGAATACAAGGTGTGTCAAAAAGTATTAAAAAAATCTCGATACTTTTTTTTTTATACACCTTGTACAATATCACCTATTTTAAATGAAAACTAGCCTTTCATACACTTACTAGAAGTTTTTATTTAATTTTCTCATGGTCTCTTGCATTTAACATTGTTATAAAGTATTTAATTTTCATCACAATCATAATTTGTTTCAAAATCAGAACAATTAGGTATTTTTTGTTCAAATTATATGGAAGCCACATCATTGAAATAACTCATTTAATCAAGCTGTTACAAATGATTTTCTCTGATTTTGATATTTGGAATATGTTGGCTATTTTCCTGTATTTTATTGATTATTTCTCAGCAATACTTTCATTTTAGTTGCCATCAACTTCCAATTTGTCTACTTGACTATGGAGATCTTGAAACTTTACAAACTACTTCATCATGTTCAATCATTCATAATAATTTCTTTATAAAGTTAACAATTCTTGTTTTTTTGTGTTTTTTTTTGTATTGCAATTTACATTTCTTAAATAAAAAAAAATCATAATATACTAAAAACTGTTGTTTATTTTCTTCCATTTTCAATATTAAAATCAAGAAAACAAAAAACAAAAACAAGAATTTTGATAAACAAGGTGTGTCAAAAAAGTACTGAGATTTTTTGTACTTTATGACACACCTTATATTCTGAAAAAACATAACATTCCATTCATTCTTCATTTCTATCTTGGTAAATACAGCTTTAAACTTGGTACTTTTTGACACACCTTGTATTTTGAAAAAAAACAAAAACAAAAAACAATGAATGGAATGTTGTTTTTTTTTCCAGAATACAAGGTGTGCCAAAACGTACAAAAAATATTGATACTTTTTTGACACATCTTGTATATATTCTTAAATGCATGCTCATACAGCTGTTACAAAAGTAATCTCTTAAAAATGAAGTTAGTTAAAAAATAACACTCCTAATGCCATCTAATAGCAAACAGAATTATTATTCATTTATTTTTAGATAACCCAATATTTTTTTCATTGTATAAACACATATGAATTAGATATTTTATTATGGAAAATCATATGAATATCAGATTAAGTAGTTATCTACTGACATCCCACCATGTCAGTTGAACACAAGAATTGATTAACATGGGAAACCACATGAACTGAAGCTCATGCGGTAGACAGTGCTAAAAATTGTGTGTACCCCTTTGGCAATCCTCTATTGAGGTGCGTCCGGCACTGGCCAATAAACCCAGCCCTGCTCTTTTAAAATCAAGGGGGCAGGTGTTGCCTAGGGAATAGCTCCCTGGGATCATGCTGATGTTATATATCTTACCGGTCCAATGGCCAAAGCCACTTGACATAGTGTTCCGAAGAAACTAGGTAAGTATGAACACCAGAAGAGTAATATGATTTGAAATTCCAGGAAAATAACAATACTCTAATCTAGTGATTCTTAAGCTTTTTTATTCCACACCCCCTCCACCTTAACAGCTAAAATAATTTAATATCTCCCCTTAACTATACAGGGTGATTGAAAAGTAACTCCCTATTTTAGACTATTTATAAGATGAGTAAGTATATGCTTCTGTCAAAGAATCTTTGACTGAATATCAGATAAGTATGAATGGCTTATGAAAACAGTATACAAACCACTATATCATAAACGGGTTTGTGTCAGTAGTTTTCTCTTAACTTTTTCTGTCTGATTTGTGCTCCAAACACAGAAAATTTATCATTATCAAAAATCAATGTACTGAATAAAAAATGGCTATGCTATTTATGCCAAGAAAAATATATGATAAAGTTGATGAACAAAACTAAAAAATATAGGGTGTCCCAAAAATAAAGTCATTTTTTTTTTTTCATAAAATGATGAAAAACTTTCAACATTTTTTATTTTTTTCAGAAAATGAAAAAATTTCAAAAATGTTTATTTCATATAACAAGGAAAAAAATTTCATAAAAGGATAAAAAAAATGTTGTTTTTTTTATAAAATGATGAAAAAAGTTGACATCATTTCATAAAATGATATCAAATTTTTGGAGATAGGGTGTTTATTTGTATAAACAAATAAAATGCCAAACAAATTTCAGATCTAAACTCATAGTAAGTTCATATCAGCCATAAAACCTTCATTTAAATAAACATTGGTATATGGCAAGAAAAATTAACTTTTTAAACTTTTTAAATTCCTAGGGTAAAAATAAAATATACTTTTAATTGGTAAGAATTTACTATTTTTTTTTTTATAAATGTATAAAATAGAAAAATATTTTTTTTAAAAAAGAGAAGGTTAATCATTAAAAACCATTTATTATAAAGTAATACTAGTCTTAAGGCTAAAATGTAACAAATTTACCATCAAATAGTCAGCATCTTTGAAGTAACTATGCCAGATTGGACCCATGCAACCTCCCAACTCTCGAATGACAACATCTGTTTTCTTACTAAGGACAACACTTGCCATATTTGTGCCAACCTGGAAAAAAAAATCCCAATCATAAAAACATATTAACAAAAAAATAATTCATCTAATTTGGGTTTGCGAATCAGATTTTAACATTAAATTTTCTTGAGCAACAGTGTTCTCAGATTATCATTATATATTTTTTTCTCATGAATAGTAGGTTAAAAAATCATGGTACAACATTTATTCTGGTTCAAAACTCATTTATAACAATAACATAGTAACATGCTTCAAACAATAGAGGATTGGTTATTGCTTTTTTATTGTGTTTCAATTCAGAATTTTAGATACAACAATCTGTTTAGTATGGACTTATCTTATCTTTCAAACTGTAGGAGAAAAGAGAATTTTAAATGCTTAATTGAGTGATAAATTTAAGAAATACTGGTTGAAAAGCAATTTGATCCCTAATATCTAAAAACAGTATTAAATCAGTCGTAAAGGTAGCCTATCCCCTTCTCACTAGTGCTAGACTTAAGAGATTGTTTTTGCATCTGAAGTGGTGCACTATACCTACCATCAGCTCTCCACTTTATTGCACAGATCCAAGCTGTGCTATTCATGCACTGAGTTGGTGAGAACTGGTATTGAACCCAGTAGCTTGTGGTTCCTAGGTGAATGATGTTCTACCGACTGAGTTAAACCAGCCCTAAATCAGTTTATACTGGAGGAAAATAAAATTGCAATTGAAGGATGATACCACTTTTGACATGAGTACATTAGATGTATGGGGGCCTGAGTACTGTTGATATCATGGCTGGTAATAAAGTCATAAAAAAAAAAAAGTCAATTAATTCATGGTGGCCGTTTGGAGTTAAGTTTTGTAAAGAATATGGTTTTAAGTCAAGTAAAGGATTTAGATGCATGGGGGCCTGAGTATTGTTGATATCATGGCTGGTAATAAAGTCACAAGAAAAAAGTCACAATTAATTCATGGTGACCATTTAGAGTTAAGTTTTGTAGAGAATATGGGTAATTCCATGTCAAATCATCCAGGCCATGTCACCCACCCCTTTAATTTTTCTGAAATTTTGTCCAAGTGTGCATTATGATAAAGGTAGCCAATCCCAAAAATTGGCGGAGTTATGTCGATTTTTAGTTCTCCAAATTTGAGGGGGGGGTCACGAAAAATGGCGACTTTTTGTAATCTATTTTTGTCTGTAAAATGATTTCTAGAGCTTCCCTAATCCTAAAAATTGGTTTATAAAAGCATTTTGCCCAAAGGAATCCATAAATGCTATCAAAAAAGTCTTAAAGTCAACCAATTTTAAGTTGTTGATGATTTTTGATTTTTTCATAATAAGATCAATATCCTGATGTGGCACTGCGTCTACGACAAAAATTTTTTTCTATTATTATTTCACATATATTGAACATTATTTTTACCAAAAAGATAAAGTTTGATATTTACTCAAAACGGTGCTCTCTGCATCCAGTTACATTTTTACCTTGTTTGTACCATCCCTGTGTGGAATTCCTTTTCATCATTTGACCTTTGTTTGTGTGTTCCAGAGCAGAAAAACAATCTCATAAGTGGAAGTAAAATATGGAAATGAAACCAGCAATATATAGAAATTAGAAAAACAAAGTGTTCCAAAAAAGATGAATTTATTTTGATGTTCACATCAACGCTTAAAAGTTTTGGTTTATGTTAAAACTTCCTCAGGACAATATTCATTTTGAAAGTCAAGTCTTGACTTTCAAAATGAATTTCCATCTCTAGATATTTAAAAACATCCATCACCATTTAAACAAAAATTTATTTTTTTTCCTATTATACATTCTGCGGAAGGTTTAATACAAAACTGAAACGTTTAAACATCAACATCAAAATAAATTCATTTTTTTGGAACACTTTTGTTTTTCTAATTTTTCTATATAATCTCATAAGTATAAATGAAATAGTAATAATATAAATTTGGAAGAATGTTATATACTTATGGAATATTTCATATATTTGTTGCTGTAAAAAAAATCATTTTGATCAGGGAAAAATGCAGGAAATAATTTTAATAGAACAAGTTCAAATATTAGTATTATTTGGACTATTGTCCTCATCTTTATTGTTATCTGTACAATGTTTCGGTTGATGTCCCTCTGGCCTTCTTCAGGTATTTCTTGTTGGACTTGGGAGCCTTCTCGAAATTGGGAACCTTCTTTTTGCACATCGGCCAAAACGTTGTACAGATAACAACAAAGATGAGGACAATAGTCCATATAATCCAAATAATACTAATTATCAAGTCTCATCTCAAAAATTCAGAGAAATAAGTTCAAATATGTTAGATTCTATTTCTCAAAAAAGTTCCCCAAAAAACTTGGGATTTTTAAAAAAAACAATGTTTATGAATGTCTAAATAAAATGTGATAAATAAAATTTTACTTACTGTAGGAATGGTTGCAGGAATTTCATGAAGGTTTTCAAACGTCCCTTTACTTGTGCAGTCAAATTTTTGTTAAAGAAAACTGAAGAAAGTTGTTTATTCTATTCAAAAACAAATCATTATACAAGTTCTTAGAAAGTTAATGCAAAGTGTAGACATAAAAAAAAATTCTTGTTTGAATTTTGTTAACTGACTTTAATGTTTAACAATTCATAGAAATTACTATATCAGGTATTATATTTTATTTATACAGTTTAGTCATAGATTAATTCTATGTATATCAACATATAAATATCAAATAATCAGCTTTTGTTTTATCTCTTTTTCATATTCAGAATTGTCAATTTATGAAATTTTCAAAAAGAAAAAAAGAAGAATGCTGCTAATGAAAAAAAGAACATTGTTTTTCTCTAATACTTTCTCATCTCTCATTTCATTTGGAAAAGATTTCCATCACTGTTTAGACAACACTTTTTTCATCCAAATGTCGTGATGAAGATTAAAAAAACAAAAACAAAATGTTTTAATATCGACTTCACAATCTATAATAAATTTATCTTTTAGGGAATACTTTGTTTTTTTTCTATTTTCTACATACCATTGGATTTATTTCACATATTTTCCACTCAAAAAAGGAATGTGTTTAATATTAGGGATCAAGCCATTTTAGAAACTAAAATTTTTAAAATTTACAAGTTTAACTTAAAATGTTTTAAACAGTACAGTGAAATATGAATATTTGAAACAGTACAATGAAACATGACACTAAATTAAGATATTTTCAGTATTGGGTTATCAACTACTGAAAAGTTGATTGCAAGTATGAAAAGTTTAAATTTGAGTTCAGTTATAGTTAAGGGTAGGATGTGATACAAAGTCACAAGTATGGGGCATCCAGTGAGGATCAAAGTCATTATTCAGTAATAATGGATCTGCAAGACTTGCTTGCTAACCATTACATCATGATAGAAAGGGAGAGTAACTTATTTGATATATGAAACATTGTAAATAAATAAATCAGATTTTAATATGCATTTGCAAAGGCAAATAAAATGTATTTCAAATTAAAATTTTTTTTTCAATTCACATAATAATATTCGCATATTAGATTATGAATGGTGGTGTTGCAATGGTTCTCAACATTGGAAGTGGGGAGGAAGATATTTTTGCCACCCCACCCACTGTTAAATCTGAAATGATTTTATTCTATGTTTCAGTACCCACATCTTTGAATTTGGAGTTTTCCTTCACCTGGACCAATTGGCTAACCAAGGTTAAGCTGAGTTAAACAGGTTTGAATTCAGAGTTTTCCTTCTCTTAGACTGGTTGCCATACCAAAGTTAAAAAGCACAGTTTGCCCTACTATTTACCCATAGCTAGAGAGAGAATAGTTGGATTCATACCTTTCCCAAGAGTATTGGGAAAATGCAAACAGCCTCATCCAGGATTTAAACTCATCATGCCATGTCCATTTCCTACGATGGTAACCATTACACCACATTCCTCCATTCTATTCCCTATAGCACACTCTTTCAGCAAATTTCATTGAAAGAACTTTTTTGAGATATTTTGTTGTGGACATCTAACTAGATTTGTAGGGGAAGTAATTGTGTATGAATCCATCTCAAATTTAATCATTTCTTCTGTAGCCCATGTTCAAACATTCCATAAATTTTATTAATATTTATTGAGAACTATTTGAGACAAGAAGCAGCTACCCAGCACCGCCTTGGTGGAGGGGGGGGGGAAACCCTGGTGTATTGATTTGTTTACTTTTCAGATTTACAAATTCTGGACATTTTTAAGTAGAATTTCAATGCTATTTCTGTGTATTTTAATTTTTAAATATCTTTGAATATAAATCAAATTTTCATAATTTCTGCACAAAAGCAGGAACTGTTGATATTCAATGTGTATATATATATTTATTTTGTCATTAATTATTTTATTTTCGTAGTTTCATCCGTACATACATACATAGCCACTGCCCTTTATATATGTGTAGATATTCAGATCATATAATGTTGCAAGCACGCAGAATACATTTCTATCTAGTTTTGAAACTCACATTTTATGTGTGAATCTAAACATTTGGCTTACAGTCAAGTCTTGTTGAAAGCACCAGTTCCCACTGGGTCACACAAGTTAAGCTGCAACAAGCCTGTTCAATATTTAGATGGGTGACCATTTAAGCGACAGAAGGTACTGTAAGTAACCGAATATCAAAATTACTTGATTTGGCATTAAATGACCCAAAAGGTTTTGATTTGCCATAAAACAACCAAACCAAACATTTGTTATGTATTGAATTAGGAATAGGGGGTCCATTGAGCAGAGCTTCCTCTACCCTTTTACAGGTCTTGTTTTTCATCCTGCAGGGTGTCTAGCCACCCTCCTCACCAGACAAAATCTGTGTGGTTACCAGTTTAGTCACTGATGATCCAACCATAAAACAGGTTGTACTGGGTTACATAGTACCAATAGCACATTGAGCTACTGATAAATAAAATACTTAAAAGTTTACAAAACTGCACATTTACCTGAACAAGTACACATTCTGGTATTCATTTTTTGGTAATTTTCACCTTTAGTTGTTAAAATTCCTAGCATAAAATTGTGCATGCACATTATCTGAAATGAACTTAATTGTTATTAAGAACACATTTTATGATATTTTTGTGTTAAAGCATGCAGTTGTATTGTTTTCAAAAAAGTTTCTAAGATTTGTTCATTTCGCACAGAGACTTTCAAAATAGCTACTGGCTTAGTTCAAAGTGAAAGTCAAGGGAGGTTACTCTAATTGCCTTATTTGCAACTTTACTTACTATAGACTGATTTAATACTGATTTTAGATATTAGGGATATGATTTAAAATCAAATTGTGCTTTTCAACCAGCGTTTCTTAAATTTATCACTCAATTAAGCATTTAAAATTCTCTTCTCTCCTACAGTTTGAAAGATAAGTTCCATCTAAAATTCTGAATTGAAACACAATAAAAAAGCAAATTTTGACAACTAAAGGTGAAAATTACACAATGGGGGGGGGGGAGATGAAGAATAATTAAAGTTCCAATTACCGTCGAACTGGGAAGACAAGGCAACAAACGGTTGTAACCTAAATACAAACCCGAATAGTCACAAAGTCTACTGCAGAATGACAGGATATATATAAGACTCCACAATGTCATTCAAATCAAGCAGTCAATCAGAACTCAAGGAATGGAATGACCCAAATTCATGAATGGGTCATTCTTGGTTTCTATATATACCAACTGTCTTGGACACTGCTTAAGTTGTACTTAGTTAGCTGCTGTTATTCAAACCAACAGTAGACTTACTGACTTCAATACACCCTAGTCACTTTTACTAGAAAGGTGTCCAAAAGAGACAAAGTCAGCAGTGTTGTTTTCCTCTCCCTTTGTTTTTTTGGACAATTGTTAACAAGTGTTGGTCTACCAAACCTGCCACAGCTGGTTTTTCCTTCTTATGATATTCATGTTTAGTTTATGCAGTAATATTGGACAATGGTTGTATGTAAATGAGTAGCATAGGGATCTGAGTGGTAAAGTAAGGTGCTGATGGTAGGTGTGGCACTCCACCTCAGATGCAAAAAACAATCTCCTTGGTCTAGCACTAGTGAAAAGGGGATAGACTCCCTTGCTGTTTGGCTGATACCGATTTTAGGCCACCCCGACGACTTTACTGTCGTATATCCACAGGTCCCGCTAGTACTTAATATTACCAAGTCACTAAGTAGTTCTTAAGTCTTTGTGATTGTCAAGTATGTAAAAATTAAGTTCATTTACTGAAGGACCTTTTTCACAACTAGAAACAGAAACCACAATGGTTAACAAGATCTGCAAATCAATTCTTAAATTTAGGAAAAATATTTCACCTTATGATTTTGATGTTTCGGACTGTTGTCCTCATCTTTATTGTGGTATATATAAACACAACGTTTTGGCCACTGTATCCTCCGGCATTCCTCAGGTGTTCCCTGTGTATCTGAGTATAGTAATGATTCAACCTGGGTCATTACTATACTTGGATACACAAAGAACAAGCCTCATCTCAAAAATACAAACAAACAGTTAATAAATTAATTGTAATTTATGATTCAGTAATTTACTTAGTTAAGCAAGAGACATCATGATGTAAGCATTGGTTCTGCTTTACTCCGCTGCAGTTGAGAAAGTCTGGTTCTGAATAAAAATGTGATCACACAGAATACAAGCCTTGGTTGTCTCTTTGTGAACTAATGACGAACCAGCTTCTTGAGAACCAGAGTCAACAATAGAAGAAATAGAAGAACAAAAGATAAGTCAAGTTAGGGACTACAGAATCAGACCAGTTAGAAGAAAGGAAGACAACAGATTACAGACTAGTTAGAAGAAATATCCCAGATACGTAAAAACAGACTACAGAAGTAAGGTACCAGCCAGCTACCTCAAAAGACAAGTAAGTAAGATAAAGATTTAGATATGGGAGCATAACCACGGATGCTCTCATATCTCATCTTCTCATAATAGAACTCTCTTCATATATATAACCAGACTGAATGGCTGTATAACACTAAGTCCCCTGATAAAATCTTCCGATAATTTCAACAATTGAATGATTTGTATTATTTAGATTTTTCAGACTGTTGTCCTCATCTTTATTGTTATATACAGTTGGACACATGATGCAATAGATACAAGGTTTGAGCTAATACAATTCTAAGTGACAATCAGCATTGCAGGTTCAATCCTGATTACAGGCAAAAATAACATATAATACATAACATAGCTTAATACTTGTACCTGGTCATGATTAACAGAATGAGAACAATCTACCTCAATGGATTAAATAAAGGGTTCAGTTTAAAATTTAGTGAAGGCTCCAGATT
This sequence comes from Doryteuthis pealeii, assembly GCA_023376005.1. Taxonomy (NCBI): domain Eukaryota; kingdom Metazoa; phylum Mollusca; class Cephalopoda; order Myopsida; family Loliginidae; genus Doryteuthis; species Doryteuthis pealeii. The sequence goes on along the minus strand of CM042143.1, from coordinate 54,441,564 downwards.
ACAACAAGAAGGTTCCTGAGTTTGACAAGAGAACCTGAAGAATGCTGAAACATTGGGTATATAACAATAAAGATGAGGACAACAGTTCGAAAAATCTAAATAATACAAATTATCAAGCCTCATCTCAAAAATTCAGACAAATAATTAAACTATCAATAAAATTTTTTATGATGTAGTAAATTTCTTGTTCAACAGCATTTTTACTGTGCATTCATTTTAATAATGAAATTATTGTGTACAGTGCTCAAGTGCACCACAACTCATCAAAGAATCATGGATAGTTAATAGAATAATGTACTAACGGGCTCCTCACTCATTGATTAATGTCTACTTTAACTGCTTCTTGACAGCACTTTTCATGCGATTTTATCAATTTCTATTTTCAAAGAATAAAAATCTCTAAAATTTTGTGTCCCAAAGACATTTCTGCATTCAACTGATAAATAGCAAAAGGTTTAGAAATAATACAAGGCTGTGTAAACTTGGTAGTGTCAGAGCAATGCCATTGGGAACTTAAGTTCCTGGTAGGGTCACCCAAGGCGGACAGGTCTGGCACCCGGTGGTATTAGGGCCACAACCCAGCCAAAAAGCATCTCTATCATCATTAGGAATCAACAGCTTTTGGCATACTTGCCACTGCATCTGTTGAAAATCTGCAGCAAACAAGGGCATCTCCTTCCCCTGACCGGGATATGCATTGGGGTTTGGAGACCGCTTGTAAATTTCATATTCCCTTGTTACTCCTTCCATGAATTCACCACAAGTGAATTCGTTGGTTGGAGCCAACTCAACCGATCCAGGGTGAATGCCGTTACAGAAACAGAAGAGCATATAACAAAAGATTTCTTCAAGAAGACAAAAGTAGTTAACTGCTTTAATGGTTCTAGCAATTCATAGATTTTTCATGTACAGTTTTATTACCGTGGCTAAGTCACACTGAAAGCACTGGTTCCTGCTAGATTAAAGAAATTAAACAGTGATGAGCCTGTTTAATACTTAATTGGGTGATCACTTAAGCAACAGCAGCTACTGCAAACAAATAGAGTACTTTGTTTATCAAAATAACTTGATTCGGCATTAAATGACTTGAAAAGGGTTGATAGGTCATTAAAAAATACAACCAACCAAATTCTTGCCTGTTCTCTTGCACTTTACTCTGATTAATGCTTGATGGAAATCTTAAGCTCCTGCTGTAATTCATCCCATCAAGTTGTTGAATAAGCAAAAAAATTAAGTAAAGTCTACAGAATGGCCTATTGTCGGTATCAGCCGAACAGCAAGGGAGTCTATCCCCTTTTTGCTAGCACTAGAACGGGGAGATTATTTTTGCTGAGGTGGAGCACCACACATACCATCAGCTCCCAGATTCTTTACAACACAGATCAGAACTGTGCTACTCATGCATTGAGTTGGTGGGGACTAGGACAAACCCAGAACCTTGCAATTCCTAGATAAAATGTTGTTTCCTGACTTGCAACATGAAGACATACTATGGTTTTTTTTTTACAGTTTATAAACACTGCTCTTGGATTTTTGTGGAACATTCTTTGTTGATCACATGACAGTAGTATTATCATAACATTATGAACAACAATTACTCTACAAAAGTTCATCCACTTTTAACTTTTGTGCTTATTGTTTTTTTTTGTATTGGCACCGTTTTTTTGCTTTTACCTCTATAAAGTCAATAAATAACAATTTCTAATTATCAACTAAGAGTCAATCTCTCAACAACAAATTTAATAAAATGGGCCAATTGCTCACAATTATTATTTGTTTGTTATGCCTCCCTGTGCATTTCCCCTTTTCACTATCTTATCACATTAACCTTTACAAAAAAAAAAAAAAAATAAAATAAAAATAAAAATCCAAGCAGATATTATCATTCTAACATATCTTTTTCCTGAATCCAAAATGAGGCCGCCCTGTCGGCTGGGGCGTTAGAATGCACCGACTGCAGAGGGGTAAGACTCCCCCAATGGGGCCACCTGTTGGCTGTGGGTGGCAACCTGTGATGCTTAAGGATAGAGCCCAGGTGGATGAGCAGTTCATGACATGCAATACTCCACTTTGGCCCTATCTTGGGCTAGACGGCGGTCACGTCAAGCCCTAGCACCTATATGATTTTCCCAACCCTATTGCCATTATGCAAGCCCCAACCCCTTTTTATCATATGGGTGCTAGAAGGCGGTGGCTGCGGGTCTACATGTCCTGGGAATGACGTTAAACTCTATCTGATGGTGAGCTTCCAGTTTTGGGGAATGTGGAGCACCCCTTCATCACCATTGCTCCCTGGTCCACTCTGACCCGGAGTGGTAGTACCTGTTAGGGTCCCATCTATGGGTTAAATAGAAAAATGTATTTATAAAAAAAATTCTATTATCCATTAAGAATTGATTTATTTCAAAACTTTATCGGCATTAAATGACCCACTGAGGTTAATATGCTGTAAAACAAACCAAACCAAACCAAACCAAAATGAGCAGTTTATAAATCTCATGGCTTTACATGTGTGAAATTGTTTGTCAGTAATTCATAGAAATAAATATGATGTTATTGACTGTTTGATTCCAGACTTTAGCCCATTTCAAAAACTCATTCTATTAACCAATTGGATTATTTTGCAAATAGAGTAATATATTTTTGGAACAAATTACCTAATCAGATCAAAAACAGCAATAGTGGAAAAATCTTAAGATTGAATTATATGATTTCAGAAATAATGGTAAGAAAAATAGATTAACTCTTAACATCCTGTTAAGAATTTTCCAAGTCCAGAGCCCAATTCCTATAAGGGTTTATCAAAAATGGCTAAAAATGGCCTTTTCATTTAAAGTTACTTGTTATTTCCCTTAAATTAAAGACTTTTAGATATTTTTGATATTACATTAAAACAAAAACTATCATTTGGGGTAGATTAGGAAAAGGAATGTGGCTTCTGGCCGGGTGGGATGGGGGTATAGGACGTTAAGAGTTAAGTTAGTTGGTTAGATTTTACAGCATGTCAATCCATCTGTTATTTTATGCTGAAGACGTTTTATTCATTCTTGATGGGTATTCAAAATTTATTTTTAACTCAAATTTTTAAATACATTTTTTCAACTCATTTTTTCGTATTTAACCTATAGATGGAACCCTACTAGGTACTACCACTCCAGGTCAGAATGGACCTGGAGTAATGGCGATGAAAGGGTACTCCACATTCCCCAGAATTGGAACTTCACCATTAGATGCAGTCTAACGTCATACCCAAGACATTAAGACTCTCAGCTACTGCTTTCTAGGAAAAAATAAATTAAGAGGGCATTTTCTTTTTGGAACAATCAGATGAATTACTTAACAGAATTTGATCTGTAGATATCTTATCATAATGGAGATTGTGTGTTTGTCTGTCTGTAACCGAAACTATATCACTACACAAGTCACAATTCCCTTAGTCATTTACGTAACATTCACTATGATTTTATTCTTATTTAAATCTCAATTATTAATTGTTTTAAATTATGAATATTGTTGACCATATCTACTTACAATCAACATGTAATTGTATTTATATATATATACAACAAAATAGGGGTTTGCAATGTCAACGGGAAAGCTAATTTGCATATTGATATTAAAAAAAATTGATTTCACTAAATACGTGCTAAGTATTATTGATTTCTAATGGTTTAGTTTTATCTTAATGAATATGAACAAAAGACCCGGGGATACATTTTAAAAGAAATCCATTAACAAGAAGATATAACTGTAATTTTATTATTCATTTTGCATTTTAACTAAATAGTTAAATTTGGAAAATTTAGCAATTAAAAATGGAAGTGATTCAAGAGTAAGTTTCAGTAGTTCTATTTTTCGATGAAACCCACCTCTGTTTCAAATCTGTATATTTGCATTCTTATTTAGTTTCATTAGCCTTTCTACTTTGATATATTTTATTACATTAATACTTAAATACTTGTGCCCGGAGGGTGCATATATTTGCTAGTTCTATTAATATTGTATACATTCTGTGCAAAGATTAAAAAAAATGTTGTTTTTACTAATTGTTGGTTGGTTAGTTGGATTTTATAGCATGTCAATCCATTGGTTCATTTTATACTGAAGACATTTTTGTTCTATTAATTCTTGATGGTAAGTCATTTTTTCTTAAACACATTATTTTAAAACTCATTTTGTTCTATTTAGCCCATAGATGGGACCCTAACAGGTACTACCACTCCTGGTCAGAGTGGACCTGGGAGAAATGGTGATGAAGGGATACTCCACAGAGCTCCAGAACTGGAACTTCATGAGATAGAGTTTAACATCATACCCAGGACACTAAGAGTAAGACCCTCAGCCACTGCCTTCTAGCACCCATATGATAAAAGGGATTGGGGGTTTGCCATAAGGGCAATAGGGTTGGGACAATCATATAGGTGCTAGGGTTTGATGTGACCAGCCAATTGATTGGAGGAGGCCTCTTTGACCATCCATCTAGCCTAAGTAAGGGCCAAAATGGAGTGTTGCATATCATGGACTGTTCAACCACCAGGGTTCTATCCTTAAGCATCACAGGGCGCCACCCACAGCGAACAGGTGGCCCCATTGGTGGGGAGTGCAGTTGGTGTATCTAAAGCCCCACCGACTGAAGAATTTAAAACCCGAGAGCAATGATGACTTCCTGGAAGACTAATAAATTTCTACTCATCTTTATATTTTTTTTTCTTCTTTTTACACTTGGTTAAAATGTGTTGTACATATTCACAAACAGATTGAAAATACATGCATAGCCAACATATAAACTGAAAATTAAATGTTACATAATCACAGTACAAGTTACATGATAACTGATATATATAGTAAAATCTTTTTCGTAGAGTGTAGAAATTTCTTTAAATTAATAATCAAAGCATTTCTTTTAAACAAACCTCATTTTATCATGGTTGGAGGTGTATGGTGTAATGGTTAGAGTCGTAGGAAATGGACTTGTCAGCATTCAAATTCTGGATGAAGCTACAGTTCACATAGTGCTAATACCCTTGGGAAAGGTATGAATCCAACTACTCTCTCTCCAGCTATGGTAAATAGTAGGGCAGACTGGTTAGGCAACCAGTCTAGGAGAAGAAAAAATCTGAATTCAAACCTGTTAAACTCCACTTGGGGTGGTCACTACTAGAATAGGCTCGGTTGTAATTAGTGATCTATTTCACTAATTTAATAAATTTTAATCTAATTTAATAATTTAAATTTAATTTATATCTACTGTACTTGCTTCAGGTAACATGCTGTATGCTTTACTCTGGTGAAAATCCAAAGGACATCTCCATCATTGTCAGGAATCAACAGCTTTTGGCATACTTGTCATTGTGTCTGTGGAAAATAAGTGGCAAATTATCCTTCCCCCGGCCAGGATATGCATGTTGGGTTTAGAGTCCGCTTGTGAATTTCCTATTCCCTTCTATGAATTCACCACAGGTGAATTTGTTGGATGGAGCTGGCTCAACTGACCCTGGGTGAATGCCATCACATAATAGAACAAATATTCTGACTCACACTTGCATCCCATACACCTGAAGAGCTCTTCTTTCATGAATAACATGAACAATAAAATGAGCTCGCAAGGTAAGCAATGTGAGTTCAATTCTTATTCAAAGCTGCATCTTTATTCTGTATTCTCACACAGCAGTTGGGAATGGGGTAATTTATATTCTGGATAATCCACACCCAACATTTAAATTGCTTAAACAATTTTGTGTTTAAGCAGAGAGTTGTTAAAGAATAGGTAGAGGCATTCCAACATCTTGTAATGGTTGGCAAGCTAGTCTTGCAGATCCATTACTACTGAATAGCAAGTTCGATCCTCACTGGGCGACCACACTTATGGCTTTGTACCAAATCTAAGCTATGCTTGTTTTTTTTTTTGGGGGGGGGGGACACCTCATATGGTGCAATGGTTAACAAGCTTGATTAGAAGACCGTTGGCTAGTTTCTCAATGGGTGCCCCCACACTTTTGGCCTTGTGCCACAACTAAGATAACTAACTAACTAAAGAATAGGTAGTCTTTCCAAAGTTGAAATGTTGGCACAACACAATCCTTTTAAAATTTTTTTATCAAGGGAAATTTTAAAAGTAACTAGCATTTTACATAAGTTATAAAACTGATATTTTACATTTCATACATTTAAAAAAAATGGCCAATTTTATACATTAAAAAAAATGCAATATTTTCCTTTTTCAATAAATAATGAAATAATAATTTGTATATGTACTTATCAATTTTGAAGGTAGATGAAATAAAGTTACCAAAGATTAGTGCAAATTTGAACACGTCTTCACAAAAATCAAAATCAATCACCACACCCCTTTAAAGAAAGAAGTTTTGATCCGTGTAAATAACATTATATTTTTATGCAAATAACTAATGCAAAATATTTGAAAATCAACTTAAATACTAAAGAGAGTTTAGTACATCCCTCTTCCCTGGACAATTTATTAATCCCTCGAGAAATTATACTTTGACTGATGATTCCTTATTCGAGGTTTAGAAAAAAATAACAATAAACAAAAAAACATGTACAAATTAACAATGCTTTTTTAAAAAAAGAAAATCAGTAGTAGAAAAGTGTTTTAAAATCTCCGTAACTCAACACATGTAATAAAAAGCATAAAAATTTTATTTTGAGAAAAAAAGAAAAAGGAAATGAGATAAAAAAGAAAGAAAAATTTGAAAAAAAATTTAAAAAATACTGACTTATCATGAACTTATCAACGAGAAAGAGATAGATATGCAAACAAACAAGAGGATACTTTGCATTCTTTTCATCAGTAAAGTTTTACCCACTCCGGGTGGCCCAATGAGAAGACACATGTTGATAATAATTTCAATTGATTCCAAAAGATCATTCAGAACCGAATAAATAAGCGATGTTGTCAAGAGTTTACTTATTTTTATTGTTGCTACATGATTATGCAGGTTCATTCGTCTCCATTGTACTTCCGTCTGCTTGTTTATGCCGCATACGATATGGACAAATGAAAAAACTTAAAATATCTTTACTTCTCATTGTAGTCATAAAATTATCTTTTTATTCTTTTAGTTATTTTAAATTTGTTTAGATAATTTTTTGGATGTCTTATATTAAATATCGGTGGTACAAGGGTGGATTTATTATGACGTAAGTCAGCTTATTTATACGCCATATTTGCTGCTCGCTGCAGACAGACAACCCTGAGTTTAGTTAACCAGATTTATAATTTCTCTCAAAACAAAACTAGCTAGATAAACTTAATAATTTCCTCTGGATTTAAATATTACAAATACAAGACATGTTTGGACGTAGTTCACAATTCGACAAAGCTCTTGGTAAGTATGGATTTAAAAAAATATATATTAAGAACTAACCTTTAATAATAGTAAACCACTCATGAACTCGTGTTAAAAAGAAAAAAAGTTATTTACATTTTATTGTTTGAATCATTTTGAGATATACAAGAAAAGAAAGAAAAAATTATTTGGTTATTTAAAATTTTTCAATTATTATTTGTTAAAAATCTCGATCCATAAAGGAATTTTTAAAGCAATTCTACAATTAAAGCGTGTAGATCTTTTTTAGTAGTAACTTGCCTTTTATCGACTTAGTTGTGTTGTACATAAAAATAAACAAATGAAAAATTAATTTGAACGTAAATACAATTCAGCATGGATAATTAATTAATTGTATCAATGGATATCAAAGAAAAGATAAAAGATCAGTGTAAAAACTTAGCTCATTAATTTTTTGCTTTTTTAAATTTTTTTATTTTATTGATTTATCTATTTGATTTAGCCTATAATTTTTTTTTCTGAAAAGTCGCCGTTTTTGAAGGAGTTGGTTGAAACAGGTGACTCAGATAACACATAAAATTTAGCATTTATATTCAGAACAATAAATTAAATTATTATAATTTGAAATTATCAATGAAAAACAAAACACAAGCATTACCATACAAGCTGTCCCTTGGATATTATAAAAATAAAAATAAAGTAAACACTAAAAAAAAGTGTTTATTTTTTTTTTATTTATTTATTTGACTTACTACAAGAACATTTAAAAAGGGGGGGGGGGATAAAACCTAGTGACTTTTTTCAAAGAGGGATTCAGAGGAAAATTGTTTAATTTAATTCATTTTTAAGGAATTAAGAAATCAAATTAATTAAAACAAATTACAGTAAAAGAAAATCCATTGTTAATTTATTAAATTTAAAAGAATGTAAATAAATTATTTTAAAAAAGTTATTCCTTGAATTTTGATTCTTCAGAGAAAACCAAAAAAAAATTCCTGTTTTTATTTTCGTTTATTCACCAAATATTTTTGAGTCCAGCGTTTCCTCATCAATACTAAATTTTTTATTTGATTTACATTATTTTACAAGATTATGAATAATTAAATATTAAAAATATATATTTATATAAATTTTTGTTTATAAATAATGGCTTGAAGTATTTTATCATCAATTTTCTAACTTAACAAATGAAAATAAAAAAAATCTCGTAGTCATCATCGTCGACTTTTTTTTTTAAGCGCTGTGTATTTTCACTTTGAACTATAAGTTTTTACATGGCCATTTATTCAATATATTTTTTCGCATTTTTATCGACCGTAATTCTTTTCAATTCATAAATACCTGACATAAACAGATTAAAATTAGTCATTCTTTTTTTTAATGCTGAAATAAAATCTAATTTCTTTGTGTTTTTGTTAGTTCTGGCAATTATGGTCATTGATAAAATATTTTAAAAAAAATGGAATTGTTAACTAGGCTGGTAACATTTAGATTTTTTAAATGTCGACAGTCATGGTCAAACCCTTCTTTTATTTAATTTCTAATCATTAATTAGCACAAATAAATAAATTGAAGGATTTATTTGTTTGTTTGTTGTGGATCTAATTTAAAAGGAAGGATAATAATTGTAATTTGTTGACGTCATCTTTTTCATTTTTCAATAATTGTTCTTTCAACTGAGGGTAGACTAGTTGGGTTTGGCTTTTTGCTATCCATTGTATATTTTTTGCAATCATTTAAGATAGACTAATGTTTTGTTTTTTGTTTTTTACAAAAATGACTTCATATTTTTGACTGAAGACATTTTCTCCTGACTAGTCATGGAAACCTGGATTGCTGGTGACTATTCTCGAAGTAGTGGGTGGAGGAACAAAGATTTTTTGGGGCATTTTTTTTTTCTTCGTACTAAGTTCAACAAGTTATCTATGTTATTGTTCAAACAAAACTGCACATATTTTCTCTTGTGAAAGCAAAACTGACAGTCTATGATAAATTACTGTATTATTATTTAATTTCCAGACATGTAATTTCAACATCTAAAAGATTAATGATTAGAAATGAAATAAAGATGTTATTTATTTATTTATTTTATTAAAAAGAAAAGAAAAAAAAAGAAAAAAACATTAGTCATAAGTATTTAATAAAAAAAAAAAAACAGTAAACATTGTACGGGTTATGTTTTTATTTTTTGCTAATAAGACGAGGTTTTAAGTTGGAAGGATAGTAGCACTAGCAGTCAACTTATTTATTTATTTTTGAGTCCAAGTGGAGGAAAGTCAACACTAACCTTAACCTTATATACGTGGGTAATTATATGAGTGTGTAGTTGAGGTTCACCAGTATTGCGGCTTTAGTACTAACATAGTAGTAGGTGTGAGTGGATAAGAGATGATCATTATTTAACTGCTGTGGGTGAACCGTAAATGTTAGTAGTCGTAAAGGAGGAATTAGACAAAGAATAGTTGTCCACAAAACTTATTGAACACTGATTGGTGCTATCACAAATTACATTACTTTTTTTTCTCCCCTAGTCACTTTCTTTGTGTCATGTTGTTTTTCTTCAATTTATTTTCTTTCTTTCTGTTGGTCACAAAAAATGAAACTATGATGGCTACATTTGACCCGTCAAGGCAATATATGCAAAAAAAGACAAACATTATTTTGACAGTTGACCTAAACGATAATTTGGTATCAATCATAGATTTCTATTAATTGTTATTGTCTCAGAATTTTTGGTACTTGTAGCGATTCTTAGGTTTTTTTTTTTTTTTTTCCCATTTCCATATTGTTTTATTTCTACAGTTGTTTAATTCGGAGAGTTGCATTTTTAATTTTTAAACAACTGTTACCAGATATTATTGAACAAGCACTAAGGTTATTTGTCATATTTTCAAAATGACATTTTTCTATATCCTCATAACATAACTATAACAAAACTAGCATACCCAACCTAACCTCAATCATTGTGGTATACAAAAACTACATGATATTAAGTTAAAGAAGCCTTAAAATCATTGCTTTGTGTTCTCTATGTGAAATGATGTTTTGTTTCTTTATTAGTGTTTTCTTTTACCAAAGTGATGTAAGGAATAAATTGTCTAAGATTTATCAGGCTTTTTTTTCTTAGATCGCTGCAACAACTGGTAATGAGGTGTGCTAAAAGAAATCTGTAGTTTAATTTTGGGAATGATGAATATACCTGTTTGTTTATTATTTAAACGAATTGAGACATTTACATTTTTCGGAATTTTTTCTTTTTCTCCAAAAGAATCACAAAAGAAGGCAGTCTACGAGTTTATTTTAACATGATCTTTTGTCTTCTTTTGGTTATTATTATTATTATTATTATTATTATTACTTTTTATTTTGGTCAGGTTTGCATTTTAGCAGGGTGATTTTTTTTATTGTATTGAGAATTAAATCAACACAACAGGTTCTCTCTAAGATTACATACATGTTTGAAAAATAAATAAATAAAAATCAAAACCACCAAACAAACAAATCTTAGAGAAAGAAATAGTTGTAGCAAACAATTGTCAGGCAGGATATTAAGAAGAACCAGTAGAATATGGAGGAGGAGGTATTGCTTGTTGTTCCAATGTGCCTAATTGAATTATAATCTCATACTAGGAAAAAAAATAAAAAATAAAAAAAGATTCAACATCCATTTTGTTTTGCCAGCAAAGAAATTCAACGACACTTAAACAAAAAAAACAACAAAAAAAACAAAACAATTTACACTAATAATTCATTTTTTTCTTTGTGATAATAGAATTTCTATCAACCTTACTGACAAATATTTGTAAGTAGGTGATGTGATAGTGAAGAAGAAAAATAAAATTTTTGGTGTCAATGTGCTGTTGAAACAAATGATACAATTTGCAATAGAATTTTAGATGTTTTTTGTTTGCAATTGAAACATTAACCAAAATATTATTATTATTATTATTATTATTATTATTATTATTATCTGTTACAACAATTTAAAAAATGTATATTAATTTATGCAATGTAGCAAGGAGTATTATTTTGTAAATCAGTTGTTTCTTCTTGGGAACATTTATGAAATTCTAACCTCTTTATTCCTTAAAATGTAATTCTTTGTGAAAATTCTTTGAATATCCATACCTTATGCCTTCAATCTGTTTGAAACCAGCAAGATGTCTCATTTATTTGCAATTTGCCTTCTTGAACTGATTTATTTACAGCATATTTCTAAAACTGACATTTAAAAAATAAGAAAATATTAGTAGAAATCTTTACTTGTGGTGCAGTCTAAAATGTATTTTCTGGATATATTTTTGCTTTATCAAAATAATTCATTAGTGTGTATGTGTGTGTATGATGATAATATAATTTATATCACCCTTACTGACAAATATTTGCTTAAAGGCCAGCAAGTTGCTTCAGATATATAACACTTATAATCTCATAATTATTTGGAAATAAATAAGAGAAACTACTTATAAATATGATTTAATATGCCTAAATCTGATTTCTCAAAAGAAATCCAACCATTTTGGAATGTGTATGAATACCAACCTACACTATTATTACTAAGTTGCAAATTGGACTGGATATTGCTCTATTCTTCCAGTTTGAGTATTTTATTCTTTGTGGCAACACAAATCTCACTGTGATATGCAATTTTTACTGTGTTGTAGTAACATACACAAGTACAAAACATCTTTATATAGATTAACCTATATAAGATAAAAATCCATTCTATGTATCTATATCAACTGATATAGTTTTTATCTGATCATGTCACACTTTTTTGTGGAAGTAAATATTCATCATTCAACACTGGTTTTAAAATGACAAATATTTATTTTAAATTATTTCTTTTCTAGATTATTTTAAAAGAGGTTTTTGAATTTTACATATTCTCTCACCTTTGTTGATTTTTTATGCTTTATTTGGTATATATATATATATATATATATATATATATATATATATATATATATATATTTTATATAGTTTATCAATCTAGTGTTAAGAAAAATAAATAAAATTATAACATTTGGAGTCTACTATGTAGGTTTTCCAAATTCATAAGCTTTGTCTATTCTTTTATAACTAGCTTTACTCTATTTTATTATTGTTCAATAGTTTTTTGTATTTTTAAAATTTGGAGGTTTTGATGACACTTTATACTATATGTTTGTCTTGAATTGAATCATGGTAAATTGTATGTTTTTTTTTCTTTTCTGAAAAAATGTAATTCTAAAAGTCTCCTCTCTCATGTTTAAAATCTATATATATACAAAATGTCAGTTTAAGTTGCAGGATGACATTTTTTTCTTATGATATATATCTATTTGATTTATTGATTATTTTAATTTTATTCTGATTTTCAAATATTTTCTCTGTATACAAATGATTTATTTGAATCTCTTTATTGCCTAAATGATTACAGAATATACTGAAACAGTATGAAAATATAAACTTGTTCATTATGGCAATTTATGTATTTTAAAGTTGTTTTTTTTTTTTTGTTTTTGGTGAATGATTGTATTATTTAAAAATTTTCTATATGCTATGATAATTTAATTCTAATTCAATTGGATCATGGTATCTTGTTTACCATAATCCTCAATAAATATGCTGTGTCATTGGAAAAAAAAGAGAATAGCCAATTAGTTATCAGTGGAATTAGTTTGTTGCCATTTTAGTATCATGATCTAGTGAGAGTTTAGAAACAGTTAATCAAGTGAGGACATTTGTTTTTGTCATTGTTTTCTGGGCCATTTATATTGAGACAACGGAAAAGGATTTTTAAAAAAAATTATTTATTTTTTATTCAGTTAAAGATTTAATTTAAATTGTTTCCAAAACTGTAGCCATTCATTGTGGAAGAAGAATAAATTGTGTGAATAAGGCGAAAATTCTTTATTAATCAGTTTATTTTTTGTATAGATTTTCTGATATTGTAATCCAATATCTTGTGAGATAGCTCATGTATCCAATTTGGATACATGAGCAATCTCTCAAAACTTTGCAAAAGTCATGTTAACAAAAGTAATTTGTAACTCTTGTCCCAGAGGCCAAGAGTCAAATTTAAATTTTCTTTTTCCTCCAAGATAGATTTCCAATCAATTATTTTTTTTTTTGTTTTTTTTCATAAACAGGATTTTTTAAATCATTTTTTTTAACTGATTCAAAAATGTTCAATTGTGATTTTTTTCCTAATAAATCACAATGAATATATATTATGAAATTGACAATAGGATATTTTCAAGGTGTTTGAAATATCAAAATATTTGACAGTTCTACTGGAATTTGTATGTATTGTAATATACAAAAATATGATAAGCAATCTCAATGTTAGCTTATTTGCTTATCATCCCATTATTATTCTAATAATAATAATATTTCCTGTTGATAATTATGAGAAGTTATTAATCTACCAGAAATGTATTTGTCAATTGAATCTTGGCATTCAAGTTATTTTCAGTGGGTCTTGTTTTCCTTGACAATAATTGAGGACCTACCATCAGTTCCCTCTGTATCACAGTATTTTAACTGGTCTTGTGACAACAAAAAGCTGCATATATAGTATTCCATGTACAGTTTTAGTTAGGTCTTTTAATATGACTTAAATGCATATAAGGGAATTGGAGGCATGTGGTGTAATGATTATTGTCATAGGAAATACACAGCGAGACGAGTTCAAATCCTGGACAAAGTTGTTTGCAGTTCACATAGTGCTAATACTCTTGGAGAAAGGTATGCATCCAACTATCCTCCCTCTAGCTATGGGTAAATAGTAGGACAGACTGAACTCTTTAACCAGAGTATGGCAACCAGTCTAGGAGAAGGACTCTGAATTCAAACCTGAAACTGACCTTGTGTCACATCCTACTCATGCAGAAGAGTTAGGTAAATATGTATAAGGGGATTTTCACCACCTTGAAATCAGACTTTAGGAACATAACACCCCAGAGCGGGGTGGAGAAATCTGGTTTATCAGACCCCATCTGGAAGAAGAAGGTCCAAGTGATTGACCATGGAATTGTCATAATTGATTTGTCTGTCTGTTGTACGTTTATGACCCATTTATTTTGCTCTCTGCCATTTGTATTATTTTCTCTCTCTCTCTCTTCTACACCTGATAAGGGCTGAAAAATGGATGAGCCAAAACATCAGTTATCTGAAAAATATCTGATTTGTTTATATCTAAATAGATTTAAAATCCTTTTACTGGGATATTTCACTCATGGTCCCTGTTGCTACAAATTTTATAAGGAAGATTTTTATTTGAATTTTGGTTGTAAATATTAGGAAGTTGTATAGAATTGATAAGGTTTGGTTTGGTTTTTTTTTTAACGCCATATCAACTCCTTATGGGTTATTTAATGTCAAAATTTGATTAATTTCTAAATGTTTGGTCACAATCATAAACTATATTTTCAATGTTCCATTGCATTTTTTTAAGTTACACCTTTTTATTTATCTATAATCCTTTGTTTGCAAACAGTTATATGGTTTCATGTATTCCTATCCAATACTAATAATTTTTAAACAAATCTATTTAACCCATTGATGGGACCCTTAATAGTTACTATCACTCTGGGGCAGTGTAAACCTCTGGAACTGGAGCCTCACCACTAAATGCAGTTTAGTGTCATAACCAGGACACAGGATTAATAAAGATTAATAGAAAGCTTCTATTAAATGTTGAAAAGCTATACCACCTTGCTAATTTAAAAAAAAAAAATTTTTAATAAAACCTTGTGGGAATCTGAAAATATTAATGATTTATAATCTTTTCAGATTTGTAGGGATATGTGTGGAACTGTTTAAAATGCCTTTTTTTGTGGGAGGGGGGTTTCTATTATTTCCCATTTGATAAGGAGGAGCTATGTCTATATGTGGATTGTTTTGGATGTGTTAAGCTCTTTACAGCTTATAGTACAATGATAGTTAATCAAAATGACTTGAAATCTGGGATAATGGCAGTTGAGTGGCAGATATCTCAAAATATATTAAATCAGTATTATTCTGTTTTCTGGTAATATTATCCTTTGCTAGTTTCTGTCATTGATAGATTTAAACATATTTATATTGCATTTCTATTTTTAACGCCTTTTTAAATAGCAATTCTAGAAATGTTATTTTAAGCTGTTTAGGGAATGCTATACTCTACCAGCCACCAGATGTTACATTTTTAATAAGTTGCTATAAGGCAGATTTAATCAGTCATTTACTTTTTAAAATGTATCTTTAGTTGGAGTAAATGACTTCATCAACACTAGCTCTATTGACTGTTAATGTTTAACCTACATCATTTTTTGACATATTGCCATCAATCTCTTAACTTTTTATCATAATATACATCACTAATATTTAATGAAAGTTTATCCCCCCCCCTTTCTCTTACTTTGACCTTTTTGTTCATTTGTTGTTTTTTTTTATATGTATTTTTTAAAATTCCATTTTCATCATAAGAGCATTGTTTTCTTTTATTTTTCTATGAATATGACTAATTCATACCTTTTGGTAATTTTGAGATGAATCCTGATTCTAATTATTAAGACAAGTTACAATAACATTTTGGACAATTCATTCTATGGCTTTATTCAGGTGTGTAATTCATATTGAAAAGTTTAACTTATGTGATTTTTTGGAAAAACCAAAACCAATATTTCTCAAATTTATACAAAGCGCGCACACACACACACACACACACACAGAGCAATTACCAGCAAGGAGGGTGAAGACCCAACTCTAGCTAGCTCATCACATTAACTGGCCCAAGTAATATTATTCTATTTACCACCATACTTTATTTATGAATACTACTCTCGCCTTAGTTTCAATTCAAAATATCACCAGACAGATGAATAATCCTACATCATTGTTTTACGCATATTTCTCTGTCAAACCATTCCATTTGATTATTTTATCTTGGGTGACTTCTGTCTTCTACCTTCCACGGTAATGATTGGATATCCAAAAAGCTAATCATAATCAGACAAAAAACTCTTGAAGTATGTTGGCACTCACCATAGAAGGAATACTTGTTTTAAGGTATTCAACAAGACTATTTTTCAATAGTGTGCCTGCTTCTCAATGTCTAGAGGTTGTTGGCAATTGTCTTAGGAAAAGTAACTGTAGAGTGTCCCAACCAGCTTCTGCATTCCTAAACTGCATTAAGCAGAAGAGAAAAAAACATATCTAATGCACTTAGATAGCCCTGTAACCTCACAGAAATTTAAACATCTTTTCTTGTTGCATTAGGTGAAAAGGAAGCTATGTGAGAGTCAGTAAGGTTTGAGATGAAGATGTGAGCCAAACATTGGTAATGTTCTTTTATTTTGAAATTGCTTGTTACAAATAAAGAGACATCATCAATGTAGGCCATATTTATTCTTGCACAGCAATTTTATCACACCTATGAGGAAGTGTCTGGTAATATTTCACTGAGCCAACCAGTTGTAGATCATTGTCTACACAGTGACAATATGTGATCATCTCTAGTATGGCTCTTCCATGCAGAATTCTGACACCATTATTGCCTCAGGAGATATCCTTTTTAACCTAACCCTAATCTTGCCATTATTCTGTTTGTGTTGATTCTCTACATTCTCATTAAATGAATTCCGTCATAAATCACTTTAATCTTAGATTTCAAATGTCACCATCTTTTCTATCTTTGATCCTAGAAATTGTCACTGTCGAACAAAAATACATTAAACTCTAATAACCATCCATCTTTTGATTTATTTTATTTTTTATGTCACAATGAAGTCTTTTGTGCATATTAAGTTTGAGGATTCTTCAATAGATTTCCTCTTTGAACTGGAATTGACACAGTCAATCACTGTATTAGCAAGTTTTTGATTTTTCAGTACATTTGGGTTAAAGTACATTGGTTTAGTACATTTTGACAAATAATTTCTGTTGTAAAAATACAACAGTTGTTATCAGAGGTCATTTTTTAAGGTGGTGAGGAGTTGAATGAAGTGGATGAGGTGGTAATCGGGAAACTGATACTTTTTTGTGGATGACTAATTCTCTACATTGTGATCTGATGATGTCTTTCCACTCTCTTAAAATAATACTTTCTGGATTCAATATCTTTTGAGGAAAGGGGGTTCAGATGGGTCTTGTCTATTTTAGTGGGACTGCTAATGGCATTAGTGTTTCTGAAGATGGTCATTGGTCATTTTGTTGATGTTGAACATACTGGATCCATGTGGGTGCTCAGTTATTGGAATTGAACCATTTTGCTGAAATTTGCAGTTAGAAGTTGGCTAGAAAAATAGATGAGTAAAGAAACATTCCTACCTGCATTTTTGCTGAAATCAGTGGACATTGACAAATTTACACCATAACCGGTTTAATTCACATTTATTGAGTATTTCTGATCAAATCTTAAAAATATTTATATGGTTGAAAAAAGAAAATAATCTTTCTAAATATGTAATTTCCATGTGTTTTTATCCATTGAATAATTTTTAAATGGTATTTTGCTTCGAACAGCCGAAAACAGAAAAATTGAATTTTTTTTTCTGAGGGTAAATTTTACTTGTTTGTTTGTTTCACAAAATCAAAGAGCGTAATCTTTATCAATATTCTTGAAATTGTATATTTAATTAGAATACACCTTAAACTACATAGAGGAGTTGTTTTTTTCTTCTTTGACCTTTGGAAGCAAAACCACTACCAACGAAATTTGACACAGGTTCCTTCAAAAAGTATAAGATGAGAAAAAAAGAGCACTATATCCTTAATAGAAGATACTCTCAGAATTATTTTGATATATAATGTGTGACATTTGGATGATGGTTAATCATCAATTTTTTGTCAAAGGTTGAATTTTGGAAAAAAAAACAAACTTAAGATATAGTATTAAAACATGAACAAAACACCCAATCCCACACCACCCGGCCAGGCTTTGTTGAAAAAAAAAAAATTATGTAAATAGGTACAGTATTTTTAAGTTCAAAGTGATGTTATTTATTTAAATCAATACTATATATGTGTATACATGCAGTATTAAAATGAAAATGTTGAATAATCTTGTAAACTTCTTTTAAAAATTGTTGATATCCGTACCTCTTATTCTCTAAATAATGGATTACAGCATAGAGATACATACAATTTGAGTGCAGAATCAGAAAGAACAAAATCATGTCCACTTTTGTACCCCCAATTTTGGGGCTTTAAATTCTTATAACTTTTGAACTGCTGAGGGTATTTGCATAATTCAAACAGTTTTGAACTCCATTTACAGATCTCTATAACTAATGTGATTAAATAAACAATAACCTCAAATAAAAAAATCAACTGGAATGCTACTGTGATAGTGGTGGCACTTTTGGTAGTAGAAGTAAGCAATATGGTGGCTGCATTTTATAAGAGTTTCTAGGTTTTCAAGGGTTATTGGAGTTACTGTTATTCTATGGCAGATTGAAAAATCTGCTTACGGAATTAACATAATATAGTCATATCCCATTCCCAAATCATTAGAGAATATAATCTCTAATTTGTAGGAAATAAGATGTCATATGATTTCCAGTGACATAGTAATGCATCATATCTGTCATTTACCCCAGTCTTTCTTTTACTAATATATTCCTATTTTAATTTTATAATCTTTTATTTCTAGTTCTCTTAAACAATCATTTTCAGTCAAATATTTCACATGGAAAGATTTACCCCTTTACCAATTTACTGTAATTTGACTTCTAGCATGGTCAATGAGTATTTGTTCTTTTGTTTATTATAATCTTAGCTTTTCTGAAGTCTGTGATGGAGATGGACACACTTTTCAATTTCTTCTTACTTGGTCAACTAAGAACCTTGCTTCTCTTGTCCATAACGAAATGGGTGTTATTAACTTTTTTCACCAACTTACTCAAATCCATTTACTTTTGGAGATTTTTTTTTCTTCCACATATTAAGGGAGTTTATTTTTCAGGTCTTTTGAGTATACCCCACATCGTCTCTGAATTATCATTGACCATGAATAATTTAAACAGTAAAGTTGGAGAGGTCTATTGTCCGTATCAACAGACAGCAAGAGTATATCCCACTTTTTTTTCTTCAGCAATTTGAAGTCTCGTGGTTCTTCTGACTGAACTTAGCTCTCTCCATCTGACAGATTTTTTTAACAGCTCAGACCAGCTAATGAGAACCTGCTTTTATCCCAAAGTAAGATGATTGGGCTTTGTATCACATTTGAGGGGTGGAGCTACAAAAATCCAACCTTGAGCCTTCTTTTATCAACTAGTGCTATTCTTCTGCTCTAGAAATCAAGTCCACACTGGGACTCCTGATAGTTTTGATAGATATATCAATTTAGTGGCTTGCAGTGACCTTTGACTGAATCTGTAAACACAGTCAGTGGAAATAATATATATACAATATTTTGGTTTTAATGTTTCCCATTTTAAAAAAAAATCATTTCTGATGACTTAGAAAAAGAATTTTCCTTTTTCGTTAAAAATAGTAAAAGTCATAAAAAAAAAATGCTGTGTTACAATACAACAGGTTTACTCTATGGGATCTACAATTGAGATGTTTACATATTCAAAAGAATGATGATGAGAAGGAGAGAAAATAACTAAAGATTAAAACTAAACTAATAGGTGGCAATAAATTCCATTCTTTTTACCAGAATATTGCTTGTAGCAGGGTGAAGTGAGTCAATAAAGATATGAGAAAAGCAATCTTTTTGCAGATGAAATATGGAAGTAAAAAAAACTAGGTGGGTTGGGAAATAAGAAGTCAAATGCTTTATTCATTTCTCTAATTAAAAAGAACCAGTTGATTACCTTAACCAGAGGATGTTTTGTGAGACAAAACTCTTCTGCTTTGTCACACTAGAAAATAAAAATAAAAAATAATTAATTCTGGTCCCTTACATAATAAGCTTGTTTCATTTACCTAATTTTGTTGAACTCCTCAAATTCAAACTTTACTAGTTGCATTGGAAATGAATAAATGATCAGATTGTAATAAGTAAAAATAATTTCATAGATTTCTTTTAGTTGTATGCTCTATCTACTATTCTAACCTCAGCCAGCAGAATGAGAAACACCAACTATTTCAACTTGAATAATTGCCATTTTATACTGTACACATCAATGGACAGGAACTGATCAGGCACCCTGCAAGTTGTCAGTTTGTTGACATAGTCCCAAAGTGAGTAGTCCATGCAACTGGCTCCTCACCAATTACATTCAGACTTCTGTTACATTATGGCGGGTTGATTTTGAACTTCTTTTTTTTTTCTTGTTAATCGCAATTTAACTCTGTGAAAGCAGGGGTTTGATGTGATAAAAACTGACACCAAAAATTAGATTCTTTGCTTTTACTAATTTTTTAACATTTAGTTTTAAAGATTGTCTACACAAAATACCTAATTTCTGTGGGTTTTTGCATTCAAAATAACTTCAAAATTTTACTATTTCAGTAATAAATCCAGATAGAATTGATATTTTTTTTTGTATTAGATACAATGAATGGAAAATATGTTAAAACCAGAATTCTCCCAGTATGAATCACCACAAGCAAAATATGCCCTTTTTTATTGTATTCAATAAATAACTAAAAATTGTAAAAGATTACAAAATAGGCTAATTATTGAATAAGTTTATTGCACCATAATACTGCTGGGTACAAATTATAGGACAAAATGTTTTAAATTTGCATTGTTCATTGAACATTATACTAAAACAGATTCTACTATATAACACACTGCATCATAATATAACTAAATTATTTGATATAATTTCCCTTTGAAGTAAATGAAGGTCTTATTTGATGGCACAATGATTTGGTAATGTGCCTGTCTTGCACCTTGTCCATATAGTTGGTGAAGCTTCAGTTGTTAGTTTTACTGCTTTTGCAACATCTTATGAATGTGCAGATAAATTAGGAAACTCCAATATTGTTCCATTCATTAAGACTCTAGTAGTTCATTATTTGGAAAGTTTTATGCACAGGTTTACAAACTCCATTTTATGAGAGGTTAATCAAATTTGACCCGTATGTAGCTTCAAAGTTTATGGATGTAATTTTTTTGGACCATATGACCTTTAGGCACCCCTTTTGCGATCGTTTCATAAGGACATTTTTTTCATTTACACGGTCAAAATCCGGTTGTTGGTTAGGGTTAGTTTTAATTAAAAAAAAAACTCTAAAAATCATCTGTTAACAAACAACCAGATGTTGACGTGTTGTAAATAAAAATTTCTTATGAAACAAGATCGCAAAAGGGTGCCTAAAGGTCATATGGTCCAATTTTTAATCTCTTCTTGGTGGCTCACTACCTCTGAAACAACAAAAATTATATTTTTATTAGAAAATTTACCCATATTGGTTTATTTTTGTGATGTAATTTAAAATGAACTTTTAGAATTATTCTTGTAAATTGACTTAATAATATTTTACTTACAAAATAGACACATTGTTTTTTTATAGACTCTTCCTTCATCTCAAATTCGTCTGATTCAACATTAAGAAAATAATATTTTCTGGAAGCAAAGCAAATACTATTGTGTCATAATTTCTTTAATGCAACATTCTCTATTTCAGTCAACTGTTGCTTTATTCTCTGGATTATATTATGATATACACTTGTTGGTTATAAATTTATTATCCCTTTTAATCTCAAACCAACTGAATATACTTCAATTATTAATTTTACAAAGTTGTGCAATTTATCTCAGTTTTGGTTAGAAAGTCACATTTGATCATGTAAAAGGTTTACACAGGCTAAAGTTAGCCATCTTGCTTGATTCAGAAGCCCAATTTTCCATTAGTAAATTTATGGTTTACTTTCCCTCAATAAATCCCTACTGCATATTTTAAGTTAGTTGCTGGTCACTACTTAAATCATTCATTGCCTCTGCAGTAAGATATAAATTATCCAGAGGGCAATGATAATGGCAAATTCTACTTGAGACAAATCCTAGTAATCACTTCCACTAAGTTTCCCTAATAGGACCATAAAAGTAGTATGGCTTCTTGTAGTCACATGAATGGACTTAAAAATAGCTCTAAATTGAAGTTCATTTTGATGAAAGTGAACTGCCAATGGTGTGCAATTTCCTTTTTAAGTTTTTTTCTCCATAGCTGTAACAATCCCTGCTTCACAACTAGTGTTTGTGCTGGTATTTACACAATAAACTGCCTTAATAGCATTGTTGAATTTTCTAGCAGCACCATCCTCTGCTAGAACACCAGTTGCCCAATGTTAGGAGTAACTGTGGGGAAGACAATCTACTTTCAGTGGTGAAAGTTAAGTGTCTCTCAGGTCTTTTGCTTTTCTTTATTTTTTTTTTTTTTTTATTTTTTTTTTTTCACAATTTTCCTCTAACCTCCTCATATTGCAAAATGTCCTTATCAAGTCTGCAATCAAACATATTGCAGATGAGATTTCATAGTTCTGGACATGCTTTTGATGGCTAATTACTTACTGTTGCCTTTCCCCTGTCTATTTTTTGATTTATCAAAAATAATGTCTTTTTTAATTAATGCTTGATGAAGAAGAAAGCCCATTTGTTGTATGTCTATAGAAGAGCATAAGCAGGGCATGTCCCAAGGCCAGAAGATACATTACCCTAATAAGTTGCATAGAATATCTAGGGATTTTAAAAACGACTGTAATGTCCCTTAGACTATCTCCCTTGCTCAAAACTATCACTTGGTTGTTTCTTTACTAGAAGACGTGGAAAAAATATTGGATTAGTGGCAACATGTGAAGAATCTTGTGATATCTTCAGTCTGCTCGTCTAATCTCTGTTTAGGTACATTTTTTTTGTATTTTTGACAGCACCTTCGTCAATAGGTTCAAGTTGGAAAACTACCTTTTGGTCCTGTTTCCTCTCTGATATTTTAATATTCCCTCTCTTCAATTGAAACCTGAAATTTGCACATGTTTATAACAGATTGAACATACTTGAAAAAAATATTAATGAAAATCACAAATATTATTTACCAAAAAGAGAAAAATTATCAGGGATAAATTTATTATTTTTTTAATTAAAATTTTGAAAATGTGGATATGAACTAGTTCATATTAAACAAATAATAATATCAATATAATAAACAACAACCATAGATTAAACATTATCTTTGTTAAGAGGACAACTGCACAGATGTGCCTGTTTGGCAATTTTCTTTATTGCAGTTTACAGAAAAGTCATCCGATCTTAAGACCAGCAGTTTACAGCAACATGAAGAAAATATCAAATATTGTCAAGATGTTCCTCAATTCTTTTCACTTTGAGTGAAAACAAACATGTTTCAAATAAACACCAGTCACTTTGAAATACCAAATTATGTAGATTAAACAATTTTCTTTCTCTCAAATTGATTTAGTCTGTTGCATAAAAACAAAGAAACTTAATTTTTCAAATTAAAAATAGTGTGGTCAATCATAATTTAATAAAGTTTATAACAGTGAAAACTTGATAATACTCATCAAAAGAAAAGAGTCGTCGACAAGATTCATAAACAAAATATATATTTATTTCTACTGTTGATTAAATGAAGAAATTTCTTGTTTTTTTTTGGGGGGGTATTGAGAATTAAAATTAGTCTAATTTCTTCCATTGAAAAATAACAAAACTTGAATTCCATATGAGGAAATAGAAGTAATCTTTTATCACTGCCAATGACTTAGCTACATTATATTTAATCTCCATTTTTTTACCTTTTATACATTGAATATTTTTATATCATTCATATTTCTGATTTATTTTTATTTGGTTTATTGAGAACAAGGCAAATGTTGCAATTGGGAAAAAAATTTCTAAAGTGAAATTTACACATTTGTTTTCCATAAAGGGTATGGAATTTTTTAGTATTAAATCTTTCACTGATAACCAGAATGACGTTCCAATTTGAATCAAATTGAGCAAATGAGTTTAAAGAGTAACAATTTTAAAAATATTTTGTCATTATTTATCATATCAAACCCCAACTTTCATATTCAACACACTACTACAGTTCCAAAATCAACCTGCCCTTAATGTTACATTGTTTGCAATCAGGCAAATCTGTCCTGATCACTTATAGCTTAAGCTGTTTAGAGCCACTACCTTTTTGAACCTGTTACAAGGTGAAGGAAAATTCAGTTGTTTTAATTCACACCTGGTACACAAGACCACATCTTGATAAAGATTTATGTATAAACATCAAATAGAATATTTTTATGTCTTTATTCAGTCACATATGTAAAATAAGATCCTTAGATATTGGAATAAAGCAAATTCAAAGTTCTTTTTATTATTTATGTTTGATTAATTTCAGTTATTGCTATGTCTCTGTGGAGCTAACCCAAATTATTTCAAGATGTAGATTGCCCATGATTTTAAAGTTGGTTATGGCTGCTTTTAAAAACTTATGCTGTTGTATAAAAGAGAAAAAGACAAATTCCTAAAAACTATTTCAAATTAAAGAGATTGTGAAAATTTGACTGGCAGAAACCATTATGAAAGTATATTGTATTTCTTTTAATAAAATTAAAACCTCTTTCTAATGATATTGCTGGAGCAAGACTCTTATTTTGATTTAACTTACAAACTTAATTTTGAAATCTTTTATCAATGAATTCTGATTAATTCGTAAAGAACATCATTCTATTAAAATTAGGTATTTTATATAAATGTATTGGAAATGTATGAATATAAAAATATTCTTTAACTTAGAAATTTTTTTTTTTAAATTGCTTTTATAGTTATAAAGATTATTTATATTTTTCAAAAAATAGTAAGTACTTTAAAAAAATTAAAATCAAAACTGAATATATTGGGAATGTATATAAGAAAATGTTTATTTTTAAAACAGATGCTCAGTTATGATTAAATGTACAGGATTAAATACAGGTATAGTAAATGTTCATATATATACAGATCAATATGTGTACAGGTTACAAAATAAATAGGGTATCAGCAGTAATTAGACCCTTCCAGCTGGGAAAATTTGGCTCGGGACCGCCCTTGGTGGCAGCAGGCTCTTTGTAGTGGACTGTTCATGTCTGAAGCCATCCTGGCGCAACACCGTGAAGCCAAGAGGTCAAGAAGAAAGCAGTGGCAACAAAGCATCGGCTCAACATCTTCAGGGACAGCTTTCACATGTTTTTCGGATTTCAGTCACAGGAGGTGCTGTAACTTCAGGGACACAAGAACTATATAGTCTTCCGAGACTACAATGACATGATCAGCAGTAATCAGACACAATATTAATATACTGTACAAGGTGTGTTTAAAAAGTCTCTAAACTAAATCTGTTTGTTTTTTTTAATTCTAAAATTTAGATGGAGACCTGCACACTTGAGCAACATATATAAAAAAGTGATTTTGGTTAGACATTAAACTGTTGCCTAGATGAGTCAATGCCAATTTTTGATACTCTTAATTAGTAGTTTTTGGTGAAACACAAGGTTGTGCACGTGCAGTACCCTCCCATTCTTTTCAAACCTGGCACAGTGCAATCTATTTTCTTGTTTCCTAAATTAAAAATTCATCACAAGAGTCAGATATGAGGATGTAGAGGACATTAAAATAAAATATAGTTATTGTATTTCTTGTTAACACAACTTCATGCCAGATCAAAAAAGAGTTTTGGGAGGTATTAGGGAAAATTCATTGGAATAAATGTATTGAATGCAAAGGGGACGAATAGGAAGAAAATTAATTTTTCATTCATTGTTCATTTCTGTCTAGATAAATAAAGCTTCAATCTTGATACCTTTTGAACATACTTCATATATTAAAGTTAAAATAGGCTTGAACCATTGCATGTATGTGATGATACAGATGGCAATACCATCATGTGATACATTATTCCATGCCTTCATCACTTGTTGATGCAATTTAGCAACAGTTGTAGGTGGGCTATCTCATTATGTCTTATATATGTTCACTGAAAGTCAAATCTGACAATTGTGCCAGTCAAGGAAGTTGTCAGTAAGCATCATTCAACTGGAACAGCATGTTGCCATTTTGTTGCAGGTATGGTAGCAGAACGAGTCAATGTTCTTGATTTACCTGGTTCTGATCAAGGTTTCTCAAAAAAACAAAAAACCCACTAAGGCAAGAAGAGTTTTAACTCGTGGTGGCTCACACCAAAATACCAGGTGTTGGGCCTGTGTATCAACTTTGGAAGATGTCACTTAGTCTGTTACATACACAAATTACTATCACCTGTATAAAGACAATACCAGCACTCATCACTGAACATTTAATCGCCAAGGTGACACTCTCGCAATACTATGTTGTGGCATAAGTGGAAATCAAGTTAGCAGCATGTGTGTTCATGGACCTCTTGGCTTCACAGTTTTGCGCCAAGGTGGCTTCAGACATGAACAGTTTTGCTGGAAGTAAGCAATTTTCACTGGTCTGTGTTGTGACACTCCTGGGGGTCACATTTGTTCTGATTGTGTGGTGTGGATGCTGCAGAGTTTGCCACTGTTGCTCTCACAATGTATCTATCTTGGTGTGAGTACTGTGTGACAATGGTTAAGTGAGAATACGGTCAGAGAAAAAAGGGAGGGATAGAATGTGTTAATTCCAGGCATATGTATATGGGTGGGTGTTTGTCCTTTAGGGAGACAAAGGATCAGTCAGGTAAAGTTTAAGAGAATTATACGGCCACCATGAAGTTAAGCCAGTTAGAGATATCTTTAGGTGGCTGGTTTTAAGAGAAAATGGTCTTGAAAAAGTTAATTGTCTGAAAAGTGGAGACACTGAGATTGATAAAAAAAGTAATAGCTATAATTTTATGAGAAAAAACAGCCACAATGTCCGAGAAGAAAAGTAAGTTTCTGGGTGTTCAAATCCATGGGGGTGTGTAGGGGTGAAATCTGTATATATTCAGCCAGTTCAAGCACCTTAGCCAATTTCAGACCAGCCATTGGAGTGAGAGATTGTCCCAGTAGTAGTAGATAGAAAATAGGCAGGGACCCATCAGTGAAGCCAGCAATCAACTTATAGTTAAGACATCTTTCTTGCCAGCTGACAACATAGAATTAAGTGTCCTCTGCTCCACCACAAACTGCACAAAGTGTCACACCTTCCTCCTCCATTAGCATCCTGTTATTAAACTTTGTATTGTGTTTCTCATCCTTGTGAACCTGCCTCTAACTTGTACCCTTTGAAGCAGCCAGCACAGAACCTTACAATGTGGGGTCATCGACATTGTGAACCTTTGTTGCATGAGTGCAGACCAGGTATTATCACAACTGCATGCCCACCCAAAATCTTTACTGCAGGTATAGGATTATATATATATATATATAAAATATGTTGTAGGAAATGGACATGGTGAGACAATTTCAAATCCTGGATGCAGCTGTTTGCATTTCACAGTGCTAATACCCTGGGGAAAGGTACAAATCCAACTATTCTCCCTCCAGCTATGGGTAAATAGTAGGCCAGACTGGGCTCTTTAACCTTACTATGGCAACTGGTCTAGGAGAAGGAAAACTCTGTATTCAAACCAAAGGGTCTCTTTTCTCTTTAGTCAAAACTATTTTGAGAGCTCCTCCTCCTCCTCCTCAAAAATTTGACTATTGTTGCTAATATCAATGCACCATATAAAACATATGCAGCAATTCTTCAAAATGACAATTCAAAGGCCCACAACTCTACCCCTCTCAAATGGTTCTAATGGAATAAAAGAAGCGCATATGCACCTCTTTCATGATATTCAACCTTATCCGGTTCCCACTAGATCACCGAAGTTTAGCAGCGATAAGCCTATTCAACACTTAAGCAACAACAGGTACTGTAAGCAACCCGAGTCCTTTGTTTATCAAAATGACTTAATTCAGCATTAAATGACCCGAAAAGGGTTGATATGCTGTATAACAACCAATCCACCTTATCCCAGCATGCATCAATCCCTAAAGATTACACACTGATAGTGCATAGGTATGAGTGTTATCACAAAATGGATGAGGAATTTTATCAGAATATCTGCTATGTTCTAGCACACACCTTCTGTAACCAGGTGAAAATTCTGCATCATCTTTAAAAGTGTTGCAATTTCATTTTTTGTTAATGTATATTGATAGATTGTTTACTATTTAGTTACCATATAGTTTGATTCTGCTCAGAAAAAAAAAAAATTATAGCTAAAGAGATTTTTTTTCCTTTCTTTTCAGCTCTATCAAATTTTGAAATAAAATTCAATTGAGTGATTGAACTTTTTCAAAGCCAAAGTACAAAAGTACTGATATCATTTGCATCTTTTTATTTTATTATGAGTATCACTGTTTATTTGACAGTCATCATTGGTGAATCACAGAATAAAATTAGAACAAATCAGAAGTTATTTTAGTTAGGAGAAATTGTATCTGTAGAATAGAATATACTTCAGATGAGGTGGGGAGAAGACAGAATAAGCAACAAAGCTTAATAAAG
The DNA here is from genome assembly GCA_023376005.1 of Doryteuthis pealeii. Taxonomy (NCBI): domain Eukaryota; kingdom Metazoa; phylum Mollusca; class Cephalopoda; order Myopsida; family Loliginidae; genus Doryteuthis; species Doryteuthis pealeii. The sequence continues at coordinate 54,412,865 of CM042143.1, read as the reverse complement.
TTTACTTTATATAAACAAAAACAAAATGGGGTTGTATATGGAAAATTTACCATTGAATTGGATATATTTATAGTTTAGTCCTTTTAGTCATCGTTTACTAAGTTTAGTTTAATTTAGTACAAGGTCAGAAGTATGTATTTAATCAATCCTTCCACCACAGGCAGGATGCAGCTGATTTGAATTTAGTTTTCCTTTTAGACATGTTGCTTAACCAAGGCTAAAGGGCCTACTATTTACCCACAGCTGGAAGGGGGAGATGGATTTGTGCCTTTCCCAAGGGTATTAGCACAAAGTGTAATACCTTGTCCAGTATTTGAACTTTGGTCACCAATTCCATTTCCTACAATAGGATATGCCAAGTACACCTCCACAAACCCAGATTTATTGGGCATCCAGTAAGAATCAAACTTGCTAACAGTTACACCGCCAAATCCACACCATGTCAGTGATGGTACTGTAGTTTCAGTAGCAAGTAGATTTTTATAGGTTGGAGTGCTAGGGCCATACCTTCTAGTTTTGGATTCAGTTTTTTTTACTAGACTGGTTTACCTCTTTACAAGGCTAGAACATCCAGTCTGGGAGGAGAAGAGATACATTCATACTGTTCCCAATAATATTAACACAAAGTGAAATGCTTGACCAGGATTTGAACTTAGCTTGCCAAGTCAATTTTCTATGACGATAACCATTAACAACACCTCCATAGTTTTTTTAGTAAATGAAAAAAGTATATTTACCTCTATTATAAAATCTTCCTGTTATTTCATTTAACCATTCTTTAGGTGAATTTTGTATTTTTGCATTTTGCTGCACCATTTATTTTTCTTTGCTGCTGAATTTCTGAAAGTTGTTTCAAGTCAGACTTGATGAGCAAGGGTATCTATCTATCTCTCTCTATCTATATCTATCCATCTATCTCTATCTATCTTCTCTATCTCTATCCTCTCTATCTCTATCTATCTTCTCTATCTCTATCTATCTTCTCTATCTCTATCTATCTTCTCTATCTTCTCTCTATCTCTATCTATCTTCTCTATCTCTATCCTCTATATCTCTATCTATCTTCTCTCTATCTCTATCTATCTTCTCTATCTCTATCCTCTATATCTCTATCTATCTTCTCTATCTATCTTCTCTCTCTCTCTCTCTCTAATAGGGCATTTGGCTTTCACATTTATGGTCATGAAATCTTCAAACTGCTTATCTTTAAATTTTGGTTTTATTGTGGCAGGATCATTTATGGCTCACCCAGTTTTATTTGCTAAATGTCTTTAGTCCCATGTTGTACAAGAAAAGATTAGTTGACCACAGGTCAGCTCCACAAGGAAAATAAACAAAAATGAATTCCAGAATATACATGTATTGTCGTTTTTATTCACTCATCTAGTTTATCTTGGTAAGAGGGGAATATGACACTTCACAATATGGACTTGGGTAGTTTCTATCCTACTCTATGTTCAAAAGCCATCTCTTTCATGAACTTCTCCCATTCCTGGCAACTGTGCTAATAATATGGACGGTAGACTGGCAGCACAGTCCAATGGCCAACCTAACTGGCACTGCCCCAGGTCACAACTGATTTGTGTCTAACTCCTGATTGCTCCCTTGAATATATGGAATCTTGACTTCTGCATAAGCAAACCACCCCTCACATGGACCTCCCAAAACTAAAGTATCTTAAAAAATTTTTAAAGTTTTGAGTATTGGTCATTGGTCATTAAAAAAAACTAACCCTTTCAACCTCATAGAGAATCCTCTTTCTATTTTATCACATTGATCTGCTGACCTCCCTAACTTGTTTAGCTATTCTTTTAGTACTACTATGTACACACATCCATGTTACCTATGCCCACACACTCCTACAGATATGCTCATACATACATATATGCTATGCCTATATGCATACATACTCATATAGAAATGCTTGCACCTAGACACATATGCATTATTGCACCTAAATATGTGTACCTAGAGACAGATCTTATAGTGTCACATTACTTACTATACTCATGTCTAGTTCAGACTGCATCAGTTTTGAACAATTCTTGGCAATTTATGCTGCTTAACTAATTCTTCCTCATTTGATCTGGTCCAGTTTCTACAGTCTCTCTCTAAGGCTATAAATCTAACTTTGATCTTCCTCTCTGAAAAGTCTATGACCTTATTCACCAAAAATGATTATGGCTTTTGTAGGGGGACCAATTTTCTGTGATCGCAGAATCGTTAATCTGAAACGGAATCTGAGATTTTTAATGGGTTTTTGGGTTTTCAAATTTTTGTTTTAATTCTTTCAAAACTTGACTGTCTCCCCGGGTTTTTTTGGGGGTTTTTTTGTTAAACGTTTTAATAAATAGAACATAGGTTATTTCCTTTTAAAATTGATTTTACAAATATGAGTTATTTTACCTTTTTAAGATCCGAAAAAGAATTAAAGGCAAAAGTTTTTACCTAAAAAAAGAAAAGTGGATTGTAGATTTTCTGATGAAATTGATTAGTCTTATATTTTTCTAAGAAACTGTAATGTAAGAGATGAAAGTCGGTCAGTCCTCTAAAGTGTAAACGGGAAGGTAGACATGTAGAAATTGGAAGGGGGAGATACGAAGATCAAAAAGTTTAACAAATTCATTTCCTTGAGTATATTTACCTCATACCCCACACTCCACTTGTATGGGTTAGGCACAAGGCCCTATTAAGGTGGAACCACCCACAAGCTGAGATGCATGGGTGGCCGGTGGAAAAATTGCTTCGATCCCTTCGGCATTCCCCCTCAAGAGGGTGCGCCTCAGGTGCTGGACGATAAACCCAGCCCTGCCCCTTTAAATCAAGGGGGCAGGTATTGCCTGGGGGGATAGCCATAATTTAACCTCTGGCAGGTCCAGCAGCCGAAACTCACTGGACCCTCAAGGCTCAGTTTGATTTTTTTTTTTACAAAATTTCCAAGTAAAAGATTTCTAAAAAAACTTGTAGCCTTGTTTTTATGAATATGACGAAAGAAAAGTAAATGCTACTATCACGTGACCATACAATTTAGAAATAAAGAAAAAACTTTCTCAAACGCCATTTTATGAAACGACTGGCTTGTCTACTCCGATGCTTACCATTACACAGGGATTCTCACAGATTCATAATTGCATCACTTCACCATTGTAAAACAAATTTAAATTGAATAAAAATCCTCTAATATCATTAACTATCAATGATTATTTTTCATATATTATCTATTTTTCAAAACTAGTAGTATGAATAAGCAACAAATTGCCAAGATGGCTGAATCAAATTAATATAGTGAATCACCTTCAACCTCAAAAGTTGAACCTGCTCCTCTAAAAAAAACAAAAACAAAAAATGACCCTAGTATGTAAAATTTGTGCTAAAGCTAAAGTAGAGCAATTTCCTGATGACTTTTATGCGGAAGAAAATATGTTATTTTGAAAATTATATCTTCATAGTGTTCACATTTTTAGGGTTGACACAATCAAAGATCATATAAAATCCAAAAATCAATTTGCAAAAAAAGTCTTCAACAAACTCTTCTCAACTGAAATGGAAGACAATTACAACTTTGTTTAAATGTAAAGAAGTATGGGATGATTTTGTTCTTGATTTTTTTAAAAATGTGTACTTTGTCTGACATTCCCCTACACAAAATTGACAAAATGAGGCCATTCATATTATATCATTGCAAGGAAGGTGGTGCAATTCCAAGTGTCAATTGTGTTAGGCAACTTCATCTGCCAAAATTGTTTGCTCTTCATTTTGCTGCCCTGAAAACCAAACTTGCTAATCAATCTGTTAGAATCATAACAGATGAAATAACTGACTGTCATGACACAGCATTTTGAATGTGATTACAAGCATTCGTGGGGAGTCATTTTCTCATTGATGTTGTAACCTTGGGAGAATGCAATTATCAAACCTTAAGTCAGGTATGCATCTGAGCTATAACTCATGTGGATATTGCATTTGACAATATTGTTGCATTTGTAACTGATTCTGCAGCTTATTGTAAAAAAGCTCATAGGGAAGTGTTATCAAATTTTCTAACAGTTACCATGTGTTGTGCTTAGCCCATATCATAAATCTTGGTGAAGTATTTTCACACTGGTCAGCATTTGATAATGTTACCCAGCTCATTACATTCATCAAGTCAGCCTTTTTTTAAAAAGGCTAGTCAAAAAAAGTGATACCTTTTTAAATGGCTTGAAGGTTCCTTGCCTAAGGAACATATGAAATTACCCCTTGTGCCAGTGGCAACCGGATGGAATTCCTGATTTGATGCAGCCAAATATCACTCATCCTTTGTGCAATTTTATGAAGGGTTCTTTAAACAAGAAAAGAGCCATGGCCTTGCAGTAGATAGGATTCTGGAATTATTTAGTGGATGATGATTGACTACATCATGCCTCTTACCATAATTTGCACCTGAATTTGCCTTTTGTAAAAGAGAACTGCATCCGTTTAATAACAGTTTTGACAAGCTTAGAAGAAACTCTCAGCTTGCATGTGTTGTTTATAACATGATGGAGGATGTAAAACAGTATTTGCATACTGATACATCAAAATCAACATTTGGTGTAGAAACTGACCGTCTTCTGTCTGAACTAGAAAATACAGAGAGGGAGAGTTTTCTCAAATTTCCAAGATTTGTTCAGCACATCTTTTTCAAAACTGAATAAATACCTGAATGCTCACCCTGCATCTAACTTTTACAAGGCATCTTGTCTGTTTGATCCTAGACAGCTACCTTGTATAAGCCATGACATTGATAGTTTTTCAGCCATTAAGGACTTGCAAGATCCTTCTACTGATCTTCTTGAAGAATTCCAAATTTATGTGAATTACCAAGATGACTTACCAAATCCTTTTAACATCCCAGCATTTTGGAATGCAAATAAGAGTAGATTTCCCCTTCTGGAACAGATTGCCAATAAGGTCATATGGATGCCTGTTACCAGCGTAGATGTTGAACATTCATTTTCTCAATATAAACATCTACTAAATAAATAACGTGAAAGTCTTACTCCTGAAAACACCAAGCAACTTACAATTTTGTATTACAATGGAAATTTAGAAAAGAGATTTAAAGATTTTAAATTTCTTTATTTGGGTAATATCCAATTTTAAATTTGAGGAATATTTCTACTTAAGATAAGTTGTTTAATTCAAATTTTGAATTAATATATCAAATTTGTTTTTTATATTTTGTTACAAAGATTCAATTGTTATGGTTTAATTTCTGTTTTGTAAAATTTTAGTCAAAATGGTTGACTTTCTCAGATATTTATTGTTAAGATGCAAGTTATTTGCTGTTGATTCTTTAAATGTGATTTTTCTGTTAATTTTAATATTGCGAATCAATGATTATAAATCAATCTGGATCCTTTTACTTAAAAACACAAAAACAATCTGAATGTGTTCTTTCTTAAAGAAGGAAGCTCTGATTAAAAGTTCTACCTCAAAGATAATTATGCACTGCAACATTTCATTGTTTTATTGTTTAGTCATGTTACATATTTATTTTTACATATAATTCATTTTTGGACTTTGATTTCACAATTTCAAAAAGAATTGTAGACATTTGCTATTTCTTTACATATAATAAAACTTAGAATTATGTTTTTGTTTTCAGTTTTAATAATTATAGCAAATTTTATTTCAATTTTTTCACAAAATACTATAAAAATGGGAATTACCAAAAGTGGAAACGGGAAAAAAACGGAATTGACTAAAAGTGGAAACGGAATTTAGAAAAATTTGAAACGGAAAATTGGGGGCCCTACTTTTGGTACTCTGGTATTACTTCTTTTTCTCTTAATTACATCATTGATATTTTCTTTTAATCTGAAGCTATTTTATCAACATTATAATTATTCTTTGAAGCATTAGTAACATCAAATTTTCATTATGCAGGTGGGAAGGATTTCTATAATTATTTTTTGCTAATTTGAGAACCCAAGTGTGTATGTACAGTTTGTTCCAACATTTTATGCAAATCAAATTTTTCAAACATTTTCTTATTATTGACTTGCATGTATTTAAACTTGATTTGGCCAAAAGTTTAGCAACACTGACATAGGCAGTCATATCCAACAACACATGGTTCAACATAACAATTAACAAATATCAGCTATTTTGGTGATATTGGCATTATTCCATCTTTTATCCAACATGAGTCATAAAGCATATTTGATAAATGATTAAAAACAAGGCAATGATTAATAAGGCAATGATTAAAAATAAAGCATATTTGATAAATGATTAAAAACAAGGCAGAAATTCAAATTCTTTGACAGAATCTAAGATCAAATTTGCAATTGAAGTAAGAATTATGTCATTTTTATTTTACCTGTCTGTATCTTGATCTGCTTATGTAAAATTGCCTCTGTGAAGTTCTAATATCTTATTTCTTATAAAGGTCTAGTTTAATCAATGTATTTTCTGAATGTTTGTAGTCTATTATAAAAGTCTAATTGTCACAAGTATTTTTTTATGTTGGAGGAAAGGCAATTGGCATAATTGGTTATCTGTGAGGGAAAATGGAATCATTTACTTTTATTACAAAAACTATCTTTTTAAACATTTACTTGTGATAGCTGTAACAAATAGATTTCAGACATCATGTCATATTCCCTACCCCCCTTTTTTTTTCTTATTTGAATACATTCTATGCAAAAATAGATTTCCCAAATGTCATACCTGTCTTATTTCCTTTTTTACCCATTTATTTGGTAAACAAATAGATTTCACATTTATTTTCTAAAAGAAATGGTCAATTAAATGTTTTTGTCATATTCTTGTTCAATCATTTCCTATTACAATCATATAAATGTTAATAAAATTTAATTTTATTAAAATCTAAAATCTTTTTCAACTGTATTTTCTTGGCTATGGTCGCTCAGTAGTAATAGCACTAAAATGAATGGCTTCAGTTTTGTAAAATATTTCAGTGCGGTTTTCTGGTGTGCAGATGAAACAAAACAAAAAAAATTGTTTTTTTTAGATTTAACCGTCCCTCTCTATGATCTGATAACTGTACAACTGAGCTTTTATCTTTTCCTCAACAAATATTTTTGGTTGTTTCGCAGCATTATGTCCTAGTTCAAACTCGTAAAGCATAAGTTCCTGAATTAGAGAAGATTGCATGTTTATCTATGTGGCCTTCAAATTACACACACAGTGAAGCAATGCGCAACATGTCAGCACAGCAAGTACTTTTCACAGCTTGAAATGCTTCAACACCCTGCAAACTAGCACAAACCAAAATATTGCAAATTTTTTTACTCCCTATTTTTTTTTCCCTATTTTATAATTTTGCTTTGGTTAAAATTACATTAGTTCAATATAATGCTATAGATCTGTTGAACATATCAGGATAGTTAAGTGATACAATTTTAATGGTAACTATTTTTAACAGCTGAATTACTGAACATTATTACAATTGTGAAATTTTCAGATGTTTTATTTATTATTAAGGATTTTTTCTGTTTATTTCTTATTTGCTTTCTTATCTTATTTAATGTTTTTAATTATTAAATTCATAAAATGGAAGCCAACTATTGCTTTTGCTGTGATGACAAAATTTAGTCTAATCATGTTTGATCATTTTCACTTATAAATTTGTGATGTTTCCCACAGTATTTCACAATAATTAAGTTTAGTATTTTTAAGTCTATCTTGGCTCTGAATTCTAGATAATACCATACAGCTGAATCCAAATAAAGTGGTAATTTTATTTAATAAAATGTACTAGATCACTATCAGTTATTTGATATTAAATTAAAAGCATTCACATGTGTGGATTAATAAATTCCCTTGCTAATTCACATGAGTAAAAATGGTTCAATATAAATGATTCCATCTTTTTTCTGCTTTTAAGCTTATATTAATTACCTAAATGGAATGTAATTTATTGATCTGCTGTTATTAGTCTATATTTGAAATTTTCTCTTTCTCTTCTATTTTCTATATTTTTCCCCCTCTTTCTGATCAATTTCTTAAAAATACATACAGTTATATAAGACCTTAAAATAGTTCTAAAAGAAGCAATATGTTGCAAAGTAGACATTTATTAGTCTGACTCATAGAATCTAGTGGGGAAAAAATCCTATTATTTTGGGTTCTCCTAATGTCTCTGATCCATGACATGATAGGAAAATTTTCTATAGAAGTGAATGTTTTTCATGTTCTGAACTATCATCTGTTTTTCTATATTATTTTATTTTGTTTTATATTGTATCCAGCAATACAGTGTCCACAAAGTACATGTGCACTTTAAAATTTTAAATTCTTTCAAGTGCACACGGATTTTGAGCACACCCTGTATATTTGTCTATATATATATATGTCTAAATTTCCAAGTTATGCTTTTAAGACGACAGCAAGAAATGTAGATGGATCTAATAACTTAAGAACTTTTCTTGGGTACTAAAATGATCTATTGCTAAGATATTTTGGAATTCTGGATTCATTTAGTTGGAAAATTTTGATTACATAACACATCCATGAGTAGTTAAAAGTTTGACATGCTAAGTTTTGTTGAAGAGAGTATATCCAAACAGTAGTAGGCAAATTTAATGTTTTGTGTGTGTCTATTCTAGCAGCTTATGCCAGTTAAAAGATATGTGGGTTTCAATTCATGCCTAGGGATGCACAGCTGGTTGAGAAGTCAAAAGATGTCTGAAAATGTTAAATAAGTGTCCTGGGGAAATTTTATGAAAATTGTCAAAAAACCCCAAAAAACTTTATCCATTCTATTACATCTGAATTTCAGTGATATCACAATATAAAATCGCCTTAACTTGTTTACATTAATTCTTATATAAGAATTTCATTGTTTTGTAACTTGCATCATAAAAGAAATCAACATTTCTCCTTGGGTCACATAGTACATTATACAGTAGACCTTTTGGGTCAAAATTCAGTGCCTGTCATCTTATGGACCCATTTAAAACAAGGTGTTTGGACTAAAAATATCTGGTAAAATCAAGATAACCCATATCTGAGACCTGCAAAGCTCAAACTTTAAAATCTGAAGCCATTAGAGTCTTGTAATGAGGAGAAAGGGTACTTAAAACCTCCTTACTGTGAATTTTCATTACTACTTTGCATCAAAGTAATGATATGTTTGAGTCACAAGAGAGTTAGAGAGCTAAGGTTACAATAATGTAAAATCAGACCCCCCCCCCCTTTGAAGACAATATGAGACTGCAGGAAAGTTTGAGAAATGAGATCTGAAATGTGAATTTGAAGGAAATGTTTGGAGGTATGACATCAAATTTTGATGTAATGGTTTCAAAGTTATTTGAATGTCAGAAATATTTGAAATTCCAAAGAATTAAAAACTTTTAACAAAAGGAAATGTTGCAAAACTTAATATCAGTTGTGGCAATCATATTTGAAGTCACACAAACTCAGTTTGATTGTATTGAGATATTTTTTTTGTTACTCTATGTTAGTAATGATATTTAAAGAAACCATAAGTGGTACTATTGTATATGTAATTCACCCATATATAAATGTGAAATGAATAATATATATATATATATGAAAAGGTGGAATGAAAACATCACACAATGCTGTTAAAGAGAAAACAATTTATAATATAATCATAGCTGATACTGATCAGTATTTCGATTTTACAAAAATCATCATCAGAGCTCATTCACTCCGTGGTGTTTGGGTCAGAGAAAAATGTCAAATCAGTTCACAAGAAACTTCAAGTTATGAGTGTAAACCCATAATATTACCATTGATTATTTTTATATATATATATATATATATATATATATATATATATATATCAATGGTAATATTATGGGTTTACACTCATAACTTGAAGTTTCATGGTAATCGAATCATCAGATGAGTTCAATGGTTGAGATCTTAAAAACCAGTCGTGAAAATCTAATTGATTATTAAAGATTTTAATTGATTAAAGATTTTCACAACTGGTTTTTAAGATCTCGACCATTGAACTCATCTGATGATTGGATTACCATGAAACTTCAAGTTATGAGTGTAAACCCATAATATTACCATTGATTATAAATCTGCTCTGCTTTATTAGTATTGAACACCTTTTCATGCCAATACTTTTCTCATTTTTTCATCCTCTATTCATTTTATTTATATATATATATATATATATATTACATACATATGCATGCTAGTTTTCTGGAATTGGGATATTTTTAATTAATTAAAGAATCTAGGGAACCTAGGAATTTGGTCTCAATTGAATTTTACTTTGTTTTGTTTCCCTAATGTAGGTTCATTTTTTTAATTTTTAAAAAATTTTTTTTTTAAATTATACCTGATAGTGGAAATTACTACTTCAAAATGAATTCAAAACTTTTTTGAAACCACATGCTCTTCCTCTCCCTTTCTTATATTAGTATTATTAAATAAGTGTTATTTTAGATAATATCAATTTAAATGAAATAATGTATATCTTAAAGCTTTACTTTGATTTTGAACCTCAAAGCTTACTTATAAATCAGAAATTTCTTATAACTAACAAGAAAACTTTATTTTTTGGGTTATTACTGATTTTTATTTGTTAAATCAACTGCTTCTGGCTTAAAACAAGAATTATGAATATTTTATGAGTGTTTAGGTAAATAAAAGTGTATATTTACTTTCTGCTTTTTGCGACCATTAAATGATCTTTTAATTTAAAAAAAAAATTGTGCTTAATTCAATAAAAAAAATGTGCAGGGCAATTTTCTACTCTTGTATCACATAGCAGATTTTCCAATGAACTTAGTGTTAAGAGTCTATCTATGCATATAGAAAATCTGTATTTTATCAAGACATGTATATGCTTCAAGCAAAAATGACTATGCAAATGTTATTTTATATATTTTTATTAAATAATGATCAAGTCTATTTGCAATGATGTTTTTGCTAAATATGTTTTATTTATTTATTGACAGAAAAAGCAACAAGTCAGCTGTTATTGGAACCTGACTGGGACTCTATCCTTAGTATCTGTGATTGCATCAGACAGGGAGATGTGCAGTAAGTCAATTTTGCAAACTTATTCATCTTTTTATCATAATTGATACTCATTACAATTTACATATTTTTATGAGCAGCAATCAATCATTTCTCCATATTATATTAATCCTTATCTTAAGTATGGAAGTTTATTATGGGTGTGTTGAAATTGTCACATTTACAGAATTATTTTCACTGTCTTCCTGTTTAGTATTGTGGAATTATAGTAACTGCAATCATAATATAAACTATATTTGCAAATTCCAGTTTTCAAATTGCTACTAATTGCAAATATGTCCACCACATCATCTCTGCATGTTTTTGTACATTTGGGCAAACATCTATGCATCTGTGTTTTTTACAAATGGTTGAAAGTTTTTAGCTTTTAGTTTATTTAATGTGTTCCAATATCAAATGTTAGAATGTAATGATTTCATAATGATATTGTTACCTTTCTTTATCAAATCTTTTCTTTCAGTTTCATAAAATCTTGACATGATCTATAGATATAAAATAAAATTTGCTCTATTTTCTAGAAATTCAATATGTACCATTGGTTAGAGAGAAACTTATAAAAATACTAAAAGCTTAAGATTTTGATTCAAATTTTAAATCATAAGAGTTTACTATGTTGTGCAGAAAGTAAATACTAATTAATATGAATGGACAGGAAATTTATTTACAAGTAATATTATCAATCAAAACCAGTTAAGTATGTACAGCTTTGCTTACAAGATCATATATGTATTTACCCAACCCCTCTGTCATGGACAGGATGTGACACAAGGTCAATCTGTAAGCATTTTCCCCTTTCTTACCAAGGCCAAAGAGACCAGTCTACCTATAGCTGGGGAAGAATTCATGCCTTTCCTAAGGACAATAACACAAGGTGAAATACAAACAGCCTAATCTAGGATTTGAACTCTGGTTGATGACAAGATCATTCTTTACTATAGAATTCCTGGAAAGCCCAACTGCCAAATATCCTAAGAGATTTTTGTTAATTTCCTATTTGTGATCTTTTACTTTTAACCCGTGGAAGGTTACAATCACTTGTTGACCAAACATTTTGGGTAAATTTCATAATTTTAGAAATGCTTGTCAATGAAGAGCAGGAAATTACTATTACAAAGTTGCTCATATGAACAGCCTGATTCTATTTGCATATTAAACTGTAATTCTTTTTTGATATTTCAATATTGCCTCTGGGTAGATATTAGTTTTTCACAAATAGAAACTGTGACTATCCACAGCTTTCACTGCAAAGTTTTTCTATAACAATCCAGGCTTTTTTCTTTGTGAATTTGATGGATTTTGTATAACAAATTAAAATATTGTTGAGGTATTATCAGTGTATGTGGAGGTTGTCACAAGCACCAAATGTACTGGTCACATTCATTGGCCAGTTTTGGCATTTAAATTTCGTGTACCATATTTTGTTTCTTTTCATTTACATCAACTGGATTGTGATCATTGGAAATAAAGTTTATTCTTCTTCTTTTAGTCTTTGATCATTTCTCATCAACTTAATCACCTTTATTTTCTTCTAAGGCTCTTGTACTTTTGGCTTAACTATAATAGTACTTATATCATGGACAAATGGTCAAGCAGTATTTGTAAAATCTATCTATCACCAGAATGTAATCATTGTTAAGATTTGATTATATGATTTGTCTCTTTGCAACATTGCCAATGGTATATAAGGAGTCAACATTTTCTCCTTTTCAACACACACCTCAGTAATCATAGCTAGTTTCTCCCTCATTTAGCATAAAACTTTTTATACCAAATTTTACTGGCTTATCTTTGATGTACCATTTAGTTGGTATCTTGACTTTATCCAGGCTCGGATTTCTCTTTGGTTTGTAAAAATGCTAAAATTTTACAAGCATTTAACTTTGTAGAGTTTGTCTATTTTGTCTATGCTGGTGAGTTTTTCATTAAGTGTAGAAATTACCCATAATTCCAAATGAAAATCTTTACTCATCACTCTCTACATTTTGGGGCATGCGATTTCATTTTTATTGGTTTACCTCAGCAATCGGTGTATTTAGATTTTACATCAAATTCTATAAATACCTTCATTTCTTCAACTCTCTGTTTTCTGTACTTTTTGGTATAATATTTATCAGGATTTGTCACCTTTACCTGCTCAGCTTGCCTGTTTTTGCACAAATGTTCTACCAGAATGTTTTGTCCAAAAATATTTGTAGAAAATCTGCTACTATGCTCACTTCTGATAAATTTTTCTAGTAGGCATTGTTTTTCACTTTTTTTTTTTTTACTGCGACCCACAGCCAGAACAGCAATTTGAATTGCAACCCATTAAACCTAAATGTCATATGAAATGAGTCAATTAAAGACAAACACTGTTATTAAAGGATTGGGACCCATAGTTTGAAAACCCCTGCTTTTAAGGGGTCATAGTCACTGCTGTCAAATCTCACACTGTCAATTGTATTTTGGATAATAAATTCATACGACTGCTGTTTGGACAGCGGTATTGCATCCAACAAAGCCTTCATCAGATGACGACTCTGGGTTCAGGCTTGGTTTTGGGACTGAAGCATCATTACCACTAGCCCAGAGCACCCCAGCAGTATCTCACAATACTACCAGACTTTGTTGGTTTGTTGTTACTCTGTGATAATGCCATATCCACACTGATGCAGTTAGAGCCTTATCTTGGATCTTTTTTTATGTATTTCCTCTTGTCTAATGAGAAAGTCCAAGTTTAGTCAAGAATGTGGAGGTTGAGTTGGTAATCAATTCTCATCATCCAACTTTGATAGGAAATACATTCGTTATCCATCCATTTCTGACACATTGTCTCCAGCCTATCTAAATCAAATGTCCTTTGCTTATTTGATCCTTTTAGTTTATCCATGATTATCTTATCACTGTGAATGTGCAAACTGACTTGAGGTCACTCTTGGAATAACTTTCATTGTAAATTATAGCGGTCAGATTCAAGCAGTTAAGATAACATTTCAGTGCTCATGAAGTTAACATGTCTTCTTTTCACTCATGATCAGCTGTGTTGATTAGTGTTTCAATCAGTTTTTGTATGAACATAAAAACATTTCAAATTAAACCTTATATACTATCAAACCTCACATTGACAATTGTATTTTAGACCATCTTTTCTAACCCCATTTCACTGTGGTTGGGTGGTGACAATGTGGTAGTGTCAGAGTTATACCGTTTGGTCTGTCACCCAGTGGTATTAGGGCCACAACCCGGGTAAAGGGGCTCTAGTGAAAATCTAAAGGGCGTTTCCATTATCATCAGAAATCAACAGCTTTTGGCATACTTGTCACTGCATCAGTTGAAAATCTGCAGCAAACAAGGCATCTCTTTCCCCTGACCGGATATGCATACAGGGTTTGGGGACTGCCTGTGAATTTCCTATTCCCTTGTTACTCTTTTCATGAATTCATTATCGCGTTCATTCAGGATAAGGTGAATTTGTTGGATGGAGCCAGCTCAACTGACTCAGGGTGAATGCTGTCACAATAACATCTTGTTTTGAGCATATCTGAATCATTCTCAGCTGTTTGTACATCAACACTGTTTCTTGTTTATTTGATTTTTTGGTTTATCCATGATTGTCATTTATTTTTTATCATTGCTGTTATCATATAAAAACATTTAAAATTATTACAAGAATATGTAAACTCCTTTTTATAAGGATGCTATGCCATGCAACATTTAAGTTATTTTATGAGCTCTAAAATTGAGTTATATGCTTTTACCAATTAACAAGTACTGTGATTTAGATACTGGAGAATTTTACTAATAAGTTGGGATTGTGGGTTAAAAACCTCCTCCAAATCAGTGAAACATTTAGTTGGTTTGGCAACCTGTCTTAAGAATATGGTAAATGAGGCAAAATTTGAAAACACTATGACACTGAGCTTTTGCAGTGTCATTTGTGAAACATGTTTTACCCAACCCCTCCACCATGGACAGGATGTGACACAAGTTTTGTTTGTTTGTTTTAGTTTTTTTTTAAAGCAGAATTCAATTTTTATTCTGGTTGTCTAACCTAGGCAAAAGAACCAATCTGCCTTACTATTTACCTATAGCAGGGGTTAGAACAGATGAATTCATGCTATTCCAAGGACAAAGTTAAATGCAAACCGCCTCACTCGGAATTTGGATTCTTATCTCTGATTCCATATCCTACAATAATAACGATTACGCTAAGTGCCCCTTTGTGTAATCAAACATCATTAAGCAAAAGTTGTCCCCTTTAACTAATGCTTATTTTGCATATTTTTCTTGCACCTTTTTCAGTTTTTGTCAGTAAAACATTACCTGCAGTATTTCTTTTGTAAGAGAAAAATATTGAATCATACTTGGCATGAGTAAAGAATTGTACACAAATCATTTACTGTTGATACAATTAAGACTTTATAGAAATTATTTGCAGCTTCATGTTTAGTTGTGCAGGTCATTTCTGCTTGTTATGATTCACTTTTATTCAATTTGATCAAGAAATGAATCATTTCTGTTTTGTAAATACCAACCAAATTTTGAAAGGTTTAAAGTAATGTTATTTATTTAAATTAATACTATATATATATGTATACATGCAGTATTAAAATGAAAATATTGAATTATCTTGTGGTAAACTTAAAAAAAAAAACCCGCTGATACCTATCTATACCTCTTATAATAATGGGTTATTGCATAGATATACATACAATTTGAGTCTAGAATCAGAAAGAACATCACTTTTACATAAGAATGGCAAGGTTTTATCAAAATTGTTCCAAAAATAAAGAAGTGGTGAAGAAATTACTGAATTTCTTGTTTTGAATTTGTCTGTGGTTTGACATTTTTTAGCAAAATCATGTCCACTTTTGTGCTTTAAATTCTCATAACTTTTGAACTACTGGGGATATTTTCATAATTCAAACAATTTTGAACTCCATTTACAGAGCTCTATATAACTAATATGATTAAATAATAACTTCAAATTCAAAAAATCAACTGGGAATGTTAAGAAAACTAGTAAACTATACTTGACAATACCAAACAAATTTTGAAATGGTCTTTTTTTTCCAGTGAGTTCATGGGGCCAGATACTTGTCAAATCTCTTTACTTTCCAATTTGCTTTGGATATTTAAAAAGTGTTAAAATTGAACATCTTAATGCCATTTTTCTTTAGAAGATTTGACTTAGTATACTTTCCTACTAATTATTCTAATTGATCATTTATGATGGTAGTAGAACCGACCCTCCCCCATGCCTCATATATTTTAAAACTCATATCTCTATTTTGGTCCTTCGGAAACTAATTCTGTAGTAGTTCATTCCTGCTTTGATATTATGGGCAAGCCTATTCCACTAAGAAAAATATGTAATACTGAACTGCATCTGATGATGGCTACAGTTCTGGAACTCTGAGTGTGGAGTACCCCCCATTTATTGCCATTACTTCTAGGTCCACTCTGACCCAGAGTGGTAGTACCTGTAACCCTATTGGTGAACCCAAGGCATTCTCTGCTGCACTTCTCTGCACATTTGCTGCATATTTCTGCACATCTTGTTTTCTGGGTGTCGTGTCATCTGCTAACTAAACTGGACCTCCACCTGTCTGAAGTACTGGCCCGGGGGCAAACCTGCCAAAAAAGGAAAACAATTAACAACAAAGGATAGAGAGGAATAACAACAAAGACAAGACAGCTTAGGGTTTGCATTCAAAAAGGCAAGAGGTGGCATAAGACTCGCTGCTTCATTTATTCCTTCATTCCTATGCTGCTGCTATCTTTTGTTGAGCCGAGAGGGGGAGCCCCCCCCCCTCTCTGTTCAAGTCAGAACTTCTACTGTAGTGATCTGTTTTCAACTGGTCTGCTGCTAAAATCTGAACTTCACTGGTCAACTCCCAAACTGTAACCAACTCTTTTCAAATTTTTCACTGTCTTCCCCTATTTCTAAAATCTTGTTTCCAAGTCTCATTTATTCTCGTTTCCATGCGGGATTTGAAATCCCTTTAAGAGACTACCATGATGGTCAGTTTTTATTGCTGATCCCTATCTGAATTGTATCTATTCAAAAGCAGACCAGTTGTCACCTACCTGTTTTTATTGTTTCTTTGACCAAGCCCTCACATACATCAAGCCCCTGTGATCATCAAGATCATATACACATGTATACACCCCCCACACATATATACATATATATATATATGCACACACATATGATCCACTATCTCTAATGTCTTTAATCTACACACACACATATATACCTATATGTGGCTTGTCTTTATCCTCATACTCGCATATCCAACTTATCTATATAACCACACACACACTGCATGTTGCATATCACAACACGTGCAGCCACGCATTGTGTCATAACCTGTTAGTCCCATCTATGGCTCAAATAGATCTGTTTAAAAATTAATTGTATTCAATTGGACTGTGTGCGAAACAATCCCCAAAAGTAAAAACAATTACACAAAAATATAAACATACAATGAATGTGATTCCCTAACCTCTAGGCATAAAAGAACCTAATATGGGTTGACATGCCATTAAAATCAAGTAATAATTAATCTTACAAAATATTGATGTAGACTAGAGAAATATTAAGTGCATATCATTGCAACAAGACTAAAATCTTATAATGAAAACTGCCATAATCTCCTAGATAATTGTATGTTTAAGTTTATTTTGATGGGTTTAACACTAATGTCTATGATCAGATGACTCCTGTTACATATTTACCAACCCCTCCGCACGAACAGGATGTGACACAAGATCAATTTCTTAAGTAAAGTTTAACAGGTTTGAATTCAGTTTTCCTTCTCCTAGACTGGTTAATTAGCAAAGATTAAAGAGCCCAGTCTGCCCTGCTATTTACTCATAGCTGGAGGCAGAGTAGTTGGATGCATGCGTTTCCCAAGGATATTAGTGCTATGTGAAATGCTAACAGCCTCGTCCAGGATTTTTCAGGTTGATGAGTCATTTCCTACGAGGTTGATGTGCTACTATTTTTCACTAGCATCAGCTACTCTAACATCAGCTCCCCACTTAACCACTGAGATCCAAAGCTGTGCTACTCATACACTGGGTTAGCAAGGGTCAGTATCGAACCCAGAACTTCATGGTTCAGAGACGGATGCTCTACTGACGGAGCTAAACTGGCTTGAACAAATGTTATTAACTTTCATAGTTTTTATGTATACTAGCAAAAATATGCGCTCTCTGGGTGTAAGCATTTAAGTTTTAATGTAATAGAATATATTAAATTAGAAAGACTAACAAAACTAAATAAGAGTGCCTATAAAAAGATTACACTTTTTAAAAATATATTTTAATTGGTTTCTATATAAAATGATTCATAGGATTGATTTTAATATGTTGTAGAATAAAACAATATTATTAGAAATCAATAATATCAAGTAATTATTTATTAAACCTGGTTTTATTAAAACCAGTATGCAAATTAAACCCCAATTTATTATGTAAACGTTTATTTCTTAGTGATATAGAAGACGCATTGCAGGATTTTAAACACACTAATAACATGGGCTGTTTTGAGGCAAATCTCAGGTTTTCATAGAGACTTTGTTAATAAATAAGATGTATTCTATGTATTAATGATTTTGACTATAAATTGAATACTCATTGATAAGTTCCTGAGGGTATTGTGACATAAGCAGTGATGTAGTTTTGGTTACAGACATAGAATCTCCATTATAATAAGAAGGGATGTATTCATATACTTCTGAAATGTATAATCTCTAATAGATATTTTGAATTGAAAGAGTTGATTGGTCAATCATTTTTTAAATTTGTTATTATATATTCCCAGCAGTAGACACAAACATTCAGTTGTTTAATATGGTTTTTCAATGTTCCTTTTTTTTAATAATCTCCTGTTTCTTTTTAGACCAAAGTATGCTCTGAATGCTATAAAAAGAAAATTGGCTGTGGATAATCCTCATGTGGCTATGTTTGCACTCCAGGTAAAAATATCAATTTTTGTATTGCTAATTTTAGATGGTTGATTGAATGTGAGATTTAACCAATCACTTTATTATTCATTATAGCTTTATGGATTAACTTTTTAAATTTCTTTTTTAATACAAATCATAATATAAAAACTGGTATGATCTTTTAATAGACAATTTAATAAATGTTCTAGGAGTGTGTTACACTAACACATTTGATTATTAGTCTGAATAGATCTAGTGTAAACTATCAACCAGTTTGTATCTAATATCAATATGGTGTACATTTAAACTATTTATAGCACATTTAGTATGTTTATATTTGTTAATCCATGTTTTGTCTTTTTGCTTTATTCCTACATTTCTCTATTTATAAATGTTTTAACTAAACTCTATACCAACAATGAATATTTAAATTCTTTAAACTATTGCACACTTCTACTTGTATGTATAATAAACTAGAAGCGGCTACTAGCGTTAACTGAGTAGAGGAGTGGGGCAAAAAAGTCCTGGTGTAATGATTTCTTTCTTTTTGAGATTGACAAATGCTGGACATTTTTAAGTAGAATTTCAATGCTATTTCTATGTATATTTTAATTCTTAAATATCTTTGAATATAAATAAAATCTTTATAATTTTTGCCAAAAAGCAAGAACTAGTTATATCTAATGTGTATATATTTACTTTGTCGTTAATTGTTTTATTTTCATATTTGGACAGACATACACACCAACTGCCCTTTATATATGTATAGATAGATAATAAATAATTAATGAATTGTTATGATGGAAACATTTTTTGATTTTCAGTTTTTTCATTGTTCACTTTTGAGTATCTATCTCATATTGTTGTTACCTTAGGAATTAATTTTCTGCTTCAATCTCAAAGTAACAAAATTCTTGATTATGATATTAAAGAAATATTTTTTTCAGTTCTAAAGATAGATATAATGAAGGCATACTGAGTAACATTTCCAGATATTTCATGATAATACATTATTTTATTGAATATTTGATACTCTTTTCTTTCTATTGTTGATTTTTCTAAAAAATAACAAAGTATTGCATTTACAAGATTGTTTGCTTTTCTTTTCTTTTTTTTTCTTACATTGTTGAATTCATATATTAATATTTATTTATTTTTAAAAACCTTTTTAGACACTAGAGTCCTGTGTAAAGAATTGTACTTCCTTGATTCATCAAGAGGTGGCATCCAAAGAATTTATGGAATTTCTAAAAGAACAAGTTAAGGTAAAAAAAAGAGAAAATTATGCATAGGCATGCAATGATCTCTCTTTAAAAAATTTTTAAATTTGATTTTGTAACAGTTATAAAATTCTAAGAATGAAATTTGAATGCAATCTATAGTCTTGAATAGTTGGAAGAAATAATGTATTCTTAGGATGCACATCTGTGTGTGCGTGTTTACCCAACCTCTCTGGGATGGGTAGGATGGTACACAAGGTCAGTTTTTAAGTGGAGTATAGCTGGTTTGAATTCAGTTTTCCTTATCCTAATGATACTAAGACATTATTACACACACACACACACACACACACACACACAAAGAATTCAGCGAAATAAGACATTATCAAAAAAGCATATAACAGAATGGGCAAATTCTAGGAACAGTCAACATCTCCCTTTTCAGGGTTCCATGCTTTCAGAAATATTTGGATAAAGGGATTTTTTCATCCTGAAATATATTAAATTAAATCAAAGGTAAATGAACAACATCATAGTTACCTTGTTTTTATTTACACTTGCATTGTAATAGCCTTCAAAACCAATGCCCAAACCAATATATATATATATATATATTCATTGCGTTAATGTTTGTTATTGGATGAATCTTTTAGGTCTAAAGAAATTTCATACATAGGACAGTTTTTTATGTAAAATAATAATGTTAATTTAATTCCACTAATTATTCTACATTTATGAGACATTTTTTTTGTTTTTCAGACCCGACCTCCTCCTGTTAAAGAAAAGATTTTGGAATTGATTCAAGTGTGGTCTCATGCATTCCGCAATGAACCAAGTTACAAGGCTGTGCAAGACACTTTTCATCTCATGAAGATGGAAGGTCAGTTGACCCTTTTTTTTTTTTTTTTTTTTTTTTTTTTTTAAAAATTTATTTATTGTCTTAATTTTTCATATCTCTTCTTATCACAATGTGTTTCATTAAATTATTATAAAAGGCTGATTTGTTGAATGAATAACTGATTTACACAGGAATTTTCTTTCCATTTTATTTTATTGTTTTTTTTTTATTTATTTCTAACTCCCATCAAATGTCTTTCCTCCATTTTTAGGTTATACATTCCCTGCATTGAAAGAAGCTGATGCAATGTTTGTTGCTGAGAAAGCTCCTGAATGGAAAGATGGAGAATGTTGTACTCGCTGCAGGGTTGTATTTGGTGTTGTTCAGAGGAAGGTAGGTTTACTTGAGATATATATACATGTGTGTTATTTTATTTAATTCTACCCTGTCAGCAGTGGTCCAGAATATGCCAATTGCATCTCCTGCAGAGGATGGTTGGTTGTTTTGTTTCATTGGAGATAAACCCTTTGTTGTATTTTATGGATATAAGGTGTGTGCTAGTTCCCGCTTATACTTATAGACTGGCCAGGTCACGTGATTGACTCTTCTAACCAATCACTGGCAGTACTACTGGCATGATAAGATATTTAACCCCCCCCCACATTGGTCATAATTAAAACTGCCCTCTTTGCCAATGGACGCACATAGGATTGCCGGGATCTTTACCAATACTCACGAAGGACTTATATGATTACCAGTAACCGAGGACACTTTAGTAACCAAAGGATTCACATTATCGACTGACCTTTTATCAAGGATTCCACCAGATAAGCGCTTCTGCTATAAGGCCCAGCAATGGCCCTTAAAAACTTAACCTTTTTTTAGGTCATTTAATGCTGAACCAAGTCATTTTGATATCTGGTTTCTTACAGTACTTGATGTTGCTTAAATGGTCACCCATCTAAGTATTGAACAGGCTCATCCCTGCTTAACTTCGGTGATCTAGAGGGAACCAGTGTTTTAAATGTGACATGACCGTAAGCTCCTGCAGAGGAGTAAGACCCCTCCAAAAATAGGTGTCCTGGATATGGTGTTAAACTGCATCTGGTGGTGAGACTTCAGTTCTGGGGAGTTTGGAGTCACCTCTTCTTTGCCATTACTACTCGCAGGTCTACTCTGACCCAGTATGATCCTATCTATGGGTCAGATAGATCTATTTGAGATGTTTAGAATGATGTTGAATCACAGTAAAATATTAATTCTTAAAACATTGATATTGTTAACAAGTATGAAATATTTACCAGTTTAAAATGATTATGAATTACATTTAATTGCTTGCAGATTATTAGTATTAGATAAGAATAATTTGAAACTATAATTGTGTATAAATTATTTACATTAAGATAGAAACCTTTACTCAGTCATATAAAGGTTGTAAATTATTAGTATTAGATAGAATTAGTTAACTGAAGATATATAATTGTTAGCAAATGATTATCAAATAAGAGGTTACTTGAAACTGCAACTCATTTGTACTAAGAATAGTTACTTGAAGCTATAATTGTTTATAACTTTATATATTTACTCTAATAAGAATGTAATTTTAATTTTAATTTGTTTTTATACAATGTTTAGCATTTTAAAACTTAATTTTTATTTCACAAACAGAAAATTCTTTGCTCACTTCAATTTGCTTTGTTAGATATTGGAGATTAAAAATGAATAAATGAAAAAGTTTTTAGTTTTAAATGTCATTAAAATAAATTATTGTAATAAGCAGAATTCTGAATAAGATTAGAAATGAATTCTTAGTTTAATGAAATTTTTTTCTTGCAATTTATCTGTAGTTTGTAATAAAACACTTTTCAATTTGATTTTTCTCTTATTTTGTTGTTTTCAGCTATTAAAAATGTGCCAATGTTTTGTTTTTTAGCATCACTGCCGTAATTGTGGGGAAGTAATGTGTAGTAAATGCTCTTCCAAGGTTTCGACAATCCCTCGATTTGGAATTGAACGTGAAGTCCGTGTTTGCGACTCTTGTTTTGAAAAACTCAGGTAAGAGGCTTTTTTTTTTTTTTTTTTTTTTTCATGGTGTGCAATTTTTTTATTTTTTTAACAAAGTGGGCCAATAAGTCAGCCTTGTAGAATGTGAAAGGGTATTGTCTTGTATGAATATATTCTTTAACTTAAACTTCTTTGTGATCTATACCATACACACACAAAAACAAAACATCTTGTCTTAGAACTTAGAATTATTCTCTGCCTTTATCTTGGTACTATCATCAAATTTAAATGGGCCTGTAATTTTACTGCCTAAAAATACTAGCCCCAAATTATTTCACTTTTTCTCTGTTGGCTTCTAAATTGTGTTGACTATTTCCATGGACCCAACCTTTAACAGAGTCATCAGGTCCATTCAATCTAGGCAGAATAGCGTGCTAGAGATGATATCATTAGATTACATATAAAAAGCATTACATTTCACAGGAATACCCAAAACGTTTGAGACATTAGGGTTAGGCTCTTTTGGGAGTTTCCATAATCTAATATTATTTATACATAAAATATGATTCTAATGATATTATTTCTCTTACACACTATTTTGCATTTGTACCCAATCTAATTTTACATTCAGCACTAAAACTTATTGGTGATAAATCAAATTAGGATATGTGGCTATTTATCAATTTGCTTTTCTTTTTCCCCTCTAGAAATTGATAATAATACATGAGAAGTATTCTCACATACATTTTAGATAACCTCTTGATATAAGAATGCTATTTTTTTGCTATATCTATCTTAACCTTTGCAGGGATAAAAAGCCGACTACAGAAAGTGATTCTCTACCGTCAGAGTACCTGGCCAGTTCTTTATCAAAACAATCACAAGTAAGTTGTTGATTAAATCAATTCATTTTCACTTATCTCTTCTGTTATTTTTAATTCTTACCCATTGACTGCTTCTCATATCAGTCACATACTATTATTGTTATTGATATCTCTAACATTATTATAAATAATAATTTAGATATTATTTCCTCTCTTTATGTATTCTCAATTTTGAGATTATAGGTATAAGCATATAAATTGGCCAATTTATCTTCATTTTAGAAAACCGTTTACTATAATTAAAAATAGACTAACTTTAGCTCCTTAAAAAGTAAGGAACTGTTAAAAAAATAATCTATTGTATAATTCTGCTTATTTGTCCATTCATTAACACATTATGCTTTTCCATATATCCTTCCACAGACAAGTGGGATATTTCTCTTCCCGTTCCTTCAATCAATTGGGATATTCTTCTACATAGATGTGGCTTTTTCTGATCAAACACTGTGTTCAACTCTGATAGAATTGCCCTGTGCTTAATTTATCCTCACTAAATAGCATAGTAAACATAAATTATTGTATATTGATTTGTTGAAAATCTGAGGATCCGATAAGCTCCAACAATGTGCTGTTGAAGGCTGAAAAAGAACGAGCTCTGAAGATTCCTCAGTACCAGCAATACTGTTATCCACAAAATAGAATATGCAACTATATATTGATTTTGTAGTTTCATTAGAATTAAATACTAACAAATGATATGTATTAAGTATTATATAGATTGCCATTGTATATTTTTGTTTTTTATTGCAAAGACAAAATGTGATTCATGTAATAAAATTGCAAATCATTTCTTGCTTAAATAGTTCCTCTTGATTTTTTTTTTTTTTTTTTTTTTTTTTTTTCCTCATTCCATGGAATTTCTATGGGTCCTGATAGTAATTATCAATTCTACAGAGAGTTATGAAAATCAAAAATTATTTTACATTTGAAGATAAGTCTTCATTTTTACTTTAAAAAAAAAAAGTTTTAACAATTTTAACAAGTTCATTGTGCTGAAAATAATGCATAAATTTTCCCTAGTTTTCTAAATTAAATTTTATCAAAATGTTTTTACTTACATATCCTAGAATTAAGGTATTCAAATGTAGCTGACAAAGTAGATATTTAATGAAGGACAGGTATTTTTGTTCTGGTTATTTAAAGTGATATTTTTATTTGAAGTCTGGCTGTTAATGATAATATATTGTAATTCAACACACATCCATTTTCATTTTAAGCAATATTCATAGCAATTTATTTTAACAGATATTAAACCATTTTATTTCATTTTTTAGTCTGTTCATCAAGAACAGAAAACAGTCAAATAATTCTTGCAGTCATAGCCTTATACTATAAAATCTAACACATTTTTAGTTGATGAGAAATATTATGTTTAATTTCTGGGTAAAAAATTTAATTTTAATTTTTTTTAAAACAACTTCTATAATTCAGTATGAACTTGCAAACAATGAAAATAATTATCTTTGAACCTCTGGATACAAAAATCTGAAAGATTAATCATTATTGGTGCCATATAAATTAAGTTTTTGCTGACTCCTCTCTCCCATGCCAAAAAAAGTTTTAAAAAATAAAACCCTTGTCCAACAAGATAATTCATTTTTTTTACATTCTATGATCTGTCCTCTTTAAAATAATGCTGAAATATTTTTTAATACTGGATAGTGAGTTAAGACTGATTTTGATATCCATATCTAATTAATAGCTACAATAGTGCTAATTACCAGAATTAAAAATATTTTTAATTTACCATTGTCACCAATTTCTTATTGAAGTGATATTAGCCAACTAGTCTGAAGAAATGAATGCTTATGGATATCTCTTACATTATAAAATTAGTATTTTTTAAGATACTTATCAAATCCAAATGGTAGTATATATTGAATAAGTATATATTGAAATCAAAATTGGTAAAACAGACACAGTTATTATTGACTATGAAAACTTGAGGTAAAATTATTTTTACACAGAATACTTTACTGTTTATATATATTTTGACAAGTGATAAATATTTTTTTCTTTGTATTTTTTTTAAAGATGCTATGACAATTCTAAAATGACTTTCACTGACCTTTTACTCTATTTCTGTTTGACATTTTATAAAAACATTATCAGACCCTTGTTACTCTTTGTTACTTTGAAAGGACTTTTCATAATATTTTGTAGCTGACATTTTATTATTGTTGTATGTTAACACACAAACCAAAAAAGACTATTCAAATTTGAAAACTCCTGAACAATTTGGAGAGGAAACTATACTATGGAAAAAAAATTAAACAAAACAAAAAAATAAACAAACCTAAATGAATAGTTTTATTTGTACATTTAAAATGCAACTTGATTACTCTGACTTCTTCTGTTTTTGTTGTTTCCGACTTGATCGAACAGAAGGGGACAAGAAACCAAGACAATGTAAGAAAACCCTTTTTGTCCTCTACACAGCAGTTCCATTTTCAGTTAGCTATTTTTTCATTGTGCCATGAACAAATGATCTTTGCTTTTCAACAGTTTTTTTTTTTTTTTTTGTAAACAGCTCAGCATAAGAACTTATTTTTGATAATACAAAATTCAATTTACTAAATATTAGAAATTACTTAAAAAGACAAAATAAACTTCATTTATCATTTTATTTCTCATATGATCATTTTGAAAAACAGATTTTTTTTAAAAATCTA
>CM042143.1:54323797-54383797 GCA_023376005.1 Doryteuthis pealeii | reverse complement strand
TTGTAATAATAACCAGTATTAAGATGGTTTTACTAAAATGTTTCCGAAATTTAACAACTTTTAAATATGAATGCAATTTTACATTTTTCTCTACCAAATGTTGTCAAGAACTGTGTAATGTTAGAATTCTTAAAATTGATTTTCAAAATATTCGAAAAATAGGTCCGATGATATCTGAATCTAATTGAGTTTATTACATTAATGCAATACTTTCTAGTGAATTTATTCTTCATTATGAAAAAATAGATTACTAGATCACGTCAGTTCTAAAGATGTTTGAAAAATCTGCTGATTAAAATAAGATAAAAATAAAAGCTGAGAGATTAAACCAAAATGGTTGCAAAGTTCAAATAAAATTGTCTGAAAAATTTATCAAATGTTTATAAATTTATAATCTTCTAACATTGTTTGTGGTGAAAATTTATTAACAGTGCAATTAAATTCTGCTTTTTTTGTTCAACAGTTTATTCTATATAATGTTTTCTCATATCTTCTAAATGTATTTAACATTCAGTTAATATTATGTTTTAACCATTCTACTAAAGGTCTACATTTTCTCACTTATTCAATACTAAATGCTCTTTAAAGCATCTTGATAAGAGCAACCAGAAAATAACAATTAATTTTCTGTATATAAAGAATCTGTTTTTATATTGATTTATATGTATAAAAGTTAATTGCATTGTTACAAGATTAAGTATTTAGTTTTTATATTTTTGTGTTCATGGCATTTAGAATACAAATTCTATGGTCTAAAAATTTAGTGTTTTGGGTCTTACCCCTGTTTTTATGTACAAAAATATTTCCTTCCCACACTCATACTTTTTTTTTTTTATATTTAAAACAAAACTAATATTAAAAAAATCTTCTGGTCATTTTTACAGGGTGCTAAATTTAAAAAAAATTAGTTTTGCTATTTATTTTTTTTCTTTCTGGGTTGAAAATCCTGACCATTTTAAAATAAAGTGAAATACAAAAAAAGTATTTTCCCCACATGACTTGCATTTTCATTCCATATCTTGAAAGCTTATCATTTATGGATGATTTCAGAATCAATTTAATCTGAAAAGAATTTTGCTAGGCAAGTCATAAATGTTTACACCATTTTGTTTTTAATGCTTAGTAATAATCTTAAATTATCTGAACTATGAGATTAAGCATTTTCACTATTTCATTTTTGTTGAAGACAAGCCAAAAATTAACAGTTATGTCTTCATCTCAAAGTTCAATTAATTTAGTTTTTTTTATATGTAGATTTGAAAAAAAAATACTTACATGCATTTTACTAATGAGGTGCACATGGCATAACAGTTTTTGTCATAGGAAATGGAGCTGGCAAGCTAGGTTCAAATTCTGGACAAAGCTGTTTGCATTTCACTTTGCACTAATGTCCTTGGAAAAGGTATGAATTCATCTCTTCTCCCCATGCTTACAGGTAAATAGGATAGACTGAGCTCTCTAGCCTTAGTACAGCAACTAGTCTAGAAGAATGAAAATTTGGAATTCAAAACTAGTCAGTCCTCTTAAAAATTGACATTGTGTTATGCCCAGCCTGTGGTAGAGAGGCTGGCTAAATAGATACATACATTTTACTCAATGTTTTGCATAATTCTAAACTATTCAATGTGATATATTAGTACAATTTTACAAAACTTGCATTTTGATTCATCATCAATATATATTTAAATAGGTCCTGGACATTTATCAATTGTGAGTGTATTATGAAATAGACTTTAAAAAGACAGATTGTCTGTTATAACTTTTGTTGGGTAGAGTTTTCATTTATTTTAATTTGTATTTGATAGGTTTGTAATTGTTTGAAAATGACTTAGACCTATTGCTTTACAGGTTCTTGCCTTTTTATGTCTATTTATCATGAAGTACATAATCATTGAATTGTGTAAACCTTTCACTTTGCCAATTTTTAATTTTTGTTAATATTTTTAGCTTGACATTTCAATTCTTAAAAAATATGTTTACAAAAACAAAATATAGAAAGACTCAACAAGGAGCCATTTAATTCCTTTTTTTATTTTCTGTAATATTGAGTAAGCTCTTCTTAAAGGTGATTTTTCCAGGATGTTATTCTTGGTCGGTTATCAATATTTATCTGTCTTGAAGTCATTAACATATTCATCTCATATATTCATTTAAAAAAAAAAAACACAAAAAAACAGTTATGTAAGTCTTTTTATTTTTTTTAAAAATTTTAATCATTTTATACCCCTTTTTTATGCTTAAGGATTAGCAAAAGTTGATTACTTCATATTTCGAAACATTTGATCTTATAGAATACAAAGAATCAGTCATAACTTTCTTTTTTTTTCACTCAATCAAAATTTTTCATGGAATTGTGAACTATTCTATGATTTGATTTCTATTTTATGACTCTAATTAAAGATTTACAGATCTTTTTTTTTAATTAAATACCTGATAATGATTATAAAATTTCACAATAATTTATAAGAATTTTTGTTCGTTTTTTATTTAAATATTTTTTAGTTTGTTTAATCTTAGAACATCTGTCAACTTTCTAACTAGTGTAGACTGATATATATCCATCTGATGTTTTATTTGAGGTAGTTTCTTTTAATGAATACCTCCATATATTTTCAAGTGTTGAGAACTGATTTAAAATTTTTACAAAATATTTCTCTGTATTTTATTTTTTTTATTATGTTGAGAAAAAGAAACTTTAAGAAAAAACAAAAAACAAGCAGTGAATATGTTGGTCAATAAAGTTAGTATTGAAAATAATTTTTTTTTTTTTTTCAACATTAACTTTATTGAGCAAATTTTTTTTTTTAATTTAAAATTATTTTTTTTATTCCATTATCTTTGATCTTTCAATCAACTTCATTACTCCATCCTCTCAGAACTTTATCTTTCTTAACAAAGAACTGTTCTATGTGTCTTTTTGCATTCTTCATGGTAAAGACATCAGAAAAGGTCTGGAGGAGGAGGAGGACTGAATTCTTCAGGAATCTAGCAAATGTTGAAGAATGGATTGGCTGAAATATTGTAACATTTCAATCCAATTTTCTGAACAAAATTCTCCTAAAAGTCTTGAACAATATACCATTCCTGTTCACCGATTTTTGGATGCTTTTCATCAATTGGTTGCCTTCAGTTGGTCATCATTGAAGATGGTAATAGATAAGAATAGGAAAAAGTACTTGTTCAAATTGTTTATTTCTTCAGAAATAGTTCATCATGCAGGATTCTTTTTCAATCTCATCACATACACAAACATTGTTCTTTGGTTTGGATCTCTTGTATTCCAAGTCTTTGTAAATATCCACTGTTCATTTTTCATTAGGTTTAAGTAGTAAATCAAACCCCCCCGAAAAAAAAAAAAAAACTTGTGAATTTTTTATTTTTTCCTTTCTTGTCCAACTTGTGTGAAATTCACACATCCAAGTGACTAACAGCATAACAAAATTGATTCAAATAATTTTCCTTAATTTGAATATTTTCTCTCTGCTGGAAATCTCCCCTGTATTCTATAACCTGGATTCTTCTTATGATTTAATTGTTATCAATCTTAACCTGGCTATCCAACATTTTTCAACAAGAAAGTTCTAACATTAAACTTCACAAACCATTTTTAACATATTTGATTATTCACTGTACCTTCTCCCTAAATTATACATCTCTTTTGTATTTGAGTCAATTTGAACCTTTCTGAGAATAAATAAAAAAAAGCATATATGCTGAATGTGGCTTATTTTCTTTCATTTATCATGTCAGAAATTTAAACTACACCAATTCTGACAATTTAAAAAATTTCATTCTCATATGACAACCTATCCTAATCAAAAGTAATAAATTGAATTGTCTGATGACAACATACTTTTGGCCAATACTTGATTAAAACTTTGTTTTTGATCAGTTCAATTTCTGTCTAGTTCTATGTGTATATTTAACACAATTTTTAACTTTGCAGTTTTTAACAGATTATAAAAATCTTTTACAAGTTTGTCTCTGTGATGGTCTAAAATATAACAATATCTAAGATTGAATTCCTATTTCCACCATTAATATAGAATGTTTTTTGAAAAAGTTTTCATGCTTCAATATCAATCATTTATTGTAGTTACTATACACTTTATTAATCCAGATATTATTGTATTTTGCTTACTTATCTTTTGTTAGCTGCCTCCTTCAAAAAGCGAACAAGAAATCCAAGAAGAAGAAGAATTGCAGCTTGCCTTGGCACTGTCAAAGAGTGAACATGAGAGTAAAGAGAAGGAGGTGAGTGTCATAGCTTCTTCTTTTGTTCTTGTTTTTTTTTTTTTTAATTAATTTCTTTTTTAATTTATTTTTCATACTCAACATTTTGATAAAGAGAACCTTGTAGAGCTTGAATTCTGATGTCACATAAAAAAAAAATGGTTGGTTCCTCTGATCTATCATAATTGTATCTAAATTGGTTGGATCAAAATATTCGATTAAGAATTTTTTTTATTTTATTTTTTTTTATTTATTTATTTTTTTTTAACTGTATTATTCTGCTGGCTTTATTTTTTAAAGTTACAGTACAATTAATTGAAGAAATTGCAACTACTTTTTGGAGAAATGTGCTATTACAAGAAAATAAGTTTTGTATCCACAATCTATTTTTATTATTCAAAAAAAATTTTTTTTTCACTATTTTTCATTTGTAATTTATGTAAAAGCTTATGTTTGCTCATTTTGAATTTTAACTTTTTTTGCTTTTAAAACAATGAATTACCCACATTAATTGAAATAGATCTATTAAAAAATTGGTCAACTCATTTTTTGGATTGTTCGGACATTTGTCCTCATCTTTATTTTTATATATACAACATTTAGGCCGATGTGCCATCCAACCTTCTTCAGATGTTTCATGTCGAACTTGGAAGCCTTCATGTCGTAATCAAGACAGTTGGACACATGGTACAATGGATATAAGGTTTCAGTTAATACAGTTCTAGGTGACAATCATCTGTAGGTTGAAGGTTCAATCCTGGCCAAAGGCGATAACATAGAGTACTTAATACAGCTTAACACTTGTACCCGGTCATGGTTAATGGAATGAGAACAGTCTACCTTGGTGGATTGAATAAAGGGTTCGGTTCAAAATTCCGTGAAGGCTCCTGATTACAACAAGGAGGTTCCCAAGTTTGACAAGAAACACCTGAACACGACTAGAGGGCAGATCAGCCTAAACATTGTGTACATAACAATAAGTATGAGGACAATAGTCTGAATAATACAAATAATAAAAATTATCAAGCCTCATCTCAAAATTCAGCGAAATAACTTTTTTAAATTTTTTTTTTTTTATTGTATTATTTGGATTTTTCAGCCTGTTGTCCTCACCTTTATTGTTATATACACAATGTTTTGGCCGATGTGCCATCAGTTCTTCTTCAGGTGTTACTTGTCGAACTCTGGAGCTTTCACGGAACTTCGTCCCGAACCCTTTATTCACTCCACTCCACTGTTCTCATTCCGTTAACCGTGACCAGTTGGACACATGGCGCAACGGATATAAGGGTTGAGTTAATACAGTTCTAAGTAACAATCATCTGTAGGTTTCAGGTTCAGTCCTGACCAAGGGTGATAACATAGAATACTTAACATAGCTTAACACTTGTACCTGGTCATGGTTAATGGAATGAGAACAGTCTACCCTGATGAACTGAATAAAGGCTTCGGTTCGAAGTTCCGTGAAGGCTCTTGATTATGACAAAGGTTTCCGTGTTAACAAGAAACACCTGAAGAAGCCTGGAGGGCACATAGGCTGAAACATTGTGTATATAACAATAAAGATGAGGACAACAATCCAAAAAATAAAAATAACACAATTTGTTGCAGAAAAAAAAACAGGCCTCCCTCCCCCTCAAAAAAAAAAAAAGCCTTTATAAATTCTTAATGATGTTAAATTCCATTGTTGTTAGTAATAGCAGTTGACCACTTTAAGGTTAATGATGGTATTATTTAAGATTCTTTCTTATTGACATTTGCTTATCTGGCCAAAATTGGTGGAGGGGGCATAAAACGATGGTGTTAGGTTAACACTCTCCCCTACCCACCTCCAAGTCTAAAGAGCTTTCTTATCTGCAGCATTCAAAATCCAAGCTTTTTTACCTGGAACCTAACACTAAACTTCTGGCATGCAACTCTCTGTCACAAGGCAGGTATTTAGATCTTTTCTTAACTAACTACATTATTTTAAACTAATACTATCCCAGCTTAGGAAAAAAAACAAAAAAACTTCTATAAGTTTTCAATATAACTCCAGACAATTTGTATAAGATAACAGGAGTCATATATCCTCTAAGTAAATAAATAAAAGAATAAAATAAAAAATCTGACCTGCCTGTATATTGAGTGCTTGCAAGAAAACTTACCTGCAATATATCCGCTTGTAACCAAAACTACTTTTCTGCTTCTGCCAATATTTTTAATGTTGTAAAAGTAAATTTTATTTGTCATCTTGGAAAAAGACAACTAAAATGATTGGTTGAGTAGAAATACCTCCTTTTTTTTCCCTGTTTTCTTTTTGCTTTTGCTAATAATAATAATAATAATAATAATCTTCCTCTTCCACTTTTTTCTTTGGTTTTTGCAGAAATGAAGCACACTTCTAAATTCTAAACTTTTAGAATAGGGGAGGGAAGGGGATGCAAGAATTTTATTTATGAAATGCAATTAAATAGCAACAATAAAATTTTGGTAAAAATGAGTTTTTTCAAGCACTTGATTTTATCAAAGACTTTTAGAATATCTTCATACCTACCTTTTTATAGCACTTTCTTTCTTTTTTTTTACACTGGAAATAATTGATGAGAAAAATACAAGACATAGTTTTCAACTTTCAAACTGACAAATGGGAATTTTGTTTGGAGGTAATTCTATGTGACTCTTATTTTTTGGAGTATTTGAATACATTTTCTCAGGTGTCTGACTTTGAATTTACCTTTCAGCGAGAAAGGCAGAGTCATAAAATGCGTATGTATGGTGGAACTGCAACCAGCAAGGCTTGCTCGAGCCCATCAAGTGTTGTAAGTAAATGTTGTACATAATCTGGGTAGCTGGAAATTTCACAGTGAGAAAAACTATTGGACAAATCAACTTTATTCATTTTATTTATTTATTTATTTTTTTCATAGTACATCAATTATACCAGATTCTTTTCTTGCACTATGTACTGGATAATCTCTAATTTTAGGTGTTTTCTTTCATTATTTTTTATTTTTTGCTTGCTTCTGCTATTTTCAAATTCTGACTGAAATTAATGATGCTTTATTTTAAAACACTGTTAATGCTTTTTTTTTTTTTTTAACAAGCTTCAATTGTAACACCTTTTTTTTTCTGTAATTTGTAAAATTACCAACTATCTTATCAATATTGTAGAAAATTTATTCACTTAAGACTGGTATCATTTTATCACTCACATTTAGCCAACATGCTAAATTTATAATTACAGTTGTTGCTAGTTGGATATTTCAACATTCAGTCAAAGCACATATTGTGTGGTTTTTTTTTTTTAAGTTTTTAAAATTTTTATTTTTTTAGCATGTTTTGAAATTAATCAGCTAACTCATATATTTTTATGAGATTGTTGGTTTGGGTTTTTTCTTCTAGATATAAACCATTGCACTACTGTATTCTTTTAATGGATTTTAAACAGTTCCTTTTAAGTTTTATGAAATTTAAACAAATCTAAATTGGTTTGTAGATTGATTTTTGACTGCTTATCACAATGCAAAGGAAGAAAAGGTAATGAGTAAATTGTTTATTTACCTGTATTTTCATTTCTTCTTAATATTTTGAGATTAAAAGCCCATCCTCAGAAAATCTCCACACTAACTCCAAGGTTTGGGATTTTAATCCTGCAATATTAAGGAAACATAAAAAAAAAAATACAGGTAAATCTACAACATACTTGTTACCTTTTTTCCTTCACATTGTGATAAGCCTTCAAAATCAATCAACAAACCAGATATACACACAATGCTTTAAGCAAACTATAAAACTTATAAACCTAAATTGATATAAAAATAATAATAAAAAAGAATTCCTAAGCAGACTTAGTCTGTTTTTTTTTTAATGTGTGTTTGTTTTGGCTGTCACTATGTTTTGTTGTTTGAGACTTTAAACTTTTAGATCTTGTCATTAAAATAACTGTCAGAAACTTGATTTAAAAAAAAAAAAAAGAAATTAAATTTAATTCAACTTTAATGTCTAATGTGAAGTTTTTTTGTGTTTTTTTTCCTATGGGTAAGACCTTGGTGCCATTTCCTCATTAAATAGGTATAGTCTTATTTCATTCATTTTTGGCCTTTTCCCTCACATCCTGATGATATTACAATCTTAAACACTTTGATTTCTGTAATTTATTTACGAATTTTAGTTTCATAGAACAAGCAATAACAACTGTCTGCTTTTTACAAATTTAATTAAAATTTGTATCAACTGTTTTCAAAACTGATGAATTCTATGTTTTTGATTTATTAGAAATTGATATAATAAATTGTATTTTATAGTCACCAATACTTCTTTCAGGTTTGAAAGTTTGATTTGAATTGTGTGAATTTCAAAGAAAGAAAGATTTAGATAAGATTTGAACCTCCATCACATCACATCACATCGAATATTGCAATTTGTATACTATCGTAGAAAGCATTCTTCTTATTTTTTTATCCTAAGTGAAAATAGTCTCTAAAACAGAAAACTACAATTCAGTATATTTGCTTCCATCTTTTTCAGATTTTGCAGGAAAGGTTGAAATAAATTGTTTAAAAAAATTCCAAACAATATAAGTAAAGGCTTAAAGATTATGGTGTATGATAGAAACTCTTAAAATTTTGACTTTTCGGACTATTGTCCTCATCTTTTATTGAGGTTGTTATTAACATAATGTTTCAGATGCTGTATCCTCCGGCCTTCCTCTGGTGTTTCCTGTGTATCTGAGTATAATAATGATCCAACCTGGGAAATCATTTTTAATAGTTTGACAGTTAATCAAACTGGTGTCAAAGAACTTTTTAAGATCAACAGTCAAACTATTAAAAAATTATTCATATCAAGCCTCATTTCAAAAATACAGACAAATTGGAACTTTTAAATTTATTAATCTTAAAAACCCTTAGGGTAAAAACATTTTAAAATTGTAAACTTTATTATTTTTTAGGGTTGTATTTTTAGGTAAACAGTGGTGTGTTTTTAATGTTAGAAGACAGTTCTAGTATTAATATCAGATCATTGCTAGTAAGCTTACAGACTAATCCTTTTGCAGGCAGAGTGCCATTTTTGTCACCAACAGTATACAGGCAGTGACATGTTTTTTTATTATTTACACTAGCTCAATGTAAGGCATTTTCCTATTGGCTGTTTATTGACCAATTCAATGTTATATATATATATATATATATATATGAAAAGTAAAATGGATATGAATCTGACAGTATGTGTAGAAAGTTTGTAGAAAAAACGAGATGTTAATAGTTTTGCTGACAGAATTATTAACGATCTATTCATTCATTTTTCCTATTATACATAGTTGCTTTGATAAAGACCGCTTTATATGGTTGAAACGGATTCTGTCAGCAAAACTATTAACATCTTGTTTTTTCTACAAACTTTCTACACACACACACACACACATATATATAGCTAAGAGGCTTCACTGCATGCATTGTTGTAGGATTGTGTAATTCCCATGATTTGCATGTCTTATATGATATAGACAATTGATAATCAAATTATATATATAGGGTGTCCCAAAAATTAGACATCATTTTATGAAATGATGTAAAAAAATTTCATTTTATGAAAAAAAAAAAAAAAATTATCATTTTATGAAAATTTTTCCTCATTTTATGAAAAGAATTATTTGTGACACCGTGTGTGTGTGTGTGTGTGTGTGTGTGTATATATGTATATATATATATATATATATATATATATATATATATATATTGACTTGTTTGAACACAAATTTTCTGAAAATAATTCACTCCCTCTACAAGGATTTAAAATATTATCTGTCTACAAAAGGGTTAATAATTTATAGTGAACTTATCTTCTTCATGAGAACCTAAATCAAACTGTTTTCATATAACTTGCAAATCTAACTATAAAATTGATATAATCTTGGCATATACACAGGCTTTTAATATCCCATTTATAAATGTGTTTAAAAAATTAAATATCTCCTTTGAAGTTTTATTTCTGATTTAATTGAAAGATAATAACCTGAATTTAGACGTAAGAAAAATACTTTTGCAAACTTAAAACTTGTTTTAGGGGCATTGTGGGTACTGTTTCCATTTTTGTCAACAAAATACTTTTTAAGTAATGATGGATTAGTCTATTCACAGAAAATGAAACTCTTGGTTTTAAAATTCATCCTAAACAAGGCACCTGTGAAATTATCAAGAACAATATTTAAAAAAAAAATGAATTGGAACAAATTATGTCATCTAGATATTTTTTAAAAATAAAAAAAACCTTTAAAGTTTTGAAAGTCTAATAAAGGCTAGAATAAATGAAACTGTATTATAACAGTTTAATTTATAAAAAAGTATCACTCAAGTGAATTAAACAGACAGATAAGAAGTCTCTTTTGACCTTGCAGCATTAGAAAAAGATCTGCTATAATTGATGGGCAAAAATGAATTAAATGTTTATGCAGTTTAATTTAACCATAGGGCTTAGGAAGATCATGTTACACCAATTGTAGTGGCTTGCATTTGAATTTTTTTGAATCTCTGGTGGCTATGCAACAATCCTATCCATGAGGCTAACTAAAAAAAAAAAAAAAAAAAAAAAAATAAGGAGGGTTTAGTATAAATTCACTTTCTTCCCTCCCCTCTGATGATGATAACTTATTTAGAATTCTTAGCTATTGTTTCCTACCCACCAAAACATTCTTAAATAAGTATGAATAGTTCAGGTTGGCTGATTTAAAATATACAGGTTACAAACTTAAATTTATTGAAGATTTGAGGAACCAATGAATTCAATTATATCAAGTTATGCAACTTGAAATGTTTTTCTATTTAAAAAAAATTTTTGTGCTTTCACCTTTTTGATTTAAAAAAAAAATCTTTTAAATTTTATTTTTAAGCTCCAATTTCTAACAACTGAAGGACAATTTTTTGTTTTTCTTTTATGTATCTATGAAAAACTGATTTATGTTGAGAATGAAAATGTGCATAAATTTTTCTGTTTTATAAATTAAATCTTAAGGGCCTTTTTTTTTTTTCTTTTTTTCCCCCTTCTAAATAAAATGCTGGAATGATATTGATAAGGAGATAAGCAAAGTAGGAAAAGATTTTTAATCATTTTTTTTTTTATCAACATCCGCTTAAACAGTCTTGAAGATCAATGTCATAATTGATGATGGAAACATGAGTCAACAATTTTTTTTTTTTTTACACTCTGGTTGGTACAAAATATGGATTAGTATTTAGTGGGTAGTAAAACTACTTCTGATTGTGTAGGATGTTTTGTAAAGTATTCTTTCTGTTGGTCAATCTTTTTAAATTTTAGGTGGTATTAGTAAAATTAAGTTCAGCAAGTTTGGTTGAGTTGACCAGGTTGTAAGTTAACAGTAAAAATATACTGGCAAGGTTGGTTTTGTAGCATCAGGCTAAGTATCAAAATTTGACAACTGGACTAGGGTGAACAAAATTGAATGCACTTAGTGACATTGAGCTTGAAGAAAAATAAAGAAATGAGACCAATCAGTAACAATAACAAAATATCAGTTGTACAGCAGACTGAAAATAATCAGCACTGATAGTTAAATAAGTCTATAATGATTTAGATGAATTTTTACTAAAATTAGCTTGGAAAGTTTATAGAGTGGTTGAAGTGGTGTGGTGTGTTGATTTGCTACATGGAGTAATGAATAGTTGTATTACCACATTACTGTGTGTGTGAATAATTTGTGCAGTTAACCTGTACTATTGTTATTATAAAATCAAGATGGGTCCCAGAAATTAGTTGCCAGCAATGTTTAAATTGCATTAAAAATGCTGTTTCTTTTATAAGTGATTGGAATTACTATTCTAAATCTATTTATTTGTAAAAAAAAAAAAAAAGTATTCTAAAAAGATGGTTGATAAAAATATCTTTTGTTAGCATTGTAATTTTGACCTAGCACATGGCTAAAAAGGGAGATTTTCTGTAAAATTAGTATGTCTTACAAGAAAATATTTTAGAAAATAGAATTAAGTTTTGTCTAAATTTATTGTGTATATATATATATATATATATATATATATATATATATATATATATAGTGTTAGAATACATTATAATTGTGAGCTCAAAAAATCAAATTATTCTATAATTATTTATTAAGCTTAGCCGAGATATGACACAAGGCAGAAATAAGGGGCGCCCATTACTCATTACTAATGATCTGCTAATATAGTTTACTAACCATTACACCATGTATGGTGTCCTAGTATCTTATATACCCACACACTGAACCATGATTATTTTCCCTTTACATAGAAGAAAAATCCACTGAAATCAATATTTGGTTTTTAACACCATAAAATCTCCCATGTCTTTGATTCTGAGAAATATCTTTTGTAAAGACTAAAATGAAATTAACTCTAAAAATACTGCAAATTACTACCAGAAAATGTTTAAATTTTATTATCTTGACTGAATTTTCAAAAATAAATAAAAAAAATATATTATTTATGCCTCCCCCATTCTCAACGCTTATTATATATTATATAATAAACGTTGGGAATAGGGGGAGCATGAAACAATTTAAAAAATTAAATCATCTGCTATCCTAAAACGTATGTAAACTTTTTTCTTTTTGTATCACGTGATCAGGGAACTTTTTGGTGACTTTCTCTTGTCCCCTAAAAGGTGTTCTTATTTGTAATTAAATGCAGTTAATTTACCCAGAACAAGCAGTCACCCCCCTTCTTTTAAAGACCACTTGTGACCCCAAGCAAGGCTATGAGATATCCTTGCCTGTCTTAACTTTTATTCACCACCATAGTTACATAGTAATTATTGTTATCGCCTCCTGGTGGCGCTGCTGCTGCTTTTGTACGTTTCGAAAAAAAAAAGTTTTATCGGACGATGTGTATAAATTTATTTCTTAAAAAAAAAAAAAAAAAAAAAAAAAAAAATTGCCAGCGACTTTCTATTATTCCACTATACAATATTATATGCGATATTAAAACAAACCAAATAGGTTTTCCTATTTCTGTTAAATTTACGAATCTTTTGCTCTCAGCTTTTTGTAGTTGGTGTTATTTCCGTAAACAACGCTACTTCCGGTTGACAGCATGTAAAGTAGGTAAAAAAGTGCATTTCGTTTACATTTTCTCAACGTTGCTCCTCTTCTCTTATTTATTTCAAGATAATCACTGTCAACAGCTGCATTTTAATTTGGTCCATTTCTGTTAGTTTTATTGCGATGAAAAAGTAATGATGTTTTTGATAACTTGCCTAATGATAATTATAGCTGGGCTCATTTTTCCTCCGGCAGAGAAAAACTAAAAATAATTATGATGCTTTTTTCCCCCTTAATATTTGTAAACATTCTTTTGGTTGGTGGTCGGTATTTTAAGGCAGATAGTAGTTACTTTTTTTTTTTTTTACATTTCCCTATTATTAAGAAATTATGTTTTACGAAAGAATTGTGGATAGTGTTCAAAATGTGCTCTTACTTAATCACTATGACTACCTAGTTGAAACTATTACTCTCTGTGATTTGGGTGGATCCGCAAATGTCTGAAATGGACAAATTTACTGTCTGCTATTTTAATAAATGATAACCTAATTGAAAACCATTAGCTACAAAATTTTACTCTACTAGACAAGTATTTTATTTTTTTTTTTTTTTTTTTCAGCGTTATTCGACACGTGGCAAATTACTTTCCGGGTTGTTAAATAAAACTTTTTTTTGTACGTTTTCTGTTGTATTATTGATAAATAACTGACATTAAAAAAAAAAAAAAAAAAAAAAACTTATGTAATACAAAAAAATGAACTAAGCTTTTAATTAAAAAATAGATGAACCCATTAAAAGATGAAAAGTTATCGTCTCTTACTAAGAATTGTGAAAATTAAAAATTATTTCCAAACTAAATTGTAAGGTCTGTTGAGATTCACGGATTTTAATTTTAAACACTAGTTGATAGAAGGGATGCTTTTTCATTCATTCATCTTGAATGGGTTTTTCCTAAGTATTTGATTAGATTTTTTTATGTTGAGAATAAAATTTAAAAAAATGGAGAGATTTTTGACATTTTATTTTTACAAAACTTTCACGAAATGTTTTTAGTGCGTGCATCCTCAACAATGATTTTTCTAACAGCTGTTTTGAAGTAGATGTGTCACCAGACACAAAGGCGGTTTTACACAATATGATTTTCTTTGCTCTAGTTCAAAATGGTACCTTTTGAATAAGATCAAAGTGTAGTATATGTTCTTAGCTTTAAAATCTGATATGTCCCCGAAACACAGAGTTTGATGACGTATTGGATATTAAGCTGATAGGACTGTTACTATAGTTTGATGTTTGATCAAACAAGTGTATTGCATTTTGAATGGGTTGACAGAAATCCAATTTTTCTCCCTCAGTTCACAATCACCTGGTCTGTTTTACCTTTTTGTTGAAGTTAATAGTTTGACTGAACCAGAACCTATTTTAAAAAGTGGATGACCTTGAACAACAACAGAATTCCACATTTCCTTTAAAAACAAATCTATTGCAATAATTTAGAATTTAAGTTTTCCTTAAAAAGAAGAGTTGGATTTTTTCCCAATATAAACTACTTAATTTCAGACCAGAATTTAGCCTCTTTTAAAAGTTAGACTTTATATTGAGAAAAATATCATTTACACAACATAAGCCTTGTAATTAAATCACTTTGACCCCCCCCCCAACAAAACAAACAAACCAATAACAAAAAAAAACTTGATCCCATTAAAATAGTTGATTACTCAATTAAAAGTGTAAAGAAAAAATGTATGTTTTTGATTGAAATACTATTTAGAAGAATTTTTTTAGTGGGTGTTCTTAAAAACTCTGTAAAAGTAGAATGGATCATATAATAAAAATAAATGC
Source organism: Doryteuthis pealeii (assembly GCA_023376005.1). NCBI lineage: Eukaryota > Metazoa > Mollusca > Cephalopoda > Myopsida > Loliginidae > Doryteuthis > Doryteuthis pealeii. The sequence continues at coordinate 54,368,709 of CM042143.1, read as the reverse complement.
TTTTAGTTATTTTTAGTTGTCTATATTCAACATTATCATTTGAAAGAAAATAGAAGTATGACTTTTTTCTTTCTTTTTTTTTATGGTAAATTTCACCATTCAATAAAAGCTTGTATTTTTACAGTGCAAAATACTGTACAAGGTTTGTCTTTTTTTTACATTTTCTGCAGCATTTAAAGTTAAAGAACTTTTGTAAAAGATCACTGCTTGATGTTGCTTTACTGGATACTAAATTACAATCTTCAATTTATGATAAAAATCTTTGAAATTTATCAAATGAATATTTACCATGTAAGTTCTCTTAAATTATTATAATATATATAATTCTAAAAGCCTTAAAATATAACTTAAATTTTGTAAAACAAAATTCTTTTTCTTTACTAATTTCCAGTGTAAGACATATTTTACATCTTTTAAAATACAAATGTCTCCAATTTTCTGGGTTGTAAACACTTTTTTAATATCAGAATTTTCCCATCTTTGAGGAAATTGTGAGGAGTTAAGGTAATTTTTAATTGGAAAAAAATGTCTCCTTTGAAATATAACTTTTAAGAAGCAGCATAGTAGTTTTTGAAGATATTTGATTTTTTTTTTTTTAATACATTTTTTTATGCATGTGGTTGAGATTTTTTTTTCATTTAACTTAATTCATGTCCATAGCTGAACAATATAAAGAACTTCTTGTGTGCAATTCAGGTTTAAATATTGACAATGGACAAAACCTTGATGACCACATGTTGAAAAATAACACAAATACTCGATTCTGCATTAAAAATGTATCTTCCTTTTAAGTTTATATTAAAAAGTACAGATTATGCAATATTTGGTTGGGGGTGATTTTGTTGGTATATTTATAATTCTCCCTCCACCCAAGCTTTAACCTCCTTACTCAATCTATCTAGTAGATGCATCTATATGTCCATAGCTTAAGGATGAAGATATTGAATGTTATACAGTGAACATTTTAAATCAAAGTTCAACTTGTGTCTTTTCTTTTTGAAGATAAATGTAGCTGACTTAAAAATAAAAAGTTATTGTAAACTAAGGATGTAGCTATTTAATACAAACCTGTTACCTCATTACTTTATTGAAATATCAAACACTTTTATTTAAGGATACTTTAAAGTTTTATTTGTAAAATTCAAAATTTTATGTGCACACTTTTATTCTCAGTAGAATTTAGGTATTTTCTCAAAATATATTGACATGTAACTTTTTTTTTCCATTCTCAATTCTTTAAAAATGACAAATGCAAATTAATCATTTTAAATTTGTATAGTTCTCTTAGAAGAATTAATGTAGCTTTCTTTTCTTTTTCTTTTATTAAATATTTACAAATCGAAGTTAGTTTGAGTATATGTTTAGATTTAGTGTAAAGGATTCTTTCCCCCAATTTCTATGAACATGTTTTAAAATAATTTTACATATATATAACTCCATTTGATTTCAGATGAGGATGAATTCACTTCCATAGCTAAAATTTTTCTGCTGAATTATGAAACAATAGCACCAAAATAATTTCTTTTCTTATTTTATCATCTTGTAACCCTTCAAACTAAATACATTTTCATCACATTTTTCTGTAGATAAAAGTTTTTTTTTTTTTTTTTTTTAATAATTATTGGAAAGAGTAAGAACTGTGATTTATAGATATTTATTTATTTTTTTTTTTTTAAAGAACTTAAATGCATTCTTGGTTTTACCCCTAGAAAAATTCCTTTGATAAACATTAAGAGAAAATGAGGATTTATGAAATATAAATCAGATTAGGATATTTGAATTAGAAATTTAAAAATTGTATTTTTATTAATTTATTTATTAAATAAATATTTCAATGTTTGATAAATAAACTGTACAGTCAGATTTTTTTTATTTTTAAGTAGATCTTCTTTTTAATCGTTAAAATTTTTCTTTATTTTCTAATGTAAAAAATTAACTTTCTTTTTCCTTTTTAAATTTTGACAGAATTTCCTTTTTTATGCATTTTTCTTGATGGAATACATTATTTAATTCTTTTTTTTTTTTTTTTTTTATCCATAAAAACTAATATTCAGTACACAATTTAAAGAAGTAACATTTTATGACAGCTTCTCATAGAATTAGAGAAATTTGTCTTAAATTATTTAATTGACTTTAGTCCTAAACTAAGCTGAACTTCAATAGAACAAATTCCTTAATATAATACCAAATCATATTTTTGAAATATTTTGAATTTTTTATAAATGCCGTGTATATCTAATGTATCAAATGATAATTTTTATCTTATAGGAAAATAGTTCCTACTTTTCTAATTTCTATAATGCTAATCTGTAATTTTACATAACCTTTTCTTTAAAAACATTTATTTCATGTTTTTCTTGTTTCATTATTATGTACTGAATATTATAAGTTTTAATTTAAACTTTTATCCATCTTTTAGTATTAAGTGATGATTTACTTTTATTGGTGATACCAAGTCAGAATATTTTGCCGTTCTCATTTTCTAAAGGAAAAATAACTAATATCTCTATTTACATGATATATTATCGTCACTATTTTCCATGAATAATTTTGCTTGTTACAACTTGAAATATTTGATCTTTTTAATCTTTCTAATTTTATTTCCCTGGAATAAGAATGTATTATGTTGAACACTTTGTCTATTGATGAGAATTTATGAATCCTTTTTACATAAGTCATACTCTTTTTTTTTCAAAACTACCCTGTTTAGATGCCCCCCTCCCATTTTTTCTATATGTTTTTGTTTTTTATCCTTATGTATATGAAACTAGTTTATAGTTATTTACTAAGCTTAGTTTAGATGTGGCACAAGGCCAGAAGTATGGGGCACTCAATGAGAATCAAACTCACTAACAATGTTCTGTGAATCTAGTTTGCTAAACATTACACCACATGAGGTGCCCATGAAAGCAGTTTATAACTCTATAATGCTTTTGCATGGTTTAGTTTATTTGAAATTTGCATATAGATTTGCATTCAAAATCAAAGTTGTAAGAAATTATATCTTGTATATAAATTTGTCACTTTTTCTTTAAATATTTACAGGAGGGCAAGACTTAATATAATTGAATCATTGTAATGTTGTAATGTCTATTATATAATGATTTTATTAATTTTTTTTTTCTTTTCTTTTCTGTTTCTTTTTAGCCATCTGTGTCTTCATCAGCTCCTGCTATCGATACTTCTGATATGGATCCAGAGCTTGCTCGTTATCTCAATAGAAATTATTGGCAGCAAAGATCCGAGCAAGGGCCAGCAGCAACCACTCCATCTGCTCCTGTCGCCACTGCAGAACCAAAAACCAGTATGGTGAAGACTCATGAAATTGTAAGAGACAGTTGCCCCCTCTCCCCACCCCCTTAACATTTTCTTCAGAGTTACTTTTATTTCAATAAGCAAATGTTTTTATAAAACCTACTGAGTATGGATTCCTTTTGTTTAAATGTAGGACATAACCCTTTGACCAAAATAAATATGGCTTCTAGTTATAAGAAAACTTTAAATATAAAAAAATTTAGGAAGAAATTGGCTGCTTTTTATCTCTGCTACATTTAGGAATTGTTTGTCTTCTAGAACCACACACACACACACATGCATATGTTTTTTTTTTTAAGTCCTTATAGTTTTCTTCATTTTCAATTTGTAGATCTTAATATTTTTTAACAACTCTATGGTGTGATACAATTAATATAATTTTATGTAAAACTGTTTTTTTTAGGTTTCCTAACTTTTTGACAAACTTCAAATAATCATTAAACAATCATGGCAATAGTTAATTTAAATTTGGTAGCTTTTATTTTTAATCTTAGTAAACTAGTAACAGATGAACTGAGGTGTTTATTTTTGCCTAATGTATTAATATAGTGTTGAATTTATGTCTTAAATCTTTTTTCTTTTTTTCTTCAGCCTTATCAAAATGGAGAAACTGATGATGACCAACAGCAATTCCTAAATGCTCTTCAGAGCAGCGTGGAAATTTTTGTTAACCGAATGCGCAGTAACTCTCAGCGTGGACGCAGCATTACTAATGACACTTCTGTGCAATCTCTCTTCAATGTCATTAGCAATATGCACCCGCAGTTATTGAAATATATTCAAGAGCAGGAAGATGCCAGAAGTAAGTAGTACACTTCATCCTCTTTACACATTCTCTCTCTTACTCCTTTATTCTAATAATTCTGCTTGTTTTCTTCTTGGGGGGGGGGTTACTGTCAGTTGGTTGTACTCAAATGTCTTTTCTGTTGTAATTAATATTCTGTCCCATAATAGTTGTTTAATATTTTGTTTTCTATGTATATGCAAATGTAATGACTTATAAAACTGATGTAGTATTTGCTAAGCACTAATTTATCCCAAGCTAGAATTATTTGAAAATTTTCATTTATACAAATAAAAATTTTATATATATATACATACACACACACTGAAATCTAAATAGTATATGCCAACTATCTGGTCTTAAATTAGCTTTATAACCTGTATTAACTAAATGTAACTAATATTGTCGCAACTTTGATCTCCTGATTGTCCTAATGAACTTAAATATTTTATTAATGAATCTAAACACTTTATTGTTTCTACTCATCATTTTATTACAAAGTTCGGACCAAGTATCCAATAGGCACCCCAAATAATCAACTTAATGAAAGGTTCATATTTTAACTCTTCACCGGTAACTTCGACTTTCAGATATTTGAAAATAAACGAACAGATAATTTTTTGAATCTGACAAAAACAAATTTTACGATACTATTTATGAACAGCATCCTTTTATTTAAATAAAGATAAAAGATATTTTGCAAATAAAAACTGTATTTTTATTCAAATTGCATTTCTCTTCTGATTAAGTAAAAACTATTTTAGTGTAAAAACGTCTTTTGTCTTTTTTTAATTTATCGTAAGTATTGAAAAATACTCATAAGCTTTTGATTAAAAAGTATTTATTTAAAAAAAGATTTTGCTATTAAATTTTAATTTCATTACGTGTACCAACCATCTATTTATTTAATTTATTGTAAGTTCAACATCTCCAAAAACTTCTGATTAAAATTATTTGTTTACAAAAATTTGGAAGCGGAAGTTACTGATGAAGAGTTAAAATGTGAACTTTTCATTAAGTTGATGATTTAGGGTGCCTATTGGAGACTTAATCCCAAAGTTCAAATGAAAAATAAATCCTTGTAAATTACAGTCAAAGCTGTCTTCTGATGCATTCAATTCTTTTTCAGTCCTGGCTTGCTTGCTTTATTTCATTGACTGAAACTTTTCAATTCTAGTGTTAAATTTAAATTTTAATCCTCTATCTCATGCTATGTCATTACAACCAACTGACACTATAATGTCTGTGTTCAAGTCTCACATTATTCTTATTGCATGTTGAAAAAAAAAATGGATATTAGAAGTGTATAAAAAAAAAAGTATTTAAATTTTATTTATTTATTTATTTTCTTAGGCCACTATGAATCTCTACAAGATAAACTCGCTCAGCTGCGAGACGCTCGTGAAGCCCTTGATGCTTTAAGAGAAGATCACCGAGAGAAACGGAGAAGGGAACAGGAGGAACAAGAACGAATCCGGCAAATTCAAATGTCACAGAAACTGGAAATTATGAGACAGAAAAAACATGTAAGATTAATTTCCTATATAGAATTATTCTGTTTCTATCTTTGTACCATTTAAAAAAAAAAAATTTTTTTAAATTATTCTATCATCAAAGACTTGTCTGGGAGTGGTAGTACCTGTTAGGGTCCCATCTCTGGGTCTAATAGAAAAAAAAAATGAGTTTTAAAAAATGTGTTAAAAAATTTTTTTTAATTCCCATTAAGCATAAATAGAAGAAAGTGTTTTTGGCATAAAATAATCCACCAAACCAAACCAAAAGAATTGTCTGTCCTGTCATCTGGGGCTGTAGAATATTCCAACTGTACCTCTGCAGGAGGGTAAGAACCCCCACCCCAATGGAACCACCTATTGATAGTGTATAGTGACTTATGATGTCTGAGGATGTGATCCTGGGAGCTGAGCCGTCCATGACTGGGGTACTAAGTGGTCACATGACCTGCAACATTTAACTTTGGCCATTACTTTGGTTAGACTGGTCGGAGAGGCCTGATCCAATTAATCGGCTGGTCATGTCATACCCTGGCACCTTTATGATTAAGTCCCAATTTTTATCTTAAAGGTGCTAAAAGGTGGTGGCTGAGGATCCAACCACCAGTTTATTAATACACAGAAAAATTTTTTTTCTATCAGTTTATTGTATATATGATTTCATGTGTATTAATAAACAAGATTTGCCATTAAATAGCTCACACTGGTTGATATGTCATTAAACCAACCAAATCCCTCTCCTTACTGTCAGAACTTGTTACAGTGTGTGTGTGTGTATATATATATATATATATATATATATATATATATATACTTTCCAAATTACACTTGTATCAAAGTATATCCATTGTTTTGACTGCTATTTTACATCACCAATAACTGCATGTTGTGCCATTTGTTAGAATACTTGCAGAATTCCAAGACTTTTTGACTTATTTAATTATTTTTTGTAAGAATTACTGCACCTGGGGTGGTGGATGTGACCTTCTCCTGGCAAAGGTCAAAGAATGGATCTGCTGTGAAACACAAAGAAAAGAAATTAATAATCCAGTGCTTGGAATAATAATAATAATAATAATAATGACTTCTCTGAAAATTACATTAAAAGAAAATGTAAGGCATATGACAAATATGAAGTTTTAATTTTTTAATGATTTCATAACAATTAACATTTTGACATAGGGATATTTATAGATAGTGACTGTTTACTTGTATTAAATATAAAATCTTTAAGTCTTCATTATTGTTTTTCTTTCTTTTCTAGGAATACTTGGAAATGCAACGGCAACTTGCATTTCAACGTTTACATGAACAGGAAAGAGAATATCAAATTCGACTTGAGCAGCAGAAACATTTAACACAAATCCGACAAATGCAGGCCTATGGTTATGGCCAGGTATAGTAGTAGTTGATTTTGTGTGTGTGTGTGTGTGTGTGTGTGTAAGTAATAGTTCATCAATGTTCTATTATAAAGCTAACTGTAATTTTTAAATAAATTTGTTTGGAAAATATCCAGAAAACAAATTCTTGTTTTTATCAAGAAATCATAAAAAATGATTAAACTTTTTCTGTTTTTATTAGACAAGGGGTTTTAATTTCCAGTTTAAATAAGAGTAGACATAATGAGTAGTTAGTTTTGGTTTGTTTGCTTTTTAATACAGGGTGACCCCCTCCTAAAAAAACAAATTTTGTTTGTTTTGGGTCACCCTTACTTCAAGACTATTGTGTATAATTTTTGGTATTAAGAAGGAAACCCAAAAAACATTTTTTTATATATATATATATATATATATATATATATATATATATATATATATATATATATATATAGTGAAAATTATTTTGAGGAATCTAATTTTTATCTTTTAGGAAATCAGGAATATTTGATGTTTTTTTTAATATCCTACTAATATAAACTTTTCTGCTACAATATTTTAAATATGTCATCTTAACAAATTATATAATTAAGGATAGTAATTAATTTTCTTTGTTGTATAGTTTTTTGATTGGTTGCCTAATTTTAGAGAAGATAAGGTTCCTTTTCTATGCACACACACATTATAAAAAATGGTTATGAAAAATAAAAATACTGATATTGTATATTTTAGAGAATGTTTTTAAAATTTGAATTATGTCTAAAGAAATATAAGTCTTAAAAGATTTAATGTTTTGTTTACATTTTGTTTTTCTTTGTTGCCAGAATCCATATACTGCTCAAAACTTCAGCCCTGGCAGCTCACTGGAGAACTCACCAGTTCACCAGATGCATCAACAAGGTTATGTAGGTGTTGGGATGATGCCTGGCCAGGGAGGACCACCCAATATGGGAGCACCGCAATCCATGCCAGGTGGTGGTGGGGGACCAAGCCAGATGTATCTACCACAAGGACCTGTTGCAGGACAACAGCAACCACAACAGCAGCAAATTCCCAACCCTGCTGCATATAATCAGCCAGGCAGTGGACATTATCCCAATCCTGTAGCCCCTCCCCCACAACAATCAATGCCACCTTCTGCAGCCTACCCACAGCCTCTCAATACAGATGTCATACAGCAGGCACCACCAAATTCTTATCAGCCTTACAATCCTGCATCCAGTCAGCCTTCAACTGTACCCCAGATATCTTCAGCTGGCCAAAACTATTCAATCCCCACCTCTGAATATTCATCATTAAGTATGCAAAGTAAGTATTCAGTTATTTCCTATAAATCTAACATAAACAATGGGGAACCACTCTTGACTGATAAATCATTTATTTATTTTCCCATTAAACTAAACCTTAACCCTAACCCCGTCTTCTTTTTTCTTAGTAGATCAATAAATAAATGTAATTTATCAGTCAAGAGTGGTTCCCCTTTGTTTATGTTAGACTTGTAGGAAATAACCAAGTATTCCTCAACACACTCTTCCTATCATAATGCAGGCTGGGAATTTAAAGCTTTTTTTTTAATAAGTGGAATCCCTAGGTTCTTTGGCTTAGAATGCTTTATTATCTAAGTGTATATATATATATATATATGTCTACTTTCAGTTAAAAACTAAAATGGTGGTAATAACAAAATGGTGCTCCATACAAAAGCATATTGTAGAGCAATTACAACAATATTAAAATAAAGTTAATCATCAGCTAAACATTGGTGACTTATTTTCATTATTATATATTATATATATATATATATATATATAATTATTAATGAAAATAAGTCACCAATATTTAGCTGATGATTAACTTCATGAAATGCGCTTTTAAACCTGAAACATTGTTAGATTTTATAGAGGTTTTTAGTCTCAAAAATAAGATTTTTGTTCCAAACACATTGAGAAAAGTCAGAATCAAATGGAGTCTATTTTGATTAGATAAGTTATAACATGTTCAAAATGTATTTTATTTTCCAAGATGTAACCAAGTTATCAAACAAAGCAATATTGCACTTAATAAGGTTCCAATATAAGATACACACGTATGTACTGTTTGTTTAGAAAAAAACCTAATGGGGTAGACAATTGATTACTGCTTGCAATTTTAAAATCTATTCCATTTTTAGCTAGAATGATCTGAATTGATAGTAACACTAAACATTTTGTTCAAATATTTTGAAGAAATAAATCTTAATATGTTGAAATGATATAATTTTTATAATTTTTGTTTCTATTTTTGCAGGTTTGGCAAGTGCACTTCCCCAGGCACCAGGTTCACAAACTATGTATACTGGTGCACAGCAACAGCAGCCATATATAGCTACAGCCCCCAATCCACAGTTTCAGGCCCCTCCTCCTCCTCCAGGCAATATGGTGCAGTCTCATCAACAGCAACAACCACAACAAATCATGCCACCACAAAATGAAGCAGAACTCATTAGTTTTGATTAACTTTTGTCTATTATTCTAGTTTTTTTTTTTTGCCATTCTTTCTTGTCTCTCCCACCCCTCTCTCTCTCTCTACTATGTTCTACTCTCTCTCTCTCTCTCTCTCTCACTTCTGTCCATGTATACATCTGTATATAGTGTTCTCTAAATGTGATTTAAATTTTTTTTTTTATTTGAATGAGGATGATAAACATTTCTAATTGAATGATTATGATAAAAACTCCCTTCTTCTCTTAATGTCTGAGCAACTTTTGATTCTTTCCAGGGCCTAAAAAATTAGGCCCAAAAAGTTTAAATCAATGCATCAATCAAATTTTCTTTGTTTCCTTTCTTTTCTTTTTTTTTCTTCTGTTTTTCTCTCTCTCTCCCCCCTCTCTCTAATTTGTTTATCTATTTGGAATAAATCATAAAAGGTTGCTGATCTGCCATTGTTGATAAACACATGATTTGTTATTGGCTATGTTTTTAAAATTTCTTTGTTGGAGATCAACTTGATGAAGAAAAATGATAACTTTTTTCCTCTCTCTCTCTCTCTCTCTCTCACATATACACACACACAATGTATGTATGTGTGTGTGTGCGTGTATATACAGCTGAATCTTCTCTTCCTCCTATTTATTATCTTAGCACATTTTATATGTGTGTGTGCCCTGATGAATAAATAGAATTATCTTTAGCAAAATTTCTTCATTAAGATATGAAAGAATGAAGAGTAACTACATTGTGAGATGATGGTGAATGGGAGAGTGCAAGATGTCAGAAATAATGGAGAGAGGCTTTAAGTATATTGGTCAAAATAAGCTAGACAGTCATTTCTGTCACTTATTGATATTCTCACTGTAGAGCTATCAGTTCTCATTATTTTTGTTGTTTCTCTAAATTCAAACAATCACAAGTGATATATATATATATATATATATATATATATATATATATATATATATATATATATATATATATATAATAATATTAGTAGAGGAAAAAAGTTAAGGGTCTACCATGGTTTCAGTCCCAATGATTTCATCAGGACCCTACCCTACGCTTAACTAAGTCAATGTATTCCTTAGTTAAACTGAGATACATTTCTTTTCGGATAATAACAGTTGAATGCTACGTTAGTTGATATTTTTCTCTTAATTTTTCGTGTGCGACTTATTCTATTCGTGTATTTATTTCTTAGTTCTCATTTCTGTATTGTTATTAATTTAATTCTAAATAACAACTTGTAAAAACGGTTAAAATTTAATTCTAATTTTATTTTAGGGGTTTAATATTACTAATTTAGAGTTTTCCATTGTTCTTTTCAGTATTTATCCTATTTAAAACTATTTAAGGAAAATTCTAATTTATTTAGTTAAATTTAATATTGTCATTCTAACAATATTTTAGTGACCGACCCAACCTATGTCTACAATTGCAGATTGATTCAATTCTATTATGTAAAAGATTTTTCTTATCCAGGAATTTAATTATAGTTAACTTTTCGTGTAGACATAGGTAGCATGGATCATTTACAGATCTGCACACATTTGATTTTCGTAGGATATTATTTACTGATGTCACTGCAACAGAAACGTTAAAGCAGCAATTGGATACTATATGTGTATATATATATATATATACAAAAGATTTTCATTACAGGAACAAATTACATTTATTGTTTGAAGAAATGAAATTGATGTAATTTAAAGCATTAGAAAACATTTTGTCTTTATCAAAACTGTTAGATGTTAATTGTTAATTTTCTTCTGAATATAAATGGAATTTGTTATAGATTTTTTTTTGTTTTGTAATTTTTATGATATTTTTGTTGATTTTCTTTCAGTGTTGAGTCAAATGACTCTTATGAGAATGCCAATTTTTTTCTATTAACCATTTTTGCTTAAAAAAAAAAATGACGGTACAAGCTTATGAGTTGCAATTCCACGGCTTTTGTAGTTTTTACATCTTGTTTACCTTCCCAGTTTAGTATATAGTAAAAATATATATCTATTACATTTCTAATATTAGAGGGGAAATAGGATGCTTATTCTATTTGTCAAGGGAAAATATTTCTATATGAATTGAGTAATAATTTTATTTTTTCATGCATCTCAATATTTTTGCATTAACAGCTCACAAATCTCAAAATATTTTTCAGTATTTTTTGTCATGGAAGATGCCAATAAGAGATTTTTTTTTTCCTTCAAGATAGATATATATCAGGGTTCCCATGCATCATAGAAAATAAAATGTAAATTATCCAGTTGGAAAGCCTGCAAAGGGGGTGTTTTTTGTCAAAAATCTTGGGAAAATTTTGTATTTTGTTCTGGAAAATTGGAATTATGAGACAAAATTAATGTTATTGTTACAGTTAACAAATATAACTAGTAAAATAATAAGGACTTTTTTTTATTTTTTATTTTTAATACTCAACGAATCTACCCAAGATTTCCCAAATTAGTCATGAATATTCATTAAATGGAAAAAATTCTTCAACCGATGAAGTTTTGATATTTTGATTTATTTTTACATGACACTGAACATGAACAAGACAAGAATTTGTCCTTTTTATGATGTAAATTGCAAACTCCCCACTCCCTCCTCGAAAATATTGTTAATTTTAACGTTTTGTCACCCGAACTCCTGCCCTAATTTACTCTGTTTTTACTTGTCATTGTCAGGCATAACTCTGGCCAAACATATATATTTTTTGAGTTGTGTTTCCCACTTTTTATTGGCAAATTAATGTAGATATTTTACAATGGTTCCCCCCCCCCCCAGCTTTTTATCAGCAAATCAATTTAGATATTAACCCCTGTTAAAAAAAAAAATTTTTGATGAATTTTTACACAACACAAATTCAAATTTCAAATATTAGGTACTGCCAATTTTGGCCTTACTGGCGTATTTTACAAAATGAATTTAATCCAAAAATCAGGGAATTATCCGATTTTAATGAAAATTTCGGTGTTGATTTATCAATTAATGGATTTTATAATATATTTAATTCTTTAAGACGTCTTGTTTTCCATGTCCTTCCCTATCTATTTTTTCAACTTGAAAATATAACTTTTAATATACAATAGTATATAAAATATAATACTGATATAAAGCGAGGGGGGGATATCGTAAAATATCTACATATATTTGCCGATAAAAAGCGAGAAACACAACACAGTAAATATTTGAAATTTGAGTTTATTGAAATTAGTACAAATTCAATAAAATAAAAAAATTAAAAAAAAGAAATTCATTTAAAACATTGGGTGTAAAATATCTAAATTAATTTGCTGATAAAAAATAAAAAAAGCAGTAATGTTGATCATGGCTAAGCAAAAACAGGAGGCTAGACAATTTTATTGTACAGGATGTTCATAAAGTCAGAGTGCGCTTTAAATAATTTATAACTTTAAAGTGCATATGGACTTTGTGGACATGCTGTGTAGTTAATTGATAGATGTAAGCATCATCTATAATAAACCCAAGATACTTCATTAACCCTGCATCATAAAAACTGTCTAAATGTGTCTATTAGATTAATATTTATTAAATTATGAAATTGCCGTGAATAAGTGCTGTCTTGGAAAATTTTAGGAATGTCAAAGAAATATCCTGAAAAATGATTTCCTAAAATGAGTGGGAACCCTGTATATAATATATATATATAGTGTCTATAATATAGGCATCTGTTATAATTAGTACTATTAGTATATATCTGTTATAATTAGTAGATTATATAACAATAATGTGATCTAATAAATTATTTCTTTTGAATACCTTCCATAATTTTAAGACTATTACTTTGGTGAGTTCTTTTCTCACTCATATTTTAGTTCCAAGATTCTGCTGCTTCTAAGACTTTTTATAATAATGACCTCATCCAGACATAATCATAGAGTAAGTGGCATTGTTAAATTCTTTTTTTTTTGACCATAGAATTTTAATGTACACAATTTGATTTTGTTATCACTTTCAAAAAAGTATCCTATTTTTTTAATTTAAAACTTTTTTTTTCAACTGCCCGTGGGTACAGTAATAATCTGTGATTGTGTCAATATTACCAAAGTGATATACATTTCTCAATATTACCTTTCTATGTATTTGAATCAGTTTTTAACTTTTTTCTTCAGTATTCCTATGAAGACAGTGATATTAGTCTTCAAAATTGATATTTCTTCCTGATAATAGGACGATACTTAAGGTTACTCTCTCTTGAATGAAGACGTGTATTTAATGATTAATATTTACCAGTTTTCTACTAAATAATATTATCATTTTGTTAATGTGATACTTTATACCATTTATTTAATTGCCATCAATTATAATGAACAAGTGGTAGTCTTTCAAAATACAAACCAGCAGAAAATATTCTTTCAGAATCTCTCCCTCTTTCTCTTTGGAAGAGGATTGTCTATAATTTAAAATTTTAATAAATTATACTTTTTCCTTTTTAAAAAAATTTTAAATTTTTATTTTTACCTATTTTTGTTTGTTTTATTTCAAATTCTTTCTTTCCAACATTTTTTAACAGCCTTTTTTTTTTTTTTTTTTTTTTTTTTTTTTGTAAGTTGGTGTTAGCCATTGAATATATTTACTACTTATTGTGTTCTTTTGGGATTTACCCCCACCTCCATTTATATTGCACACACACACACACACACACATATATTATATATATAATATATATATATATATATATATATATATAAGATCTAGTCATTGTTAATAACTTTTTAAAAGGAGCAATTTATGTACATAATATTTTTTGTTTAAATAATGATACATATTCATGAAATACACTAAAGATATCAAAGTGAATTGACATAACACATTTGTATAGAACTTGCTCTGACTTCAGTAACGACCATGTTTAATGGTGAAGGGTGAATAAAAAGAGTCAAAGTCTATCTTTGTTTTATATCTGAAGATTATTTTTTAGGAAAGGTCATTTAAATTGACAATAGTATTCCCTATATATTTGCATTAATTCAATATATTATTTTTGACTAGCTGACCTACAAGACAATCTTGCAATATCTGCTGGCAATTGTTGAATATATATATATTAGGGATACCCAAAATGAGACTAAATTGCATTTTTGACAAAATGACTTTAGCATCCCCTAGGGAAAATTATTTACCAAAAATCAGGGAACTATCAGATTTTAATGAAATTTTCAGTGTTTATGTATCAATGAATGATCTTTATAATGCATTACTTATTTTATTTCAAAGCGTTCTCATTTTTTTTTTTTCAGGTCACTTATTTTTACCCCCCCCCCCTTAAGTTGGTCTTTCTGTTTTCTAATTACAATAAATAAAGAGACCTAAATTACTTGACCTAAGTTATGAATAGAAAGAAGAAAAAAATTTTTTACGGTGGCTTTTCTATGAGAAAATAATATTCATTTTTCATAGCAACAATACTAAATTAAAGTTTTGAAATAAAATAACTGATGCATTATAAAATTCATTAATTGATAAATCAATACTGAAAATTTCATTAAAATCAGATAATTACCTGATTTTTGGTTAAAAATTTTTCAATCGCGAATGTTACATTCAAATTGTAAACAAGCACTTTAAAACCTTTGAAAAAAAGCGTTCGCATCGAAATTGACCAAAACAAATCGTTTTAAATCTATTAAAAATAAACTGCATATGTAATGATATTTTTCTTTTTTTAATGTTCGTCATTATGTTACTACTTATCATTTTAGACAAAAGTTTGACCTTAAATAATAGATTTAATTAATTTTAATTAGTTTTTAAAAAGCTAGCAGCCGACAAATTTGGGTATCTCTAATATATATAGATAATAATGAAATTTATTGCGTACAGTGCTCAGGTGCACCACAACTCATCAGTTTCATGTATAGTACATAGAATAATGTACTAGTGTCGGGAACATGAATAGCATACAATAATAATATACATGCATGTGTGTGTGGATAGGGGTATCGGGTATAGTGTTGGTGAATTACAGGAAGCATGGAGGCTTTGAAAGATGCAGTGTTTCAGCAGCCTACAACGGATGCAGGCAGTTTATTTATATATACATATATAAAATGAGTTTATAGAAAAATCCTTTTCTTTTTTTTTTGTTAAAATTTTTGCTAGAAAGATTACAATCTTTGCTTGCATTTAATAATAGTGTAAGATTTGTTTTTTGTAATTTGTAGTGGCATGACTGAATTTTCTGATCATCTAAGCATTTTCTAGAACTTTTTTTTATAATTGTTCATTCTAAAATGAAACAAACACAAGAGCAATAAAGCTCCAAATCTGTTACATTCAATTTTGTTTGTTTTTTTCAAGTTACTTTTTTTTTTTTTTCTTTTTTTTTTTTCTTTTTAAATCTTACAAAATTGTTGATTTGGAATTTAAGGATGTGGTTCACATTCAATCTTTTCTCAAATGTATTTATAATATTTGTGTTCAAAACTAACAAAAAATCCATTTAGAATTCACTTGTGTAGTCTTACAAAGGGTCACAGTACAACTACTATGAATGCTTTGATTTATAAGTAGTTTCAACTCTAAAAAGTATGAGATAGGATTTCCCTTGCTTTTCTATACATTAAGCCTCTATGCACATTTACAGTCTATCCACACATGGAAGAATGTTTGATTTTTAAGAAACACATTGCATTTAACCATGAATAAACTTTTCATATAAAACAAATCTGAGGAAATTAGTTCTCCCAAATCTGTCATAAATAAAATAATAAAATAATGTAATTTATTGTGTACAGTGCTCAGGTGCACCACAACTCATCAAAGTCTCATGTCAGGTACACAGAATAATGTTGTGCCAGTAACATGAACAGTTCACAGTAGTAATATGGATGTATGTATGTGTGTGCATGTGTATGTGGTGAGTGGCATCAGGTATAGTGTTGGCGGACTACAGGAAGCATGGAGGCTTTGAAAGATTCAGCACTCCGGCAGGCAGTTTATTCCATGTCTCCGCAATTCTGAGCGTGAAAAAATGTTTCCGAAAGTCACGTGAACAGTGCTGTTTTCTGACTTTGTAGGCATGCCTGCGTGTATTGGAGAGATGGAGATCAAAAAGGTGCTCAAGGTTGCTGTTGTTGAGATGATTAATGACCTTATGAGCATTTACCAGGTCAGTTGCCAGCCGCCGAAGTTTCAACGAATCCATTCCCAGGGCTGCGAGACGTTCAGAGTATGGCAGATTCCTGATGGAGGGTACTCGCCTGGTTGCACGTCTCTGTACAGTTTCTAGGAGGTTAATATTCTGAGAAAGGTAGGGTTCCAGACTGGTGATGCAAACTCCAAGTGTGGCCGTACCATAGCTTTGTACAGCTTCAAATAGATATCCAGGAAATGTGATCAAATTTTGTGGAAATACTCCCTTGCTAACATTCTAGAGAAATATTTATTTTCATCTATTAACTTGAGTTATATTTATATCAAAGTTTAATTTCATCTGCTACATGGCTACCAATAGTGAAGACACTTGTGACTATTACATTACACTAAGCTTTAATGGTCACTCCAAGCTAGATGTTGGTAGATTCAATTTATTGAATAGTCCATGCTGTGTCACTTAACAATTACAGAATTGACATTTTCCCCTCCAAAAATGAGAATAGGTGAATGGGGGGGGGGCTGATATTGCTAATGATAAATGTCTCCTTTTCTAAAAACATCCAAATTCTGAGTACTTTGAGCTTATATCAAACCAACTTTCTTACATTCCTTTCTTTTTTACAAATAATTTTGTATCAGTCTTTTTAAGATCTTAAAAATAAATAATTTAGTCACATTTACTAGAAAGATAAGAAAACCAGTTTAGCTCAGCTAGTAGAGTATCTGACTCAGAACCACAAGGTTCCGGGTTTAATACCGGCCTTTGCCAATTCAATGCATAAGTAGCACATTCGATCTGTGCAGTAAAGTGGGGAGCTGATGGTAGTTGTGGTATTCCACCTCTGATGCAAAAACAATCTTGGTTTAGCACTAGTGAAAGAGGATTAGACTCCCTCACTGTCTGCTGATACTGACAACTATTAACTTTACTTATAAACTGTTTAGCCAGTGACTATTTTTATTTTTATTATTTATTTTTTTTTATTTTTTTTTTCAAATCTGAACTTTGTTGATTTCAGCTTTGGTAGTGAAGCAACTTTGATTGACATTCTCAGACCAACTTTTTTTCTTTTTTTTCTTTTTTTTTAAAAAATAAAATTTAAAGCTGTAATTACTGGCCTGGTGTAAATATTATATCCTTTCAGTTTACTGTTCACTACCCCCTCCCCAATATGTAAACTTCTATAGAAACTGTTCTTGTAAATACTTTGCTCCTTCTGTGTTTATAAATCCAGACAGCTGGAAATATAATTTCTTGCAAAGACCAATCTCAGCATCTCTCTCTCTCTCTCTCTCTCAGATCTGATGACTTTTTGAAAACTTCAGTTTTTATTTCGTGATTGCTGGAAGTTTTTCATCCAACCTTCCAAGAGATTATGTTACTCTTGTGGGTTTTTCTAAATGGTAACAGTCTTCCTTGGAAAAAAACAATGAGATTTTACAGTGGCAGAGGCAAAATGTTACCTCCTCTTTCAGCTCCTCTTCCAGCTCCTCAGTTTCAATTCCAGTCAACTTGTATTGTTTAATAATCTGCCCCCCCCACCTGTGTTTTCTACCAGTAGCAAATTCTTTGAAATTATTAAACGTGGTGAGAATGGACAAATTTGACCGGTCAGTGAGATATTGCTGTCAAATTCAAGTGGTGTAAATAATAAACCACATGGTTGAAAAGCAAGTAATTAAAAAAATTTAAAAATTAAATGACCTTTTTGTAAGTAAGATTCAAATTCACCCCCCTCCTAATATAAATATTGAATCTCTATGGTCTGACACTAACAAGTTATATGTGTGTAGGTTGTGAGTTCAATCTTCACCTGAACGTATTTTCTTTGCTTGCTTTCAAAAATAATTTTTTTATGTATTTTAAAGTATTTAGAGATAATTGTAATTTTTTTTTGTGTGTGTGTACCCACACACCTACACTCTCCTATCCCCCCCCCAACCCTTCTGATGGTTACTGTTGTTATTTTTACAACAGGAGAATTTAATGAGACATCAAAAACAAATTCAAGATTTTTATGTTATGACTTTTCCAGTCACATAAAAAGAAATTAAAACTTTTTATTTATTTATTTTTTGTGTATGTGCGCCAAGTGATGGTGGATGAAGAGTCTAATGAATGCTTCTTTTGTTATTTTGAATATTTTTTTCTTCGTCCTCCTCCTTCTCTTCCTTTTTGTCTTTTGAAGGTTGCAATCTTTAAAAGAAGCATTTTTTTCCCCTCCCTCCAGTGATGCTAACTGGATTTGCAGATAATGTTTTGCAGATAGCTGTTTGATTTCTGTGAAATTCTGATAGGTTTCTCCCCCCTCACCTTTCCATTTCTGTTGGGGGGGCAGGGATCTTCAGACATGATGATCCTGATCCTCCTCCTTCGACAGTTGAACACTTCTCAGACAATGCATAATGTTTGCCGATTAATAAAACTTTTCTGTTGATAATACACCATTATTTGAGTTGAGTTGTTATTATGATGATAATGATGATTAGGTGAAATTTCATTAAACTGGGGGGTGGGGGTTTAAAAGCATTCTTGTATATCATAAAGAAAAGGAAATCTCTCTTGCATAATATACAAAACTAACGAATTAATTCTTAGTGATAGCAATAGTGGCCATAAGACATTAACACACACCCCAATCAGCACTTGACAATTTCATAATGAAAATTCCATGGAATAAATGTATTGTTGATTTCTATTTTAAAATTGATAACATATATGCCTAACAAAAATAAATGCATACCTTACAATTGAGAAAAAAGAAAGTGAATGGAAAAGTTGAACTTTTGTTGTTTTTTTAAATATACTAGCAAGAATATGCACCCTCCGGGAACAAGTATTTAAGTTTAAACTTAATGAAATATATTAAATTAGAAAGACTAAAAACGCATATAAAAAGATTACACTTATTTTAATTGGTTTCTATATTAAATCATTCATAGGATTGATTTTAACATGTTGGAGAATAAAACAATAGTATAAGAGATCAATAGCACCAAGTAATTATTTATTAAACCCAGTTTTGCTAAAACCAGTATGCAAATTAACCACACCATATATTATGTAAACCTTTATTTCTTAGTGATATATAACACATATTGCAGGATTTTAAATGTACTAATAACGTGGACTGTTTAGACATTGTTAATAAATAAGATTTATTCTGTGTATTAATGATTTTGATTAAATATTCATTGATAAACTTATGCAATTAATGAGACTATTGTCATGTAATTAGTTTCGGTTACAGACAGGGGCATCTAATCTCCATTATAATAAGATTTACCTACAAAATAAAGTTATTTATTTTTGAGAAAAATTTATTAGTTAACTTAGTTTTACTGTGTGAGGGGGAGGGGGTCTTTAAATAAGCAATTTGTTAAATTTCAGGTGATTTTTTTTTTTGATTTTTTATTTTTTTATTTAAATGAATAAAAACCAGTAAATTTGACTTCATTTTAATTATGAAAAATTTGCCACAGACATTTTTGTAAGCAAATTGAGAGTTTGGTTTTAGAGACAATTATGTGATAGCAAGAATGAAACTAAACATTTTTACTATTGAAATATGAACAAAATATAAATAAATATTGAATCTCTATGGTCTGACACTAACAAGTTATGTGTGTAGGTTGTGAGTTCTAAATTAACAGACTTAATCACTGAAGAAAGCCAAGGGTTGTTAAAAATGAGATTTCACTAGTTCACTTCTGTAGATGGCTTAAGAAATTCAAGGAAAAGTTTTGCTTTTACACATGGAATAAGTTTTATTATTATTATTCAATTGAAGTAATAAATAAATATATATTTAAGATAAAAGGAAAAGCAGGGAGGCAGGCGACAAAGTGGGATAGGAAGAATGCATGCTGAAATACGGGAGCCCAACAACATGAAGATATACGCATTAATTTACCAAAAAACATGGTGAAAATAAGAAGATTCCGCCCACTAACATCTTAACAGGCATGTTGTCTTGAAGAAAGGTGGCTAACATGCTGCTTGGAAACCAATGGTAACAAAATTCACCTTAAATGAATTCAGAGTTTTCCTTCTCCTAGACTGGTTGCCTAACTAAGGCTATAGAGCCCAGTCTGCCCTACTATTTGCCCATAGCTGGAGGGAGAATACTTGGATTCATACCTTTCCCAAGGGTATCAATACTATGGGAAATGCAAACAGCCTCGTTCAGAATTTGAAATCATCTCGTCATGTCCATTTTCTATGATGGTAACCATTACACTACATGCCTCTGAAAAAAAAATTGGAGGTGGGGTCTGAAATTCACCACTAAAAAATATCATTTAGGAATGTTATTGGTCTTAGAAGATTATTTAAAATTCATAATTTTATTTTTTTCCAAACAATATAAGCAAAAGGAAGAAAAGATTTATAGAATACTAGAAGTGGCTACCCATAGAGGGGGATTTAAAAAAAGTTAGTCTTGCAGATCCATTATTACCCCATTATTACCTGCTGGTTGCCCCATAAAAATCCCCACGTAAATATATAACAATATTGTAAGAAATTTTAATTCAATAATTTACAATTTTTTATAAAAAATGATATAAATTTAGTCGATATATTATTTGAAAACAAAAAAAAGACATACCTAAAAATAAATAAATAAAATCTTCATTATTTTTGTACAAAAAGCAAGCTCTAGTGATAGTGAATGTTTATATATATTTACTTTTTTGTAAATTGTTTTTTTTCGTACTTTCCTCTGGACACATACATACACACGACTGCCCTTTATAACTTTCTAAAAATTTTGAAATATCTATTTATGTAACAACATTCTTAAATGACCTTTTCATAATTTTGTAATATAAAAACATTAAATTCGCTTCTATTTTATATTTTTTTTAATGGTAAACTTAAAAGATTCAATGTTTGTTTTTAAATACCTTAAAGAAAAACAGTAAAGACAAATTAATTTTTTAAATAAATTTTATCAATATATATTTGTTTTTATAAATAACAAGATTACAGAAAAATACTGAAATAACTTTCATAAAATAAGTTGTGGTTAAAAGTAAATCTAACAAAATATTGACGTTTATTTTAAGGTATAAAACATTACATTAGAGTAAAATCTAGATAATGATAGTGGTGTTCTACAAAATACGACCATTATCATCTTACAACAACCTCTGGTTAAAAATGACACTGACCAAATAATGAACCATTCCGTTATTATAAAGAAAGAAATTCTTTGCTACACAGAAAAAATATAAGATTGGGGAAAGATATATATATAGAGAGTAAGCGCACAGAAGTGATAACGCTAATCTGTTTCAATCAAACAATGAAAAGAAAGAAGAGTGAAAGATTATTATCCTTTTTACATATTGAACTATAAACAATAGCTCTTGAGTAAACATATCAACCGTAATTAGATTATCATACTGTGGTATATACACAGTTCCCGCTAGTTTGTAAGAATTTTGGTAAAAAATCAACATAGATTTTTACTTAAAAACATAGAGATTATACTTAATGATAAACTATTTTTTGCATCACGGTAATATGCAAAAAAAAAGTTTATCATTGTGTTCATTTGCTTTTGAGAGAATATTAAATTAACTTTGAAAAGGGTTAAATCAATTTTTCATTCAAGATTTAACTTTAAATTACAATTCTAATTCTTTTAAGGCCAAGAAATTTTCTAAATAACTTTTTATTTTTTAAATCTTTTACAATAAATATGCAATAATATAGTTAAATTGGAAGGATAATAAAATAAATAGATCTTATACTTAATTCAATTGAATAATGGTAAAAGTTATTCCAAGTGTAAAACCAAAACTTTCTTTGAATTTCTTAAACTGACTACAGAAGCAAACTAGTGAAATTTCAAACTGCAAGTGAATTGTTGGCCTCCAGTTTTCCGTTTTACCTCCCCAATGAATATAGAAGCTCCCACCCCAATACTTATGACATCTTTGGCATAAAACAAAAATGAGTTGAAAAATTATTTGAAAATATTTTTAAAACAATCAAGATTATTATGAAATATCATAAAAATATTAAATTTCCCTAAACTTGAATTATTATTATTTTGAATGTATTTGTAAGCTTAATCAGTTTGGAAATAAATTCTTATAAACTCTATGAAACCAGTTGATATGCACAACGAATTAAAGTGTTTACCAATGTTAGCATCTTATCTTTCATGCACATATGAAATAATCTCACACCTTGAGAGAAACAAAATATTAAATAAACCAAGTTGTCTCCCTTTGCACGTTATCTCTTTTACTGCCTATAATTTTTTCCACGGTATAGTTTATAAATCTAAGAAAAATGTGTAAACTACTTCTTAAGAGATTAGATGACCTTTCATTGTAATCTGTTTTATAACCAATGTACTGAGACAATTTATACATCTATAAAAAAAATGAATTTGTCTAATACTGAGTGTTAATAAACATGATAGACTTATATTTTCACTACAGAATCAAACTCTGTTATTTGGTATTCACTAAAGAAGTAAAAACAAAATCTAGCATCATCACACAGTTTTAGTGTTGACACTTGTAAATCCAGATATTAAGCTATATTATTTGATAAACGTCGCTTATGAGCTCGTCCTTGCTTCTCCAGCAGTGTCCAACATTTCTTGTCCGTCTCACTCGGATGATTTGTGAGATGCTTCCTTGTGGGGTCTTGTTTCCATGACTTGTTCAAGACTGCACGCAGCATTCTTGTGCAGCTCCCATCTAGCTTATTCTCAAGGCGCTTCGTTAGGGTCCAAGTGGTGCAGCCATACAGCAGTACTGATATAACCAGAGCCTGGAAGAATTGTCGCTTTAACTTGTCGGTGAGATCGGATTTCCATATGACTGATAATTTGTTTGTAGCCGACCATGCCTTTCCTATTCGTGTATTAACATCGCTTTCTGTAGATGAGATATTACTACCTAGGTATGTGAATTACTCCTGTGGAAGCCAATACATGGACATGCTAATGTGCGCTGGCCACCAAGGACCTACATTGACCAGCTATCTGAGGATACTGGATGCTGCGCAGAGGACCTCTGGCACAATGAATGATAGGCGAGAGATTGTCATGGATATCTGTGCTAATTGTGCGCGACATGATGATGATGATGATGATTTCATGCAAAACAAAAATCTGATAACTTTTTGTCTTAGTATTATTTGGATTATTCAGACTATTGTCGTCATCTTTATTATTATCTGTACAGCGTTTCAGCCGATGTGCCCTTCGACCTTCTTCAGGTATTTCTTGTCAAACTCGAGAACCTTCTTATCATAATTGGGAGCCATCACAGAACTTTGAACCTAACCCTTTATTCAATCCATGGGGGTATCCTGTTCTCATTCTGCTAACCATAGCTGGGGTACCGGTGTTAAGCTGTGTTATTATTCTATGTTACTGCTGCCCCTGACCAGGATTGAACCTGCAGCCTAAGATAACTGTCTCTGAGAACTGTCTTAACCCAATGCCTTTACCCACTATGCTATGTGTCCAAGCCTCATCTCAAAAATTCAGAGAAATACTTTTTTTGTACCACTATTGAAACTGGGACCAGGGATTGAACACACAACCTTCAGGTGGTAGTCTGCTAGGATATTTAACTTGATGTCTTAACCTTCTCACCCTGTGTCTATGTGGACAATTCAAGCTGGATTTTTTTTGGAACTTACAAACCAAATGTCTCAATGATTTTGTCATTTCTATTTCTAGAGTTCTCTACCCTCTCCTTCCTAATTAGTGGTTCCCACATTGTATTGATCTCTACACTGGGACTACTCAAGAAGTTGCTAACAAACCAGCACATATGCTTGGCCATAAGTTTTTATTTTCCAGTGTTGTTCCCTGTCTATTATTCTGACTAGCAAATATATGCACCCTCCAGGTGCAAGTATTTAAGTTTTAATATAATAAAATAACATATTAAATTAGAAAGGCTAATGAAACTGAATAAAAATGTAGATAAAAAGATTTGGAACAGAGGGGGTATGATTGAAAAATAGAAAACTTTGAAACTAACTCTTCATCATTTTCCATTACTCCCGTCTTTCATTGGTAAATTTTCCTAATTTAACTGTTTAGTTAAAATAGGAAGTAAAGAATAATATTAGTTATCTCTTCTTGTTAATGGATTTCTTTTAAGATTTATTGAAGAGATTTTTGCTCATATTCATTAAGATAAAACCAAACAATTAGAAATCAATAATACTAAGCATATATTTATTAAAATCAGATTTTTAATATCAATATGCAAATTACCCTTCTCATTCACAGTGTAAACCACTATTTTGTTGTATATATAAATACAATTGCATGGTATTAGTATGTAGATATGGTCAACAGTATAAGTAATAAGTAATATAAAACAATTTTTATAGATAATTGAGGTATAAATGAAAATAAAATCATGGAAAATGTAATGTAAATAACAAAGGGAATTGTGACTTGTATAGTAATATAGTTTCGGTTACAGACAGGCAAACCTACAATCTCCATTATAATAAGATTTCATTCCACAAGGGCTGATGACCTCCCCTTTTCCTCCATATGTGATCAGCTATGCCTGATTTTGGAGTCTCTCCTCTGATTATGGTTTCCCTTTATATTAAGTTCAAAATTCCCAGAAGGTTACCAAGTATGACAAAAGGCACCTGAAGAAGGCTGGAGAGTACAGTGGCTAAAATGTTAGTATAGCAACCAAAATGAATGTGTAAAGAATGAATAATATTGTCTGGATTTTTTAGATGAGGCTTGATGTGTATGATTTTGATTTTTCAGACTGTTGTCCTCATCTTTATAGTGGTATGTAAATGTGATTTTACATGCCACAATACAAAAAACAACAGTCCAAAAAATTAAAATTATATAAATATTAAGTTGTTTTTTTTTTATTAGTATCTAATGGACAACTTAAATGAATAAGTTTTTAATAAAAAAAAATATCACTATACAAACTAGCAAAATAAAACTGTATCAATAGGTTTGTTAACTAAAAACACATGAATGTATAGTTTCATGCTAAAAAAAATGATTTCCTTTTTAGTATATATTTCATCTTCGAGTTTATTAGAAAAAAAGTTACTTTTGGGGCAAGACATTTTTCCTTACTTAAATATCAACTAATTTTTGAGACCTTGTTTAATTTTTACTCTATAGGATACTATACTGCTGAAATGGTTCCAACTGAGCAATGGCAAATTTACAAAAGGTAAAAAGTATGCTATGACCTAACAACAAACTTTATTTGATCAGTTAAAAAAAAAATGTTGTAAACTTTTATTAATTTTTATGTCAAAGTGAAATTTTTAAGAGGGCTTTAATTTTTCTGGAGTGTAAAAACAGGGTTTCCATCTGGTACAAACAGGACATCCATGCATCCTTTGGTGCATTTTTTTTACCCCCCTCATCTATATATATATATATATATATATATATATATGCGTGTGTGTGTGTATGTATATATATGTATGTATATATATATATACACCAAACCCTCCACCAAAGCAGGATGTTACACAAGGTCAATTTCTTAAGCGTTGTTTAACAGGTTTAGAATTCAGAGTTTTCCTTCGAGACTGATTGCCTAGCCAAGGTTAAAGAGCCCAGTCTGCTCTACAATTTACCTATAGCTAGAACAAGAGTAGTTGGATGCATACCTTTCCCAAGGATATTAGCAGTATGTGAAATGCAAGGATTTGAACTCTGGTCAACAAATCCATTTCCTATGACTCTAACCATTACAGCACGTGCCATCCTGTATAGAATATGGAAGATTCATAAGTTTGATAAAGTTGGCTAACCTAGTTATGATAGGATGACAAAGACAATTGTAGAGTACATATAGCTTTTCTTTGTAAGATAACAACTGATGCGATCTCATGTGCTCATTGTATGTTATTCTTTCCTGGTCTCTAATTAATGTCATAATGAAGGCTTCCTAGTTCCATTCTTCATCTTTTGATTTTATCATTTTTTAATTTTTCCAGGTCTCTGCATATGAAACACCAAGTTCACTGACTGTTTGTCTATGATGATGTTAAAGTGTCAAGCAGATAAATGGTGGCACTACCTTTTTATAATTTCTCTACAATGGCTGAAATATACTTTTATTCAGACGATTGTCCCAAATCTATTGCCCTTATGGCAAGCCCCAACCCTTTTTATCATATATATATTTACCAACCCCTCTGCACGAGCAGGATGTGACACAAGGTCAATTTCTTAAGCGGAGTTCAACAGGTTTGAATTCAGAGTTTTCCTTCTAGACCGGTTGCCCAACCAAGGTTAAAGAGCCCAGTCTGCCCTACTATTTACCCATAGCTGGAGGGAGATTAGGATTCATATCTTTCCCGAGAGTATTAGCGCTAAGTGAAATGCAATTACCACATCTAGGATTTGAACTCGGGGTAACGAGTCCATTTCCCATGACTTTAACCATTACACTATGCGCTTCCCTTTTTATCATATATGTGCTAGAAGGCATTGGCTGAGTGTCTTGGGTATGAAGTTAAACTCTATCTGATGGTGAAGTTCCAATTCTGGAGCTCTGGGGAAAGTGAAGTATCCTTTCCTCACCATTACTCCCAGGTAGTACCTGTTAGAGTACCCATCAAGAATGACTAAAACAAAAACGTCTTTGGCATAAAATAATCTAACAAGGGTTGACATGCCATAAAACTTAACCAACCAACATATTGCTTTTCAGGGCTATGTCACCCACAGAGTAAGCAGGTGCAAATATGATTGAGTTTTTCTGTACTGAGTAAAGAGCTCTTTCCTGATTTACTTCAGTGTTCAAATTGAGATTTAGACATTAAATTGAGATTGAATTGAAATTTAGACATTATATTGAGATTTCTGAATTGAGATTTAGACATCAAATTGAGATTTCTGAATTGAGATTTAGACATCAAATTGAGATTTAGACATCTAATAGTTTGAATGTAGTCCTGTTAGGAAGGCATTTCAAAAGAAATATACTTGGCAATATAATCATAGACATCTGAAGAAATACAATTGTTTAAGATAACCAACTTATCTTGTTCATTATGGATATTATCATCTCTGTCTTTTTGTAGGAATAAAGAAAAGGTACACTACCAGTATTTGTAGTGAAAATAGATCACTAATTAGGACTGAGCCTATTCTAGTAGTGACCCCCCCAAAGTCGAGGTTTAACAGGTTTGAATTCAGAGTTTTCCTTCACCTAGACTGGTTGCCTAACCAAAGTTAAAGAGCCCAGTCTGCCTTACTATGTACCCACAGCTGGAGGGAGAGTAGTTTGATTCATACCTTTCCCAAAGGTATTAGTGCTATGTGAACTTTGTCCAGGATTTGAACTCTGGTCGACGAGTCCATTTTCTACGACTCTAACCATTACACCATGTGCCTCCAGTATGATATCAAGTGTTGCAGAGGATGAGTTCAAAGAGACATTCAATCTCTTAGGTTTCAAAATGTTGTCCATTATCCTTGAATTCACTTTATTAGATTCTAACTAGTAGGACCTGTGGATATACCACAGTATGATAATTTAATTATTACATTTGATATGTTTACTTAAGAGCTATTGCTAAATAGTTCAATGTGTAAAAAGTATAATAATCTTGATTTAATTCTCTCTCACACTTTTTTTTTCTTTCTTTCTTTCTTTTCATCTTTTCATTATGTTTGATTGAAACAAATTAACATTATCACTTCCGTGCACTCAACCCCTCTCTCCTTCTTTCCCCTACACGCTTTCTTTCTTTCTTATTATATCTTTTTGTGTAGTATGTCCTTTTTCTTCCCTTTCTTTATAATACAAACTGAATGGTCCGTTATTTAGCTGAGGTGACAACACTCATTAGAGATAAGAATTCGGCGGATAAGCAACACCTGCTAATCAGGATTTACATTTTTGCATTTCATCTTGGATGATTTGGATGGTCTTATTTTTAACCAGAGGGTGTTGCAAGATGATAACGGCTGTCCAGTTAAGGAACACGAGTATTATCAATTAATCAAATCCTAATAGCAAGACTAGAATAAACCTTTAGGAAGGTTTTAATAAACAAAGTGATCAATGCTAGTGTTAGAAAAAAAAACACCAAGTCAAAAAGAGGCAATAATATATGTAAAATAGACTTCTAAGGGAGGTAAGAATTATATGAGTTCCGAATCAAGGGAAGTAATGCACAAAGTACACGTGAGTATAAAGCAGAATGGGATAATAAAAAGGTAAGATTGAGGAGGTGGGTACTTTCATGTCCAGCTCAAAATGAGCAGATGTTTTTCTAAAGAAAGAAAAATATGTGAAATGCTAAATATGGCTGTTTCCCAAAACCCAGGATTATTGTTATGAAAGAGATTAGGATTATTTGCTCTTAAGCAGAGACTTTTGCCACCAGAAGTTTTCAATAGGAATTTAAAAAAAAAATTGTTTGTATGGAAAACAAAATCAGCAGTAGCCAGTTACAAAACAATGAGAGCAAAATTTTATAACTTTTTATAACTGATTATTGCTAATTTTGATATCCTTACTAACTTATAGGAATAACAAAGTGTTCCAAAAAAAATGAATTCATTATGAAGTTTTTTCTCCATACACATTTCTAAATCAAGTCATTTAAAAACATCCATCATTGTTTGAACAACAAAATATATATTTCTCTTCTTTTTAATATTATCCTTAGGCGTTGATATAAATTTCATAATAGATTTGTCTTTTTTTTTTTTTTTTTTAACACTTTTTTTTTCCTATATATTGTTTGATTCATTTCCATATTTTACCCCTATGTTATATATATATATATATATATATATATATATATACACACACACATATATATATACAAAGTGATGTGTGTATTAAAACAGTTAAAATCCCCTTCGCATTCTGTAGGTGATGACAGCCTGGCGGTTAAGGTGTCTGACTGACACTGAACCGATCGGATTTCAATCCCGGCTGTAGGTAGCTTACAAATGTCTAGCCACACTGAAGAGATTTGATAAGTCGAAACACTTAATATAATATATATATTATATGTTCAAAAACAAGAGTTAAAAGGGGGATAAATGATGTTTTCAGACTTTCAAACAAATGAGAATGGAAAATATTTATAGAAGCAAATATTTGTCAATATCATATAGCACAGTTAAACTGCTTAACCAAAAAAGATAAAAGGACACGTCAATGAAACAATTGTTGCAGTTCCCAGAGTGAAAAACCCATTTTGTCTTCTGCAAATGTAAAAGAATAATCATTAGTAATAATTTTTGAATATATAAAAATATTAGAAAATATCATGTGCAGAATTGTACAGTTTTAATCATACATTTTTTGATTGAATAAATAAATCTTTATTTATAACAAAAATATTGTTTACAACATCCTACCTTCGAGGCATTTAAAATTCACTATCAAATTTTTAAGTGAATATAAACAGGTCAATTGAATCAGAGAAAAACTTTTTTGCATCAATTCAAAGTAAAATATTGTTTTTAAACTATGAAAAGAGAAAACATGCTACAAAAATTATTTTTGACTTAGAAATAATAACTTTTAAAATTTTCAAGTAACTTTTTTTAAAGTATTGACACTTTTTTTTTTTTTTAATTCTTTAATATAGTTTTGGTTTTGATCTTTCTAGAAATGTAAAAATTAGGAACTGGAAAATTTTTTGGCATCCATCAGCCAATCAGAGATTGACAGGTAGCCTTTCATACGTCATCCCAAAAATTCTAGTAAGTCTCCACTCTTATTTTGGGGTTTTCCATTTCATTATTTTACAATATGATAGTCTTCATTTGCTTGTTTGTTATCTATAGACTCCTAGATTAATGGGTCAGTCTTGATCAAATTTTAAGGTAAGTCTAATTCACCTAGAAAACAAATAAAATTGGTATCGTCCAGAACTTTTAGTAAAGGAGCACATGAAGGCAAATAAAATTATCACCTGCAAAATTCCCTCTCCCTTCATGGGGGTTTGAAAGCTCCCCTGGCACAAAAGTGCTCCAGAAATATTTGAAATTAAATTAATCAGAAAGGTCTCATTTGTACAGACAGCAAAATTTTTGTGAAAGCCTGGTGTTGGATTATCTAGGTATGTATGTTAAATTGCCACTCCTATTTATGAACTTTCCCAACAACATGTCAGGTAAAAATTGACCCATGAGAGACATGGCCAAAAAGCCTTTAAGTTTGTTTGCAACTGTCCTCAAATCAATCACTAATTAAACCTTCTGCCAGCAAGGCCTATCTTTTGGATCCAAGGAATGCTATAACACTTTGAACTGATAGATATCACAGAGGAAAACTACTTACTAGAACTACAAGCAATGCTACATACTAGGATTAAAAGGAACATTACAACACTTTGGACTTATGAAAGGCTACCTGTCGGTTTTTCATTGGTCAGCACAAGGTGAGAAGGAGAGTGATGAGTTGGCAAGTCTGGGTTGTGTGTTGGAAGAGAACAGACACAAGATGTGTATCTGTTCTCCAAGACATTTTTACTTGAGGGTAAAATAAAATATGAGCTCAGAAAAAAAACAAAAACAAGAACGTCTTGTATTGTTATTAAAAACTAAGCAACAGCCCAAGATGAAACATCCTCAAAATGACCCAAATAATTTCCAGACGAAGAACGGAGAGAATGTCAGCCTAACAATTGATCCAAGAAATACCAGCTACTCTGATCCAAAACAGCAGAGCCCAATAACAAGAATCAGCCAAGAGATTAGTTGAACAATAAGAAAATAAGTATAGAATTATTACAAAACAAAAAAAAACTCCCCTTTCAATTGAGCCCTGCAATGCTACAAAGTTAATACGAAAATAATGATAATAGTGAAATGTACTTATCTCTTTATTATAATGGAGATTTGGTGTCTGTCTGTAACCAAAATTATGTCACTTTACATCATGATACCATCAGAAATTGCACAAGTTTATCAATGAGTATTTAATTTATAGTCAAAATCATTAATACATAGAATAGATCACATTTATTAATGATATCTATGAAAATCGGAGTTAAATTTGCTTCAAAACAGCCCGTGTTATTAGTGTATAGATATCACCAAGTGACACTACATACTAGGATTGCAAAGGACACTACATTCTGGGTTTACAAAAAAAAACTACATATGAGGATCATAAGGATTAACCAACAGAACCCCTACCATGACGACAAGACTTTGTGCAGAAACATAGAAAAGTCTTATTTATCCAGAAAAAAAAGCCTACTATTGGCAAGGTAACACACCAAATTTTTAGTGGCCTTTTATATCATAATAAATAAGATTTATTCTATGTATTAATTGAATACTCATTGATAAACTTAAGCAATTCCTGAGGGTATTATGACATAAGCAGTGACGTAGTTTCGGTTACAGCAAGACACTGAAACTCCATTATAATAAAATCATACTTCAAAAGAAAAATAATGAAATTGTTTCTTATTTGAGTCTCTTTTTGAATTAGAACTTTTCAGCTTTTATAACTTATTTCATATGCAAAGGTTTTCACTGAAATGTTTAATTACCAACAATTGATTGGTTAAAAAAAAAAAAAAAGCTAGAACCCCTCCCCTCATTCCAATCACAAAATCTTTGACTTCATATCACCAGCCAATGGCCGCAAAGCTTGAAAAGTGATGGCTTTGAATACAATGGTTGTTCAGCAGGTAAGGGTATTTGCCTCATACCCCACTTGTATGGGCTGGGCACAAGGCCTCGTTTTAACGTGGGCCCACCCACAAGCCGAAGCTCATGGGTGGGAAAGAACAAAAATGCATCGATCCTTCGGCATTCCCCTCAAGAGGGGCGCCTCAGGCGCTGGGCAATAAACCCAGCCCTGCCCCCAATGGGGCAGGTATTGCCTGGGGGAAAGCCCCCTGGGATCGACGCTATTAGTTGTACTTTACCGGGCAGACAGGGAAGAATCAGAGCACAGCATCCGGAACAGATACTACACTCTGATCCCCACCTATGCCAACCAAGGTTAGTAGATATTTTTATTATTTTGTATATTCAAATTTCTGCATGGATTTAAGTTATACCATTAATTTAATCTAATTTGTTAATTTGTAATTAGTAACTGTATTGATATTGTTTCATAGTATTGTTTGTAATTAGTATTAATTAATAGTATTAACATCAAAATAGTATTGTTTGTAATTAGTTAATTTGTTGATTTAATCTGATTTGTTTAAGGAATATTTTATAAAGCCAACATGTTCAGCTACTAAAGAAAAAATGTTTTGAGTTTTATTTGTTATTAGTTTATTTACTGCTAAATAAAGATCAAAGTGTGTTTTCCATATTTTTTTACCAGGGTCATTAGATAGAAGAAATGGACCATATTACCTTAAGGCACCCCTTTTCGATTTCGTTTCATTAGGTCATTTTTTTTTTTCATTTACACCGTCAATATGGTTGTTTGTTAGGGGTTAGTGGTTCTAACCTTAACCCCTAACAAACAACCGGATATTGACGGTGTAAATGAAAAAAATAACCTAATGAAACAAAATCGAAAAGGGGTGCCTTAAGGTAATATGGTCCAAAGAAATATCTCCTCATATATATCATACCAAATCATAATAGTTGATAAGATGAAAGACAATATTTTTTCAATTTTTTTTTATCATCTTTACTTGAAATTAAAAGACTGCTGCCTAAATATGCAATACTTGATGAGTTATACATTTTTAATTTATATATTTGACTTTTAGATATAATAATTTTAGATAACTTTATTTTACAAGTGTGATTTGAAAATGTCATATTAGTATTTATTCTGAACCAACAACAACAAATAAATGAATTAAAACTTAGTTCAATTCTAAAGGTTTATTAAACAACAAAACAATTAATGATATAAACATCCATCCTATATATAGAGTCAAGTTAGAGAGACCTACCAGTCTGATGGAGAGGGATATTGAGAATATCTGGTATCTTCTATTTGAGTAAATCAGAGATAATTTCTAGTCAACTGGTTGGGGAATTAGCCCGACGGTGTCTATTGAATATGGGCGCCAAAACTTCCCATGCGTCACATGATTGCTAAGTCCAACCACAGAAAGTCTCTTCCTCACTTAATTTCACACACAGAAATAAACATATTTTACTGACCCAACAAAAGTGATAGTTCAATATGTCTCCTCAAAAAAAATTAAAAAAATTAAATTAAATTAAATAAAAAAAAAATAAAGATAAAATTTTAAAAAAATAATAAAAATGAAATAACAAATAGAGAAAAAAGGGAGAAAATATTCTGAAGCTCTTGAAAATAATTTTTTTAACAAAATGTGCTTTTAGGGGAGGCGCATAGTGTATTAGTTAGTCATAGGAAATGGACTCGTCGACCCAAGTTCAAATCCTGGACAAAGCCACAGTTCACATAGTGCTAATACCCTTGGGAAAGTTATGAATCCAACTATTTTCCCTCCAGCTATGGGTAAATAGTAGGACAGACTGGGCTCTAACCTTGATTAGGCAACCAGTCTAGGAGAAGGAAAACTCTTAAATCTCCACTTGGGATGGTCACTAATAGAATAGGCACAATCCTACTTAGTGATCTATTTCAATTTAAAAAATATATTATTTCTTAGTTTCGGGCAACACTGCGCACTTCTGCTAGTATGTTATATAGTGTTATTATTTTAGATTCTAGGGACTGGCAAACTGAGCCTAAAATGCGTTTTTGACAAAATGACTTTAGCCCCCCTACAGAAAATAATTTACCAAAAATCAGGAAATTATCGGATTTTAATGAAATTTTCAGTGTTTATGTATGTTTATTTATTTCAAAACTTTCTAATTTTTTTCAGGTCGCTTAATTTTGAACCACCTTATGTTGGGGGCGTAAAATGTTTTGCAAGTTGGTCATATATTGTACTAATTACAGTATAAATAATGAGATAAAAGACCGAACTTATGAATAGAAACAAAAAAAAATTTTTACGGTTGCGCTTCTATGAGAAAATAAGTACCGAAAATCGAAAAATAAAATGTAAAAAAATAATAAATAATTTTTTGGAGATTTCTTTTTTACTCATTTTGATAATTATTTAATTGGCTATTATTTTATAAAAGAAAAAATTATACATCGATGTTTTTTTTGCTTAAAAAGGGGAGGGGGTACATTTTCAATCGAGTTTTTCTTCAAAACTTATTACTTTTAGCACCTAAAATAAGTTTTGCATTAAGTAGATATTTATTTCTAAAATCTAAAAATATAACATTTTAAACTTAACATCAGGATTTTCATATTTTAAATGAATTTTATATATTAATTTTTCATAGCAAAAATACTAAATTAAAGTTTTGAAATGAAATAACTGATGCATTATAAAATTCATTAATTGTTAAATCAATACTGAAAATTTCATTAAAATCGGATAGTTACCTGATCTTTGGTAAAATTTTTTTCCATCCCAAATGTTACGTTAAAATTGTAAACAAGCACCTAAAACCATTGAAAAACAGCCAAAATGGCGGATCGCGTCGAAATTGACCAAAACAAATAGTTTTAAATCTTTT
Source organism: Doryteuthis pealeii (assembly GCA_023376005.1). Classification (NCBI taxonomy): domain Eukaryota; kingdom Metazoa; phylum Mollusca; class Cephalopoda; order Myopsida; family Loliginidae; genus Doryteuthis; species Doryteuthis pealeii. The sequence continues at coordinate 54,333,603 of CM042143.1, read as the reverse complement.
AAAAATAAACTGCATATGTAATTATATTTTTATTTTTTTAATGATGGTTATTATGCTACTACTTATCGATTTAGACAAAGTTTAACCTTAAATAATAGATTTAATTATTCTTAATTCGCTTTTAAAACTCCTAGCAGACGAAATTATTGCTAATGCCTATATATATCTAAGGAATTTGATTTAATTTTTTTCTTTCTTTTTTTGGGAGGAGTAGTGGGTTGGAATGGGTGTCCAATTACATAAGAGGAATATTTTTTGTCTGAATATCTGCTGTTTTTTGTTGTCTTATTGAATTGAATATCACTGTAATTAAATGGTTAATAGAGTGCAATGACACTTCAAAGAAATTTGTATTCAAAAAAAGTATAGAGACTAAAGCTTTATTTACTAAAACAAATGAACAATGAATGAAACGTTAATTTATATCAAAATATTTCCCTTGGTATTGAATACACTGAGTATGGCCAAAATTTGGTATGTATGACTGCACACTCCTCTTCTTTAAACTTTTATAGAAAAATTGTAAACTGTTTTCCCTTAAGAACAGAGCCTAAACTTACATATAAAAATATTGCTATGCCTTACTTAATTATAACAACGAAATAGATCACGAGAGAGAGAGAGAGAGAGAGAGAGAGAGAGAGAGAGAGAGAGAGAGAGAGAGAGAGAGAGAAATGTGCCATTATGACAGATACAGATTTTCATTTATAGAAGTCTTCCATTTTAAAGCAAATCATTTTTACATGTCATTTAAAAAAACCCTTTATCTTCATAATACAGCAAAAATTACGTTAAGTTTAATTCATTTTTCCTGAGTTTTGTTGAATTTTGATTCATTTCAGGGTTGGAAAAACAAAACACAGGTGTAATTTTAGTCATACGTACAATACACTTATTCGAGTGAGTTTTCTATTAGTCGAAAGCTTCTCTGTAAGTGAATTTCAACCAACAAACAAAAGATTATTATCAAAGAAAGTCACAAAAATGCAAATCGCATTTTTTATCCAATCTAGACGGAAAAAAATCACATTTCTTTTTGGAGTCTATTTTAAATTTCATCGGGCTATGAATTTGTTTCTTCAGTTTTAGCAGAAAGACTAACTGAAACCCGGTCACTTATTTCCACGAGCTAATCGACCGAAAACAAGAACAAGTAAACAAACTCAACCTTTTTCGCTAATCAAGCGTAGAAATTTATAAGTCCAGCTTGAAAATTATCCTCAAAACATTTAGCGATTTAAAAAAAAACACAATCTCCTGGGAGGCACCAGACAAGAAGAACCTTCTGGACATGTGCAGAGAAAAAGTCCTCTTCCTGGCGCCAAAAAGAACCCTCGGCCATTCCAAGGCAGACCTTGACTCAGAACAGACGCTATTGACTCGCTCAGGAGGAAATCTCCTCTCCAAGAAATAGCCATGAACCTAGAAATAAAGTCTAAACCTAAAAGTATCTTTTTTGTCTTTGTTTCTTCTTTTCTCTTTTTAATTCCTCGACGACCAACAGAAGAAGAAATTAAAAGAAGAAAAAACTATTTGAGGTTAAAAAGAAACTAGCAGTACCAGCAGCAACTCCCACCAAATAACTAGAGCATAATCCCACATAAAACCGTAAACAACAACGCTGCTTGTAAACTCAGCAGAAGAAAACGGAAGTAACCGATTGTTGTATACTCTCTTTCCTTACTTGCTTACTTCTATTATTCTTCTTCCAGCATCTCTTCTAGCGTCTGGACTTCGTGTCCGGTCTTCCATTGGGGATTTCTCTTTATCAGAAGCCATGTGTCATTGGTAGTTTTTAGATAATCACAAGACTTCGATTTACTTAGATCATATTTTATTCTGAAATCCCCACCAGACTACCTGCGCAGATTGAGTCGGCACCGTGCATAACACGACTTACCACCGTCGTGGCTTTTGCCGATCTGACTAAAAAATCTCTTTCTAATCTAAACCGGAAGAGGGTCTTCTTCACCGATTCTCACGGTATCCATCGGAAGGATCAGGATGAGGTCAGGCCTTGTCATTAAATCCTTCAAGGCCGTGGGCTGCAACTTATAACAGCCATTTTGATTTCTACACTACTGTACATAAATATTAGGAATCTAATAATTATGTAACACGATTTCATATATTAAAATGAAAAATTCAAACCAAAATCTATTCATTTTTATTAAAAATATATATTTAAAGATGAAACACTGTCAACTATTAATTATGACAAGTATTTATCTTTCATATTACTTTTTAGTTGCATTTGTTTTTGTCAATCTACGACAAGCAGAAAGAGCACGGATCGAATAAAGGATAAGTTCGTGGTGAATTCTAGTTTTTCTACTCTGCCCCCCCCCCCCGTTCACTAATAATGAGTCAGTATTTGAATAATCAACAATTTCTAATGCAACTGTTTTTTTTTTCTATTGACTTTCATTGAAGTTGTAATCGATCCTAAAAAAACATTGCCATTCGAAAAGGTCTCAGTTTTATGTTTAGGATCGCATATCAAATATAAATAAGTCCTATACGGTTCAATTGACACTATTTAGTAATTTACTATTGCATGGATTCACTTTTTGGTAATTTTTGATCTTTTGATTATAATAATGTTATAATTGTTAGGGTTGAATTAAATTTCATTGTAAAAGGGGAAAAGTGGGCAATTTTTATCTTTTGTCATCCCGCCTCCTGCCTTAATTTACGCCATGCTTTAGCGTGCTGGCACCTGGTGAATTTCCGGCCCAACTTAGATATTTTCCGAGTCGTGTTTTTGTCGCTTTATGTCGGCAAATTAATGTAGATATTTTACACGCCCCCCCCCCGATTTTATTAGCAAATTAATGTAAATATTTTACAGCACCCCGCTTTTAAAAGATGTGTGTTTGTTTGTTTGTTTTTTTTTTATTGATTTTGTACAAATTTCAATTGAATTTTTATAAAACTCAAATTTCAAAACAATTTTCATACCGTATTATTTTTATTCAAAACAAATGTTACCACTTTTTAATATTCGTTTGTTGAAAATCAAAACAATCAATACATTAAACAAGAAACAACATTTTTACACAAAATAAGTATTATACATTAATTTGTTGACAAAATAGTGACAAAAACACGACTCGGAAAATATCTAAGTTGGGCCGGAAATTCACCTGATGCCAGCACGCTAAAACATAGCGTAAATTAAGGCAGGGGGCCGGAATGACAAAAGATCAAAATTACCCACTTTCCCCCTTTCACAATGAAATTTCATTCAAACCCTAACAATCATAAGATTATTATTTTGAGTTTTTAATTAATTTTCATTGAGAGGACTAAAATTCAAGAACTTGTTTATATCTTTATGTTCTAACAGTTACTTGTTGTTTGCTAAAACATTTAAAAGACAGAACTTTGTTTCTTGCAACGTATAGTAAGTAAAAGTAAAGTTTGCGGAGTGGCCTATTGTTGGTATCAGTCGGACAGTGAGGGAGTCTATCCCTTTTTTGGGCTAAACTTGCAAATTGGTCGGAAAATTAAAACGGAAAGTTTTTTTGATGGTCTATAAATGAACTTTTGCAAATTGGGTTACGGTTTAGGGTTTGGGGATTAAAGTTGTTTTTAATTACGTATTGCTTAAAAAACAACAAATTACTATACATTTAATTAACCATTGAAATTAATTCTTGAACCCAACAATAGACATTAGTCTCAGTTGTTTGTGTTAGTATTGCAATGTATAATTTCAATTAAACTTGGTTTAAAAAATATTTTTCAACATTAAATGTATAGTAATTTTTTTTGTTTTATTTAAAAGCAATACGTAATAAAAAAAACAACCATAATCCACAAACCCTTAAACCATAACCCAATTCGCAAAAAAGTTAATTCATACACTGTAGTTAAACTGTCATGAGGGACCACCAAAAAAATTTCCGTTTTAATTTTCCGACCAATTTGCAAGTTTGGCCCTTTTTTGCTAACGCTTGACCAGGGAGTTTGTTTTTGCAGAGGTGGGGCGCTACGCCTACCGTCAGCTTCCCACTTTACAGCACAGATCAGATTAACCCAAGCTGTGACACTCATACGCTGAGTTGGCAGGGACTAGGATCGAACCCAGAATCTTACGATTTCTAGGCGGGTGTTCTACCGATTGAGCTGTGGATGCGCTAGTAGTGTAATGTGTTTCGGGTCGATAATGATGTCGAACAGCTCAAACGTTTGAAAAGAAATGACAACTGCTAAGGAAAGGAGAACAAAAGCAAAATAATTAGGTTAAACGAATGAAACAAACAACAACAATCTATGCTCGGAAGACACAAGGGAATGAATGGTAATGTTCTTGCGTGTGTGTATATATGTGTATTGGCAAGTCCTTGTATGGATTAACATGTCCTTGTGTATATACAGGGTGTCTGTAAAGTCTTGCAGCAGATTTAAAATGTAACAGCAAAGATGGCAGTCTTGTTGAAATGCAATAATTGAAACGTTTGGCTCACCAACTCAAATTATTTATCAAAACAGAAATTTTTAATACGTATAAGTAAACTTATAATCAACTTTCAAACTATGTAAAAATAAAAAAAAATAAAAAAAAAAAAAACAACTGAGGTGGTCATAACTAGAATAGGCTCAGTCCTAATTAATGATCATCCTCCACACATTACTACAACAACCAACATTACGTTTTTTGTTTTGTTTTGTTTTGTTTTATGTGACATTGTTTATATTGTGTAATGTGTGAAAATAAACCATTGTCTTCTGTCTTCTGTCTTCTTCTACAAGTGGTAAATTTTCATATGGTTTTTACTAAATGATTCTATCATTTGTACAACGTGAGTTATCAAGTTTTCAATTTTAAAACTGTTACAATGATTTATGAACACCCTGTATTTGTAAGTAGTATTAATTTCAGTGGGAGAAGATTAAGGTTCTTGCGGTCAAAAATCGGCTCCAAGCTGTCTGCTTACAAAACGAGTTTTGGTCGGCGCAGAAGAAAGGATTGACTTGGTATGTGATCGAGCTAGTGTGTCAGTTGTTTGGACATTGCAAACTCTAGATGACTTAGGCGACATCGTGAAGACGCGAGTCTTTGTGGCTCCGGTGGTTGTGAAACCGGAAGTGTCTGATGAACAAATCTTGGCTTTATCTATACTCGTGATGTTGGCAAAAGTGGATCCGTTATACTCTGGGCGCGAATCACACTGGTTGGTTAAATGATATAATTAATTTATCAAACTCAACCAAAAAGGGTCTGACTGCCTCTTGTGCACAAATGAGATTTGTCAGACGACTTTTTAACCTTTGGTGTGTTACCCTTTGGTAGTTTGGTTGGGTTTTACGGCATGCCAATCCTTGTAGGATTATTTCATGCCGAAGACGTTTTGTTTTATTTATACTTGATGGTATTCAATATTTTTTAACTCAATCTTTAAACACATTTTTAAAACTCATTTTATTCTATTTAATCCATAGATGGTACCCTAACATGTACTACCACTCCGGGTCAGAGTGGACCTGGGAGTAATGGTGATAAAGGGGTACTCCACATTCCCCAGACCCACAGAATAGGAACTTCACCACCAGATAGTTTAATGTCATACTCAGAACATTTCAACCCTCGGCCACCGCCTTCGAGCACATACATGATAAAAAGGGTTGGGGCTTTCCACGAGGGCAATAGTGTTGGGACAATCATATAGGTGCTAGAGCTTGATGTGACCAGCCAATTGATTGCAGTGGCCTATCTGACTGCTGTCTAGCCCAAGTAAGAGTCAAAGTGGAGTATTGCAAGTCAGGGACCGCTCAGCCACCAGGATTCTGTCCTTAAGCATCACGGGTCACCACTCACGGTCAACAAGTGGCCCCATTGGGGGAAATAAGTGAAGTAAACATTTACAAATACATAAGTGTTCTAGAAACAAATTATTACGTGAAAAAAAAGAAAAGAAAAATTGTATGAAAGAGTATTTTTAAAAGAATAAGAAATATGCTTAAATCAAAATTAAACTGGAAAAAATGGTATTTCTGCAATAAACGCATGTGTAGTATTGCCATTAAGATATTTTGCTGCATTTCTTATCTGACGAGAGAGTAACTAGAAATCTGGATAGGAAGATTATGAATTTAATAACAATTCACAGAGCCGAGGCGTACTTTAAGGGGGTGGGGCTTGGCAGAGCTCTGTACCCATGAGATAGTGTTAATTGATTATATTTACCAGGAAATTGAGGAACAGAACGGCTACCAGTTGAAGACTGTGTGAACATGGCACAACTAAAACCAGATGAATATGTAAGGATTCATATTGAAAGATTGATTCCCATTTGTTTTAACAAATCATTTAGAAACCTTTGTTACAGTTTATGGACAGTCATAAATTGTGAACGTGCCTGTAGTTAGAATTTGAATTAAGGTCTGTTAGATTAAAAATAACGGGTCCCCCATGGAAAATTACCGGTGACGGTTAATTGCCTTTGACCCCTTAAAAGACACGCGATTGGACACGTGAGAGTAAGTTTAGTCAGTTTAGAACAGGTGCAGTCCGGCTTTCAAGGAGCATGGACGTATTGTCGGCTCTGGGGTTCATCTCCCCCCCCCCTCCGCTGTGGCGGAATCAATATGGGCTAAGAAATAAAACTTGATCAAGAAACAAACAAGTTGTGTTTGTTAAATTATAACATTGCTGGTTTAATAATTTGATTAAGTCTTAAAAGGACTTAACTCTCAAATCAATGAGAGTTAAGTCCCTTTGTTCTTTTTCCGAGAAGAAGCTTGTAAACAATGGCAGCTATCTTTGATTCAACGTAATCTTCACGGAGAAAATACGAGGCTTTTCAAATTCATTTTAATGTTTTTAACTCCAAAATATCATAAAATGTATTTTTAATAACAATTTTTAATTTCAAATAATGTGCAAGTACATTTTTATGGTTCAAGGTTATCATTTTTGTCAGTGTAGCATATATATATTTACCAACCACTCTGCACAAGCAGGATGTGACACAAGGTCAATTTATTTAGTTTAGTTTAACAGGTTTGAATTCAGAGTTTTGCTTCTAGTACCAAGATTAAAGAGCTCGGTCTACCCTACTATTTACCCATAACTGGAGGGAGAACAGTTGGATGCATACCTTCCCCGAAAGTATTAGTGCTATGTGAAATGCAAACAGCCTCGTCCAGGATTTGAGCTCGTGTCACCGAGTCCATTTCATACAACGGTAACCATTACAACACGGACACCTCCATAAATTCAGTGTAGCGTTTACCAGTTGACTAGATACCAAAGTTCTATTTTATTTAGTTTTTTATAAACACGAGTTTTTTTTTCTGTGCTATAGATTTAATGATAATTTTAGCACTAAAAATGTGTTTGATTTAATTTTTTACCTGCGCATATAGACAGCATCTGTCGTAGAAAATGGATATGGTGACACGAGTTCAAATTCGGGACGAGACTGTTTACATTTCACATAGCGCTAAAAATCTTGGGAAAGGCATGAATCCAGATATTCTCCCTCCAGCTATGGGTAAATAGTAGGGCGGACTAGTCTCTTTTAATTTGGTATGGTAACTGGTCTAGGAGAAGGAAAACTCAGAATTCAAAACGTGTAAAACTCCGCTTTTCAAATTGACCTTGTGTCACATCCTACTCATGAAGAGGGGTTGGTAAATATGTATGTATACGCAGCATCCGAAATAAGACATATAGAGTGTGTATTTTAGGTACCACCAAAATAGGTCACGTGATAAGTTTAGGCCACATTGAAGGAAGAAACGTAAATATTTTTGAACTTTTTTAAATCTCGCAAAAAAGAAATAACGAACATAAAGAATTGTTACAAAGAAAAACAGTTAATTCAAAGATCAAATTATCCGACTGGAGAAAAATTACTCACCGTTATCTTGAAAAATAAGTAAAACAGTCCGTTTTTTTTACAACAAATTTCTTTATTGATATTTTTATCAGAATTCTGGTTCTTTTACTATATAAGTTTTTAATGTTTCATCTTTCGAATGGATAAAAAAAATTATAAGATAATATTAACCTTTATGCAAGTTTCATTGTGTTAAATATAGGGGGGGGGTAAATTTCACTGGGAAAATTGGTGGTACCTGGTATATTTGTTTGATTAGATGGGCTGAATCGATCAAGACATGTTGCAATTTGGCGTCTCTTCGATGATTTTATGAAGATTTCATTTCCCAAGAAAAATAATAACAGTATGAAATTTATGCAAACTAAAGCTACAAAGAAAAATTCAAACAGTATGAAATTTATGCAAACTAAAGATACAAAGAAAAATACAATTGAAATTTGTTAGCAAAAATATCGGATGTTGTATAAATTTATGCAATTTCCCAAAACAAATGGAATCTTATTCATATTAACTGGAGGAAGCGTACATGGCGTAACAGTTATTGTCGTAGGAAATTGACTCTACGAACCGATTTCAAATTCCGAACGAGACTGTTTGCATTTCGCTTCACCCTAATGCTCTTAGGAAAGGCATGAATCCTTCTTTTCTTCTCCCCCACCTATGGGTAAATAGCAGGGCAGATTCTTTAACCCTAGTAAGGTAACCGGTCTATTAGAAGGAAACAATCTAAATTCAAAATAGTGACGGATTAGCAATTTTAATCATAAAAAACTTTTATAAGTTGCTCAAGACAGTAACGGGAAGAAAATAGCAGATGGCCAACTTCATCTCCCCACCCCCACACACACACACACACACACACACACACACACACACACACACACACACGGTAGAAGTGTTTAGAAGAAACAAACAGTATTATTTGAATTTATTTAAATTTAGAATTGGCATGTTCAGAGAATCTATCTATTATCTATTATTATACTAAAGCTGAGTTAATCAACTTTTGTTTCCTAAAGGCTTTTTTACTGTTTAGTTTAATGACAGGAAAATTATACTAAATTATTCCTTACTTTTAGGATTGAATTGTGTTTGAAAAAAATTCTGTTTTAATTGGTTCTAATTAGTCGTAATTTGCAATCAAGTCAAAAACCGACCAATTTCTTACTTTACTCTGTGTCTATCTCTTTATTCCCCTCTATGTATCTCTTGACTACTTCCTCGTTATATAATGTTAGTTTCGAGAGAGAGAGAGAGAGAGAGAGAGAGAGAGAGAGAGAGAGAGAGAGAGAGAGAGAGAGGACCCGGGAGAATTTGAAATGTATTTCTATGTTAAATTTCACAACCAGCTTAAATGAGGTCAAACTTTCTTAGAAAGCTAACAAAATGATTTTAAGGTTTCGTCCGGCCGTATTTATTTTTTAAAAATTGTTTCGCTTTGCTAACTCCCTTTTCCCTAATCTCAATTATCTACCCAGAGCTGAATGGGTGACCAATGGGTCACGTTTTGTCTAGTATTTTGTTAAAGTTTTTTCTTGTTTGTTGTAACAGAATAAACATTGGTTTATTCTTGGAATTCAGAGCTGCAAGTTACAACGATTAATACAAGTCTAGTACCTTGGGATTCCCAGCCAGCATCTAGCCATTGTATTAAGAAATATAGGGCCAAGGGCAATGGTAAAAGAAATTTGGCAATTTTTGGGTGACACATCTAGCGACCTTGTGATCGTATGTAGCTATTTCACACTAAAAAATCTGTGTCACATTTATCCTGATTAAATGTCAAATAAATGAGAATACACATTCCAGTTGCTATGTTTAAAAACAACTGAAATATTTTAAATGTACAATAATAAGTACAAAAGATATTGAAGACTGTTTATCTTGCATCAAAAGTTTATTATAAGATAAAATTAGATAACTTTGTCTCCAGTTTTAGCCGTCAAAAACTGA
>CM042143.1:54251297-54321297 GCA_023376005.1 Doryteuthis pealeii | reverse complement strand
ACCTGAGGAGATTTGCTGTCACTCAGTCTCCAATGAACCACCGGCTAAGGCAGGTGTGAAAAACTCAAATTGAGTGAAATAATAATAATAATAATAATAATAATAATAATAATAATAGTACAGGGGGTTATATATTCACTAACCCACAGGAAAAAATAAACCACCTTATGTACATGGATGACATTAAAAAATTATGCAAAAAATAAAAAAGAATTAGAAACCCTGGTACAAACCATTAGAATATACAGCCAAGATATAGGAATGGAATTCGGAATTGAAAAATGTGCCATGCTAGTGATAAAAAAGGGGGAAAGAAAATTAATGAACGGAATACAACAACCAAACCAGGACAATATAAAAACACTTTGAGAAAAAAGTTACAAATACTTAATAATTTTAGAAGCGGACACTATCAAGCAAACAGAGATGAAAGGAAAAGATGAAAGAAAAAAATAAACCCCAGTAGAACAAGAAAACTTCTGGAAACCAAAATCTGCAGCAGAAATCTCATTAAGGGAATAAATACCTGGGCTGTTCCTCTTGTAAGATACTATGGACCATTCTTAAAATGAACAAGAGAGGAACTTCGACAGATGGACCAAAGGACAAGGAAACTGATAACAATGCCCAAGGCATTACACCCGAGGGATGACATAGACAGACTATATGTAGCAAGAAAAGGAGAAGGAAGGGTCTCACCAGCAGATAGAGCACCTCCTGTGACTGTGAAATCCAATGTTCGAAAAACATTCTCGACCACAGATGTCGCATGTGAAGGCTGTCCCTGAAGATATTGATGTGCCGGTGCTTTATTGCCGCTGCTTTCTTCTGGACCTTTGGCTTCATGGTGTTGCGCCAGGGTGGCTTCATACATGAACAGTCCTCTTCATTTATAAGAACCAGCAAATGGACACAGAGATGAACAAACACCCAAGAAATGCCCAAAGCCAACCCAAGAAGTCCCAGAAGACAGAGAGAAACCAGTCCAGAATAGCAGCATAGAAGATACCAACATAGAAGATAATAAGAAGAGTAAGAATAAGTATAGAAGGCTATGCACCATTAACAATTGTCGGCAGGTAATATATTAACATTGGTAACTTTTCAGAAAATTGTATGTGCATCATCCCTTTTTGATTTATTGATATCACTTTCATCGATTTGATCAACAATCATATGTAAATGTATGTCTTAAGATACATTTACAATAGAGTAATGTTACACACACAGAGAGAGAGAGAGAGAGAGAGAGAGAGAGAGAGAGAGAGAGAGAGAAATGCATCTAATATTAGATTATTTCAAAAATACGTTCATCATTAAAAAAGAACTAGAGTGACTAGTTTCAAATAAAATGCAGAAATAAAATCAAAGAGAGAAAAATGTCAAAGTGGAAAAAAGCTTAAACAGAAGACAAAGAGAAAAATAAGAAAGAAAAAAAAGAAAAGAAATAAGGGCAGACAGAGCAATGTCTTTAAAAGATAAAGACAATGGATGTAAGAAAAATAGGGGAAAAAGGTTTAGACAAAGTAGAAGGTAAAGAAGAAGAAGAAGAAGAAGAAGAAGAAGAAGAAGAAGAAGAACAACAACAACAACACAACAACAACAACAATGATAAAGAAACAGATAAAAAAATGAAATATTGTCAAAAGGTGGACAGAAATAGTAAAAGGAATAAATTTGATGACCAGTAAAATAGACATGCATACAAATGAATGTAAAAAGAAAAAGACACTAATAATAAAAAAAAAAATATCTCGTAATATGAGCAATCAGGGTTGGAATCTGACACTGGACATTTATAATTTTAGGAACAGGGTTAAAAGGTAATGGGAAATTCTAGCCAATCAAATGGAACAAGACAAAAATAAATAAAATAAAATAAAACTAAAAAAAAACTGAGATATTTTTAAAACTGGTAAGAAAAAAATATCTGAGAATTAATGACAATACAATTAAAGGAAATTTTATTGATTGAATCGTTTCAGAAGAGAAAGTAGTTCATAATCACAGATTATTAGTTTTTAAATTTTATTAACTGTACTAGCTAGAATATGCGCCCACCTGGTGTAAGTTTTGATGTAATGAAATATATTAAATTAGAAAGACTAACAAAATTAAATAAGAATGCATATAAAATTAGTTTTATTATATTTATTGGTTTCTACATAAAATCATTCATAGGCTTAACTTTAATACGTTGGAGAATAAAACAATAATATTAGAGATTAATAACACCAAGTATTTATTTATTAAACCCGGTTTTGTTAAATCCAGTATGCAAATTAACCACACCATATAATATGTAAAGCTTTATTTCTTGGTGATATATAAAACACATTGAATGATTTAAAACACACTAATAACCTGGGCTGTTTTGAGGCAGATCTAACTCAGATTTTCATAGAGACACCATTAACGAATAAGATTTATTCTATGTATTAATGATTTTGACTATAAATCAAATACTCATTGATAAACTTACGCAATTGTGACGTAAGCAGTGACGTAGTTTCGGTTACAGACACCGAATCTCCATTATAATAATAAGAAGATATAGCATCTTTATTGTATTTAACTCTTTGCCTACTAAATTTCCTCCATGGCTGTATTAAATTTTCTTGGTATTTTTTTACCTGTATGATGGGATATTTCAAAGTTCACAATCTATTCACCTCAGAACCCATTCTTTTCAAATAAAGCCCTATTATTATTGTAATCTGCTCAATTATAATGAACTAACCATCGTTTTTCTACTTTGCTTGAGTGTGGATGGCATAAGTAGGCAAAGAGTTAATTACTAGCCTTTTTTTGAATGGTTGGTTTGTTTGATTTTACGGCATCTCAAACCTTGTTGGGTTATTTTATGCCGAAAACATTTTTGTTTTAATTGTTCTTGTTGGATATTGAATTTTTTAAAATCTCTTTTTTGATCTATTTAACCCATAGATAGTACCCTAACAGGCACCCTCACTCCACGTCAGAGTGGACCTGAGAGTAATGGCAATGAAGGGATACTCCACACTTCCCAGACCTCCAGAAATGAAACCTCACCACTAGATGAAATTTAGCGTCATACCCAGGACACACTAACATTTTTGGTCATATCATGAAGTTTCCAGTTGTGAAGAGTGGGAACATGGAGACTATAATTTTTGTAATTTTTGGTTACATATCAGCATTTTTCGGGCGACTCGACGTGAATACTGGTATAAATTGATAAGCTAGAAATTCAGGAAAATGTTGTGGTTCACATCTGAATCTTACTGTTTTGCTTATTTTGTTTTGAAATTTACATTGAAGGCAAGTGTATGATGAATGTTCAAAAATATATTTTGTATTCTAACATTTCCGTCGGTTATTAGAACATGTAACCACTGAAATTTCAAATCTTGAAAACTACACCTAGTTATCTCCCTTGGTTCACCTATATAGAAGTCGGACCCTTATCGGGATTTACACAAATGGGGATCCCATACTATTAAGTCACAAACTGGACTGAAAATTGCTTTAAGTTAGAGCATTTTTGTTTATTACACAAAAATCATACTACAATGTGCCGACAATAATATACAAAAACTGTATCAATATAATATTATATTGATACAATTTTTGTATCATCAGATATTTAAAAATGAATTGTATCATTCTTTATAATTTGATTGCATAAAATAAGACTGGGGGGAGTCCCTTTGGCATAGTGGCTAATGTGCTGGACTGCGACGTCGTCGTAGTAAGCAAGTTCAAACTCCAGTTGCTCTATTATGTTCACTTTGGAACTAATACCATTGGGAAAGGTAGGCATCTGCACAAACTGTTCACCATATGTAGAATAGGTTACAAGTATGGGACATCCAGTGAGGATTGAACTCACTATTCAATAGTAATGGATCTGCAAGACTAACTTGCTAACTTTTACACCACGATGGGATGCCCTACTCTTGGAAAACGTATGAACCACCTCATTTTCCCAGCCAGGAGTTAAATAGGACCATTACTGTTTCTTCTACAAAGATGGACTACAAAGTGGATATGCCATTAAACAGAGAAAGAAAGAAAATATGACTCAAGAGAATTACAATGATTGGAATAGAATATCTAAATACTAGCTGGACCTGTGGATATACTACAGTATGATGATTTAATTATTACGTTTGACATGTTTACTTAAGGGCTATTGCTAAATAGTTCAATATGTAAAAAGTATAATAATCTTGATTTAACTCTCTCTCACTATTTTTTTTTCTTTCTTTCCTTCTTTTAATCTTTTCATTGTGTTCTATTGAAACAGATTAGCATCACCGCTTCCGCATGCTTACCTCCACGCTCTATATTTCCCCTACTTTCTATTTTCTTTCTTTCTTTCTTATAACATTTTTTCTGTGTAGCATATCCCTTTTCTTCCCTTTCTTTCTTTATGATAAAAATGGAATGGTCCATTATTTAGCTGAGGTGTGACGACACTTATAATAAGAATTCGGCGGATAAGCAGCACCAGATAATCAGGATTTACATTTTTGCAATCCATCTTTGTTAATTTGGATGGTCTCGTTTCTAACTAGAGGGTGTTTCTTGATGATAACGGTCGTACAATTTAGGAACATGAGTATTATATTTGAATATAATAAAGGAATAAAGTGTGCAGATTAGTTTGAATTGTTTTTCGCAAGCATCAGCTATGGATTCAAGTTTTGATAAAAATGAATAATGTGATCTTAGAATCAATAATCACAATTTAAAAACTTTTTTTATTTCAATATTCTTTTTTTTTCCATCTTAACTCCAAACTGACCTTTCATTTCAATCATTGCAAATCATTATTTTTCTTAAAACATTTCACTTTTTTATGTTCAAATTTGCTTGCAAGTCTGTCAATGGACTTTGCTCATTTCTATGAGACAAAATCTTATAAAAATATGACAAATAAGAGAGAGCAAATTTACATTCTCTATGTGTATCAGTAAAAGTATTTGCCAACCCCTCCGCACGAGCAGGATGTGACATAAGGTCAATTTCTTAAGCAGAGTTTAACAGGTTTGAATTCAGAGTTTTCCTTCTCCTAGACGGGTTGCCTAACCAAGGTTAAAGAGCCCAGTCTGCCCTGCTATTTATCCATAACTGGAGGGAGAGTAGGATTCATACCTTTCCCAAGGGTATTAGCGCTAAGTGAAATGCAATTACCACGTCCAGAATTTGAAATCGGGGCGACGAGTCCATTTCCTATGACTTTAACCATTACACCACGCGCTACATGTAGACATGTTTATAAGATATAATATTCTTAGCGGCAGTTTATTGAGACATTTTTAATGAAAGAAGACAATTCATTTGTCAAACAAATCCTAACGAAAAGTCAGTGTCATCTTGCGTTTTTTTTATTATCTTTTAGATAAACAAAACAAAAAAAAAAGAAAGAAAAGAGCCTGCATATACTTTATGGAGACAAAACTGAAGATTTTATGAATATCGTTTAATTTCAACATGTCATTTAATCCATTTTAACAGCTGAAAATAATGCAAACTTGTAACAGATGGAAAGATTTTTTTTTCAACTGACTTGTTTATTTTTCTTGAAAATCTTAAACATAAATTGTTATGAAAATCATAAACTATAAAGAACAGATGTTTTTTCTGTGATCAAAATGACTTCTAAAGTGATATAACAAAAATTATGAGGCAATTGAACAAATTTAAATAGTCAAACTTTTATTTCTATCTTTTTTTTTATTGTTCTTTAAAACAATATTACACTACACCATCACTTAAATCAATGGTAAGACCCCCCCCACAAAACAGAACAAAAGAAAAAAAACACTCTGTTCATATATATATATATATATATAATATAATATTATATATATATATAAATTGGAATCAAATGACATTTACAACAATTAGATAACATGAATCTTTCTTGAGTCAATAAATAAAGTCTTAAATACAAAGACAGGAAAATCTACATTTGTTTTTTGTTTAAATTCAAATCTAAAATAGTTCTTGAGAAAAAAAAAACAACTTTTCCTTCTCCTGATTAAAATTCTACACTAATGTCCAAATTATATATACAATCAAAATGAGGTACAATTGAAGAAAAAGTTTTAATTGGATGACCCAACAAAGAACACTTAGGACAAATATTAGCAAATAATTCCATAATTACCTCAAAAAAGTTTGTTTTACAAGAACCAGACATTAAAATCAACATGAAAAGTTCCAGCATAAAAGATACATTAAAAATAACTACATAAAAGAACAATATGCTGTGTTTAACCTGTTGTTCAAAAAAGCGTTATTGTTAGACATATATTGTTTGGTTTATGTTGCAAATACGCCTTATACTAAAAACAACAATTAAGCATATTGTTATATTGGTATGATTAGTAGTTGAGAAGATATTTAGTTGGGTTCCTACTTTCCAATGACTAATATTAGCATTAGTATATCCGTTATATGCTAACACTGGACAAAATTGAAGAAAAGATAGAATAAACTAAGTTACACATACAAGAACACTTGATATTTTATATGTATAATTTACATGCAGATGACTTTTTAAAAGAAAGAATACACAAACATGTCCCAATAGCTAGAATTATACACATATTGTTTCATAAACAAGCAGTATGTGGAAGGGGTACACAAAATGGAAAAAAAACTTACTTGATGGGTTTAGATAAATAGCCATGGGGCCTTTACCCTTCCCTCACATGGTCAGAGATAACATCTCTACTGTTCAAGGAACAGAGGCGAAAAGAGGCCAAGAATGGGTTTCTGGAACTGTCATGTGACACCCCCACAAGGTCCCAAACGGACATGCCCATTATCTGAGGGAGATAATTATCCATAGTCTCCCTACAGTTATATAATTTGAAATTGATGATCTAATGAGTGATTTTTCTTGTTATTACAATCATGTTTTTTGACACTTTCTTTTATGGTGTTCTACAACAGTTAAAATCTCAAACTATTTCAATACATAGTTTCATATATTGTTTAAAGAAGGTAGATCCACATATATTGTTTAAAGAAGTTGAGCATACCTGAAATGGTGGATTCAGTTTATGTGCTCATTGTAACTGACAGAAGAGTTACAATAGAAGAACCAAGTAACGAATAAGCACTCCAAATCATCAACTTAATGAAAGGTTCATAATTTAACTCATCACCGGTAAGTTTCGCTTTCAAATATTTGAAAATAAACGAACAGACGATCTTTGCAATTATATTGTATCTGACAAAAACAAATTTTACAAATTGTGTGATTCTATTTCTAAACGACATCCTTTTATTTAAATAAACATAAAAAATATTTTGTAAATAAAAACTGTATTTTTATTCAAATAAACATAATTGCATTTCTCTTCTGTAAAAAAACTATTTTAGTATAAAAACCTCTTTCGTCTTTTTTTAATCATTGTAAGTGTTGAAAATATTCATAAATTTCTGATTAAAAAGTATTTATGTAAAAAAAGATTTTTCTATTGAATTTTAATTTGATTACGTGTACCAACCATCTATTTAATTTATTGTGAGTTCAACATTTCCATAAACTTCTGATTAAAATCATTTCTTTACAAAAATTTGGCAGCGGAGTTACCGGTGATGAGTTAAAATATGAACCTTTCATTAAGTTGATGATTAGGGTGCTTATTGGTTACTTGGTCCCAATAGAAGACATTTTTGAACAAATGTGAATTTCTGTGGTAGTCTAAATTAAATGTGAGGTAAGTGTAACTCGAAGCCAAATTTTTTAGACCTTATTTTTTCGATATATATATTATTGGGAACGAGAAAAGTTTTGGTAAACAGGCCAAAAGCTTACCATGCTTTTAACCTGGACTTGAGTCTGAGGCTATGTGCGAAGATGAATGGAGACATAGTGTCACCATTGCCTGTGACCAACACAAACACCTTGATTTGGACTGTGTGTTTGAAATTTCATCACTATCGGTACATCTTGTCGGGACAGAGCAAGCCAACGGTTGTTCATCAGCTGATCGTGGCAGAATTCTTTCTCATCTGAGAAAAACTAAAGCAAGTTCGGTTGGAGTTTGTTGAAAAGCTATGCAATGCGGCCTTTCTTCTTGTCCTTCATGGCCTGTGATATAAAATTGAAATACCGAATATTGTCAAGCACCACTTGCCTGATAGGAAACTCAGACACTCCTGTGTCCTTGGCTATGGATCTGATTGAGTTGCTGGGATTGTTGTCGATCATAGCAGCAAAGTCGGGAATTCATTTCTCGTCAAAACGATCAGAATGAGGCTTCTGATCTGTCGTACATTTGTCAACAAACAAAGGAACTCTATGTATTTCTATGAGAGGGACACAACTACTTCTTTAAAAAAAAGAAAATTATATAAATAACATCTACATATATAATAATATATATACTCTATGTATAATATAATTTAATAAGAATTATAATATAAGAATTATAAGAATAATCATAACATAATTATTTAATAATAATAATAATAATAATAATAATAATAACAATACCGATCTCACTGACAAGTTAAAGCGACAATTCTTCCAGGCTGTGGTTATATCAGTACTGTTGTATGACTGCACCACTTGGACCCTAACGAGGCGCCTTGAGAATAAACTAGATGGGACCTGCACAAGAATGCTGCGTGCAGTCTTGAACAAGTCGTGGAAACATCACCCCACAAGGAAGCAGCTGTACGGCCACCAGCCCCCTATCTCCCAAACCATCCGAGTGAGACGGACAAGACATGCTGGACACTGCTGGAGAAGCAAGGACGAACTCATAAGCAACGTTCTCCTGTGGAAGCCAACACATGGACATACTAATGTGGGCCGCCCACTAAGGACCTACATTGGCCAACTATGTGAGAATGCTGGATGCTGCGCAGAGGACCTCCTTGTGACAATGAATGATAGGGAAGGCTGGCGAGAGATTGTCATAGATATCTGTGCTAATTGCGCGACATGATGATAATGATGATAATAATATAATGATTATAATATAAGAATAATTATAATATAATTTAATATAAATTATATAAATAATATATAGAGATATAATAACATATTTACTCTATGTATTTCTATGAAGGGCACATAACTACTTAGTCTTTTACACTCGTACATAATCATCAGTTACAGTACGGATTCCTGTGAAACTCTCTCCTCCCGTCCCCAAGTCCTCGCCATGGCATCCAGTGCCGGCACAGAACTGATGGATGTAAGTTTTTGCTGGTCGGCCAGCACTGGTGTGTCAATGTGTAGGTATCCATCGCAGAACATCACTTATGAGTTCGTCCTTACGTCTCCAGCAGTGTCTAGAATGTCTTGTTTGTCTTACTTGGATGGTTTGTGCAATAGGAGGTAAGTGACCTTACAGCTGCATTTTAATGGGGCGCTGCTTCCAGGATGTCTTCAAGACAGCGCAAATAAACCCAACCAGTCCCTTTAAAATTGAGAGGGAAGGTACTTGGGGGAAGCCCCTCGGGATCACGCATAATATTAATATCTTACCGGTCCAATGGCCGAAGCCACTGGATACAGGGTCCGGGAATCAGAAGAATGAGTAGTTGTCTGGTCCGTTTGATGTTTTGGGACATTACCTGATTACTGGAGCCAGTCTGGTCACATAACGAGCATTTTTTGTTTCGTGTTTTTTAACAACATCAAAAGCAACCCAAGTTAACATGAAAACATTGTTAGAAAAATACACTGCAGTCGTTACAATTGCAAAAGTTTCCTTCCAATAGGCAGCACAAACTTTCTTAGTCTTGAAATAGAATGATAAACAACTAAAATAAGGAAGTCTAGTCATTGTGTCCCGATTACGCATTGGTTACACAAGATTAACGCACTCCTATATACTCAAGCAAGAACAACAACCACGGTGTGAATCATGTCAAACACCTTTGATTGTTAAACACTTAAAAACCATAGAATGCAGGGTTTTTGCTCACATCAAAAACCGTTATTTTAATGCAAACAATATAAAAAATCTATTTGAAAAAGTCAACATAGAAGACATGTCCTTTTGGAAGGAAACAAAATTATGCCATAGAATATAGTCATGAACCTAATCAATACCATACAACATGAACGCCAACGATGCTAACATATTGTTAAAACCAGTTATTACAAAAGTGTAAATATAGATACAAAACATATATTACTTCCTAACCGCAAAAATGACATAACCCCGGACGGGTTGATATGCCGTTAAAATCAGCCAACCAGCCAGCAACTAAAATAACGTGACTTGCAATCAAGTCACATTGGAAGCACCAGGTCCCGTCAGATCAGCGAAAATAGGCAACGATAAACTGGTTCAGTTCTGTGAGATGGATGACAATTTAGAAACAACAACTACCGGGAAGTGTGTGTGTGTGTGTGTGTGTGTGTGTGTGTGTAGTGGGGTCTATGTGCTAAACGAAACAAAGTTTAAAGTAATGTTCATTTCGTAAAAATATTTGTTTTTTAAATGGCAATCTTTGTTTAAAGCTTAAGACGAACAGAATTTCACCTTTTTAAATTAAAAAAAGTAAACAGTTATATCCGATCCTTGAGGATATGTATATATGTATGTGTGTGTGTGTGTGTGTGGTGTGTGTGTGTGTACATATATATGTATGTTGATTGGTTGGTTCGTTGGTTGGATTTTACGGCATGTCAAACCATGTTGGGTTATTTTATGCCGAAGACGTTTTTTTTTTTCTTGATGGGTATTCAAATTTTTTTAAAACTCAGTTTTTTAACTCACATTTTTTCTATCTAACCCATAGATGGGACCCTAACAGGTACTACTGCACTCCGGGTCAGAGTGGACTTGGGAGTAATGGTGGTGAAGGGGTATTCCATTTTCCCAGAGCTCCAAAAATGGAACTTTACCATCAGAGTTTAACGTAGTGCCCAGGAAATTAAGACCTCCAGTTACTGCCTTCTAGCACACATGATAAAAAGGTTGGGGCTTCCCATAAGGGCAATAGGGTTGGTACAATCCTATAAGAAATAGGGCTAGATGTGACCAGCTGGTTGATCAGAGGGTGTCTCTCCGACCGCTTGTCTAGCCTAAGTAAGGGCCAAAGTGGAGTGCTGCAAGTCATGGACTGCCCAGCCTCCAGGATTCCATCCATAAGCATCACGGGTAACGACCCGCGGCCAACAGGTGTTCCCATTGAGGGGTGGGCGGGTCTTACCCTCTGCATATGTGCAATCGACGTATTTAAAAGTCCACCGACAGGGCTACATCTATATGTATGTGTGTATACATACATATATAATGTATGTGTGATATGTATATATATATATATATATATAATATATATATATATATATATATGATATGTGTGTGTGTGTGTGTGTGTGTGTTTAAAAATGATATAATTGTAAAGTAAAAACTAAAAAGTGCTCGGTAGTCTATAAATAGAGCAATATACCATAAATATTAAGTAGTAAAACTCACAAAATTTTCCTACTACTCCAGTTTCACAAACGTTGATTAGGCAGCAAAATAAGTGGAATTATTCGCTGCCTACCTGAGGATCGACATTTGTCAAAGTTGAGTAATAAGAAAATATTTATGAGTTTTACCACTTGATAATAATAATAATAATAATAATAATAATAATAATAATATATGCGCTGCTTCTATGAGACATCTCTAATATTCTACTATGTCTGTTATCTCAACTTCATTCCACCAGGGTAGATAGTTTCCTTTTCATTTCATATATAATCAGTCACACCCGACTTTTCTATTTCCCCGCGTACCACTGCTTTTCGATGTTCCTTGAGTCTTACTTTCAGTGGACAGCATGTCTCACCTTTATACTTTACTACAGTTGCATATAACGGAATATACACAATTCTGATTTTCTGTGTAGAAACAGCATACTTCGGAATGTGGTCTGATATATACCGATAAGAAGAGGGTCAGGATATGGGATTACCATTGGCCAATACTGGGGACAATGTATATACGGAATACTTCGAAAAGATAGCATTAGGATCTACATCATTAAAGCCATCAATTCTGGCTTAGATACGTGGATGACACATTCATTCTCTGGTCTCATCAGGTTCGAAGTTCCGTAAAGGCTCTCAATTACAACAAGAAACAGCTGAAACAATCATTTCATAAAACGATGTCAATTTTTTTTCATAAAATGATGAAAAAATTTTAATTTTTTTACTGAAAATGATGAAAAAGTTTTCGTTTTTTTTTTTTTCAGAAAATTATTTAAAGATGTTCATAAATTTTTTTTTTTCAGAAAATTATTAAAAGATTTTCAGAAATTTTTTTCAGAAAATAATGAAAAAAATTTTCAGAATTTTTTTTTATAAACGATAAAAAAATTTGACATCATTTCATAAAATAATGTCAATTTTTTTTTTACACCCTGCATAACAATAACGATGAGCACAACAGTCCAAAAATTTTGAATAACACAAATTATCTAGCATTATCTAAAAAAATTCAGACAAATGAAATTCATCTCAAAATGTTACTGGAAGTATGAAAACACAGTTGAAATCCAAATACATTATAGAAGAGAGTTTCAGCCAGACCCACCTACGCGGGTAATTATCTCTGCTACAAAACCAGCATCAATCGTTGAACTGAGAAATGCCATTGAACAAGAATGCACTAGAATACCCAATGAAATGTTTCTTGCTGTTATGAATTACATTACTTTCCGTTGTCAACAATGTCTGGACGTCAATTTCAAAACAAGCGATAGCAAAATATTCTTAAAATAATGCATTAAAATGGATTCTGCTTTATATAAATTAAATTAAATTATTCAAATCATATAAACATTTTCGGGTGTATAAATGAATGTGGTGTAATGATTAGCAAGCTAGATTAGCAGACCATTGCTAGCGAGTTAGATTCACATTGGGTGCCCTTTACCTCTGGCCTTGTGTCACAGCTAAATCAAGGTTACTAAAAAGCACCTCATGTAGTGTAATGGTTACCAAACTAGATTAGCAGCCCATTGCTAGTGAGTTCGATTCTCACTGGGTGTCCCATACTTCTGGCCTTGTGCCTCATCTAAACTACCTTAGTGAATAACTATAAATGCATTTAAATTATGTTTGTATAGATTACTTCTGAGAAAACTGAGCATACTAATTCTTGTAAGGGAAGATATTTCCTCTACAAGATAGTTGGACTCGTCTAATGGAACACATATAAAGATACGAAATACGCGAGCTTAGCAAGGGAGTCTATCCCCTTTTCACTGGCGCTGGACTAGGGAGATTGTTTTTGCATCTAATACAGACATACCATTAGCTCCCCATTTTACCGCACAGATCCAAGCTGTGCTACTCATGCGATTACAAGCTTTAAAATTGCTAAGCTTCTGCAGAGTCTGCATCAAAATTTATGGTTATATTATTGTAAAGGAAGATATTTCCCGTACAAGATGGCGGGACTCATCCAACGAAACACATATAAAAGATATGAATACATGAGGTTATTCGTAGACGAGTCACTACTAATCGAGTCACTAGTCATACTGTTGGAGAACTGTGTGTTGACTCTATTATTTATATTCCTGTACAAAAAGAAATAAACCTTTTCTTTTGGGATTTTCAATGTTGTATTTGATAAATTCAGTCACAACATTAACAGATATTGCTTTTACAGGTATTCAAAGTGTGCATACATTTTATTGAGACACACTGTATTATAAACATAAACCTGGTGCACGACTAGACAATGTGTTCTGCAAATAAAAAATGACTAACTCTTATCAATGCATATCTGAAATCGAATCCTGCTGGTGTGACTACATAAAAGTAGGTATTGTTAAGGTGGACAAGGTCAATCTAGTGAAATTCAGTGTTTGTCTGTCTGTCTTGTTCTTGTTTCGTGTCTTTACAGACATGTATCATCATCAAAGAGAATAGCTCTTATGAAGGCCCATGGTGTAATGGTTATGGTCGTAGGAAATGGACACGACGAGACGAGTTCAAAACCTGGACGAGGCTGTTTGTATTTCACATAGCACTAATACCCTTAGGAAAGGTATGAATCCAACTACTTCTCCCTCCAGCTATGGTTAAATAGTGGGGCAGACTGGGCTCTTTAACCTTGGTTAGGCAACCGGTCCAGGAGAAGGAAAACTCTGAATTCAAACCTGTTAAACTCCGCTATAGAAACTGACCTTGTGTCATATCCCAATCATGCAGTGGCGTTGGTAAATATTATATACGCTTGTGTAGGTCGATTTCTGAAGACCTAATTTGTATAACAAAAAGGACTAAGACTCTTGACCTCAAAATATTAATTCCATGAAACGATTTCATAGATCAAGTGTCGACTTATACAAGAGATCGACGCGGAAGCGTGTGGTGTAATGGTTGCTGTCATACGAAATGGACACGCCGACACGAGTTCAAATCTTGGACGAGGCTGGTTGCATTTCACATAGCACTAATACCTTTGGGAATGTATGAATCCAACTATTCTCTCCCCATCTCTGTGTAAATAGTAGGGACGACTGCGCTCTTTAACCTTGGGATGGCAACCGGTCTAGGAGAAGGAAAACTCTGAATTCAAACCAAAGGAAGTTCTCTTTTCGTTAGCCAAATCTACTTTGAGAGCTCCACCTCTACTTCTACCCCCTCCCGAGTTATAATTTTAGATTGTTATCTTTAATCTTGGTATGGCAACCAGTCTAGGAGAAAGTAAACTCTGAATTCAAACCTGTTAAACTTTCAATAAACACTACTCTTTAGTGTTTTGTAAAGACAAGTAAATTTTATGCAGAGACGTTGCATTGTAGACGCGCAGCACGTTCCGAAATGGGCATCAAATCAGCCTATAACCACTCAGCCTTTACAGCTGTTACAGACGGATGATATATGACGCACACGGTGAACACCCAGCAACAATCCTTTTTCTTCTTCTTCTTCTTCTTCTTCTTTGATTGTCCCCCAAAAGACAACTAATTTCTGGGATAAAGAAGAGGAATAAAATAAAATAAAAAAAAAATTCTGAGATGAGACTGGTGAATTATTTTCAAGAATGTTGATGTTAATTTCAAAAATATCTATTTAAAAAAAAAAGTAGCTTAAAGCATGTGGCCTAGTTTTGAGCCAGCTAACATTAACCAACGTGAATAATGAAAGTAAGTAAAGTCGTCGGGGTGGCCTAAAGTCGGAATCAGCCTATCAGCGAGGGAGCCTATCCCCTTTTCACTAGCGCTAGATCAAAGAGATCGTTTTTGCGTCTGAGGTGGAGCGCCACACCTACCATCAGCTCCTTACTTTACTGCACATCCCTGTGCTACTCATACGCTGAGTTGGCGAGGGCTGGTATTGAACTAGGAACATTGTGGTTTAGTGACAAAATACCATCAATGAATTTGATTTCGATCATTTTTCAGTTTATTGACTTTTATTAAAATTTTGTGTTTTTAGAAACGCACTTTGTCACCAACCAAGTAATTTTCTAACTTGTTTTCACTTTGGTTTAACGCGTTTCAGTATATCTTACTATAACGGAGATTATGTAACTGTCTGTCTGTAACAGAAACTACGTCACCACCGACGTCACGATGTCCTTAGTAATTTAAGTTATATTCTCAACGATTATGGAATAGTCATTATTTAATCTTAATTCGTATCTTATTTATTAACGATGTCTCTATTAAAGTATAGTTATATTTGCTGCAAAACTGCCCATATTATTAATGCATCTAAAATCCTGAAATATGTGTTATGTATCCCTAAGAAATACAGATTTACATAGCATATTGTGAGAATAATTTGCATAACGATTTTAACGAAACTGGGTTTAATAAATAATTATTTTCTCTTACTAGCGCTTAACGGAAAAACAGTGGCAAGTTAGGAATGTAATCTCTACACGTATTTTGTGTCTGTGAACGGAAAGTATGTTGTGTTATCATCTTGAGATAAGTCAACGATTTGTGAGTGTATATTAACAAGTCATTAATGGTTTGAACTCGAGATGAAATAGACAATAAGAAAAGAAACGGTTATTTCCTATAAGTCTAACATTATCGAAGGAGAACCACTCTTGACTGATAATTTATTTATTTATTTATTGATCTAGTAGGAAAAAAGAAGACGGGGTTAGGGTTAGGGTTAGTTTAATGGGAAAATAAATAAATAATTTATCAGCCAAGAGTGGTTCCCTTTTGATCATGTTAGACTTATAGGAAATAACCAAATAAACACTCGATTTGGATTTTTTTTACAAAGTTAAGTTTAACATATGGGAACTACATCTTCCAAATCAACGAAGAATTCTATGATTAACATTAATAAAAAAAACAAAAAAAACAACAACAACAAAAAACAAATAAAAATGTAGGGTGTACAAAACAAAAAGGAATGCCGCCCTATCGGCTGGGGGCTATAGAATACGCCGACTACACCTCTGCAAAAGTTCAAGCCTCCCCCCAATGGGGCCACCTGCTGGCCATGGGTGGCGACCCGTGATGTTTAAGGACGGGTTCCTGGTGGCTGAGCAGTCCATGACATGCAACACTCCACTTTGGTCCTTACTTGGGCTAGATGGGTGGTCGGAGAGGACTCCTCAGATAAATCGGCTAGACACGTCAAGCCATAGCACCTATATGATTGTCCCGACCTTATTGCGCTTATGACAACTCCCAGTCCCTTTAACATATATGTGCTAGAGGGTGGTGGCTGAGGATCTTAGTGTGCTGGGTATAACGTTAAACTGCATTTAATGGTGAAGTAGAGTATGGAGTGCCCCTTCATCGTCATTAATCCAAGGTCCATGCTTGACGTGACCAGCCGATTGATCGGAGGGGTCCTCCCCAACCGTCAGTCTAGGCTGAATAAGGGCCAAAGTGAAGTGAGAATCTTTTAAGGGTCGACCAGAAGACATACATAAGAAGAGAAAGCAAATTAAAAGTTGAGTATAGACAGATGGAGAAAGTAAACTTACGGTAGCATGTCAAATATATATATATATATATATATATATATATATATATATATATATGTGTGTGTGTGTGTGTGTGTGTGTGTGTGTGCTTCTGCGCCGATCCGATAAGCATGCCTGACTATTACTGCTATGTTCAGTAATTTAATGTCGAACAGATACATCTATATATTAATATTGTTGTTCCTATTGCTACACCCTCTGCTTAAAAATGAGACCGTCCAGACGAGTGTCGTTACCTAAGCTAAATAATGGACCATTCCGTTTTTATTATAAAAAAAGAAAGAGAAGAAAAGGGACATGCTACACAGAAAAATTATAAGGAAGAAAGAAAAAACTTTCCAGGCCTTAAAAATTTGTTCAGACAATAAAATTCAAGAACTCAAAAATATTAAAAACATCTTTTTAAATAACGGGTATCCTGAGGAGGTAATTTCTGACACTATTAGTATAATTGTGGCAAAATTCGATCGCGACAGACCATTTGGTCCGTCTAAATGCACGGTTTATGTTCAATTGCCTTGGGTAGGACAGGCAAGCTAGACTATTGCTGATAAAATCAGCTCCTCGGTTATGCATTGCTATCCCGCAGCAAAAGTAAGAACTATTTTTACCACAAAAGCTGCTTTTCGCTCCGCTAATAAAGATGTACTCCCAATACTTGATCAAAGTTTGTTAGTTTACAAATATATATGCTGGTGTGGGGCCACATATATTGGGCGTACAATTCAGAGATTGGCTGTGAGAGTGAGTCAACACGTGCCCCGACGAATACGTGATCGTAGGCGCATAATATCCGGGCATTCACAATGTCCCGAGTCTGCAATTGGTGAACATATGTTTAATATAAATGCCTGCTGGTCCGATTACAGTGATCTACAATTTTCCATTCTGCACAAGGCAAGAACGAAACAGCACTTAAATGTTCTCGAACCTGTTTCAATTGTCTTTTCTTGCCCTTCCTTGTGTAGACAAATAAGACCCAAGCACTCACTATTTTTATTAGGTGAGGGGCTTGGGTTAGGTGTGACTTGATGGGGTTTTCATAATCATTTTTTTCGCCCCCCTCTTGTCTAACCTATTCCATATTCCATATCCATTCCCGACTTATTTAATTTACTATTTGACTTTTAATCGTTTCGGGTGTAAAACTTGAAAAGCACCGGACGAAAGGGCCCTTGTTTTATCAATAAACACCTTTTTTTTTTCCTTCCGCTCCTTTCCTCCTCTGAGTCTCCCATTCATTATCATTGTGTAGATCGTTATACATGATAACCTTTAACATATTATACAAAAATTTGCCTGTACCAACAATATATATATATATATATATATATATATATATATGCTCGTAGGAAATGGAATCAGTGCCCCAAGTTCGCACCATGGACGAGGTGATGGAAGAGTAAGTTTCAGTTCTTCTATTTTAAAAAAATTATACCCCCCTCTCCGTTTCAAATCTTTTTATCTGCGTTCTTATATAATTTCATTAGTTTTTTCTAATTTAATCTAATATTTTATTACATTAAAACTTAAATACTTGCACCCGGAGGGAGCATATATTTGCTAGTGAATATAAAGGCAATTCGTACAACTCAACAAATGTTATTGTCGGATTAAAGCTAAACAGAAAAAGACAATACATGAAGAAATGAGATACAAAAATAATGACTGAAGATGTGTCTATATAAATGCCCTTTATGACACGTACGTTTGTGTGAAGTTTTTAAAGAGGCATAATAATATGATTTCATTTCATTGTTGGTTGTATGTAATTATAAACACGCCTGTTAGTATGAAAATAACATTACGGTATTGCATTATTTTTTTAGTGTTGTGTTCAATGTATTACAAAGTGCGCTATGGACGAACGTCCCTCAGAATCGAGAAAATGTCCTTGCCTCTAGGCCATTCTGTGAAAAGAGAGAATGAGGTATTCGCACCCTTTTCTTTCATACTAGGTTCTGTTTCTATGACAACGATATCTAGTGGTCATTAGTAGAAATTATTTGGCAGACAAGGGCGTTGATCCCATGTACCTGTTCAAGGATAAGAGATTAAAAATACCAATCGGAATGTTAAGGAGAATGCTGTAACTTGAGTTAACAGAGAAATAATAGGAAGAAACACAACGAGTATTAAAGAGAGGGGAAAATTTTACTAAGCCAATATGCAAGGTGAAAAGAGTAATTAGCAATTGCTAGGTTGAATTAACAAGTCCCGTGAGATCTCGTTGTTTCTCTCTTCCGAGGTTTCATCAGACATTATCTATAGGAAAAACAGACGATTTCATTCTCATTATTTAGGTACTATATAAAAGAGAGAATATTGAGAATATTAACACTCGTGTTACTTAATTCTGCGACCGTTTTCATCTTGAAACACCCTCTGGTTAAAAATGAGCCCTTCTAAAATGTCCAAGATCAAACGCAAAAATATAAATCCTGATTATCTGGTGTTCCTTATCCGTCGAATTCTGTTGTTCTTTTGAGTTTCATCACCTCAGCTAAACAATGAACCATTCCGTTTTTATCATAAAGAAAGAAAGGGAAGAAAAGGACATACTACACAGAAAAATATAAATCTGTAATATAATATATTATAATATATAATAAAAAGGAAAGAAAGAAATTAGGAGAGAGAGAGAGAGAGAGAGAGAGAGAGAGAGAGAGAGAGAGAGAGAGAGAGAGAGAGAGAGGGTGATAGCGCTGAAATGATAACGCTAACCTGTTTCATTCAAGTATAATATAAAGAAGGAAAAAGTAATACTTTTTGCATATTGAACTATTTCGCAATAGCTTTTAAGTAAACATATCAAATGTTGTAATAATTAAATTATCATACCGTGATATATCCACAGGTCCTGCTAGTTGAGAATAATTTGATTCAGAGTAAATAGCAATTGCTGGGCTGAATTAGCAAATTGTTTGGAGTGAGTGCACGTATGTGCTCACTTCAAATAATCTGAATTAGCAAATTCAGTGAGATCTCATTGTTTCTCTCTTGCGAGGTTTCGTCAGACATTATTTATAGGAAAAAAAAAACAGACGATTCCATTGTCATTATTTAGGTATATAATACAAGAGCGAATACTGAGAATAATTTGATTATGCAAATCAGGAAATAGATAAGATTCATTTTAGAATGCAAAATGTCTGATTCAAGTCTTGTATAACTGGATACAACCGAGTTTTCTTCTTAACAACATTCAAGAACGTAACAGTTTGAATAAAGAATATCTAAACATTCTTGAACTTCTATTCATGTGATCTTGCCAACAATACGTCAGCCTCAACGGCTGGGGCTTTAAAATACACCGACAGTATCTCTGCAGAGTGGTAAGACCTCACAATGAGACCACCTGTTGGCTATGGGTTGCGACATATGATGCTTAAGGACGGAATCCTGGTGACTGAGCAGTCCATGACATGCATCACTCCACTTTAGCCCTTAATTAGGTTAGACATGTGGTCAGAGACCAATCAGTAGGCCACGTCAAGCCTTAGCACCTATATGATTCTCCGAACTCTATTGCCCTTATGGCAAGCCCCAACCCTTTTTATCATATATGCGCTGGAAGGTGGTGGCTGAGTGTCTTTAGTCTTCTGGGTATGACGCTAAACTCTATCTGATGGTGCTCCAATTCTGGAGCTCTGGGGAATGTGGAGTACCCCTTCATCACTATTACTCCAAGGTCAACCCTGACCAGAATGGTAGTACCTGTTAGGGTCCGATATATGGGTTAAATAGAAAAAAATGAGCTTAAAATGTGTTTAAAAATTGAGTTAAAAAAGTGAGTACCCATCAAGAATGAATAAAACAAAACGTCTTCGGCATAAAATAACTCAACAGGGGTTGACATGCCGTAAAAACCAACCAACCAACAAACGATACGTAAAAATCATTACCTAATTGAATTTGTGCCCAATTACACTTATTTGCACGATAGACAAACATTTCAAACAACATTGTACAAACATCAATTATTTCATGAGGGGGAATGCCGACGGGATCAACGCAATTTTTTTGCATCTGCCACCCGCCTTGTGGTTAACCTGTACACGTTGGGGTACGTGGTAAATATCCAACGTCAATTATTTCTAAGAAGATTGTAAACCGAACATTATCCTAAAACAAACTCTCAAGTTAAGTGGCAACGGACAGGTTGATAAGAGATACAAAACAAATATGATCTATATATTAATGCTCATTTTCCTTAATTCTACGACCGTTATCACCTTAAAACACCATCTGGTTACAAATGAGACCGTCCAAATTGTCCAAGATGAAATGCAAAAATGTAAATCCTGTATCTGGTGTAGCTTATCCGCCGAATTATCATTTCTTATGAGTGTCGTCACCTCACCTAAATAATGGACCATTCCATTTTTATTATAAAGAAACAAAGGGGGAAAATGGACATGCTACAAGAAAGAAAGAGAGTAAGGGAAAGATAGAGAGAGAGAGACGGGGTGAGCGTGCGGAAGCGATTACGTCAATCAAACATAATGACAAGATAAAAAGAAGCAAAGAAAGAAAAAAGTGTGTGTGTGTGAGAGAGAGAGAGAGAGAGAGAGAGAGAGAGAGAGAGAGAGAGAGAGAGAGAGAGAGAGAGAGAGAGATTATTATACTTTTTACATACTGATGTATTTTTCAATAGCTCTTAAGTAAACATATCAAACGTTGCGGTATATCCACAGGCCCGGTAGTAAGATAACTTGTAAGATAACAAAATAAATAAATAGATAAAATTTTAAAAGAATAAATAAAAAATATGTACAGTGTCGTGGCCATTTTACTTTCTTTCGAAAAGCAACATAAAATGACGTTTGTTCCAGTCTGATCAAGAAAATTGCTCGCATTTAAATTAGGATTCAAACTGCATATGAAGGCAGACGGGATATTGAATTTAAACGCTGAGGCAACAATACACGATTGGTCCATTAAGAGATTAAGAGAATTAATTTAAAATACCATAGAATAAGTTATGAGTGCGGTCGTTGACTGAGGCAACAAAAAGGATTGCAAACAGAAATGGAAACGTTAAATCTATTCTTAGTCTTTATGAAGCTAACTGGAGGACTTAATGACATTTGCAAAAATTAATTTTCTGAGACGTATCTTCAGACAGGTGTGTCTAGGACTATTCATTCAAGAAGTTGGGATTCGTACATTATGGAAAACACAGATACATCTGGCAACAGAATAACCAAAACGACAATTTTAATTACGTATTATTGCAATAAATTTCTTTCAGAAATAATGGCCGATTTTATATGTCTAAATATTTTATAAAATACAATTGCAGTTTTCATGTGCTCTTTTTATCGAAACTTTATGTGAACAAACTTCATATTTTATATTATTATATTAGTGAAATAGATCACTAATTATGACTGAGCCTATTCTAGTAGTGACCACACCAAGCGGATTTAACAGGTTTGAATTTAGAGTTTTCCTTCTCCTAGACTGGTTGCCTAACCAAGGTTAAAGAGCCCACTCTGCCCTACTATTTACCCATAGCTGGAGGGAGAATAGTTGGATTCATACCTTTCCAAGAGTATTAGCGCTATGTGAACTGTAGCTTCGTCCAGGATTTGAACTCGGGTTTGAACTTTCAATTTTAGGTGAGGTTACCAAAAATCACGCAACTGAATGAATTCAAATTTCAACAAATTAAGTAAAACTATTACGATGTAGGTAATATTACGTTTTTATTGTTTTATTTGAATGGATATCAGGCGATGTCTAAGCACCACCCACTACCGCCCAGCTTTAATAGGAATTTTTCAGTTACCGAATAAATTCAGTACGTTACATACGCGTATTTTTTTTTTACCTTCCTCTGTTTGTTATGGATAACTCTTCGGGTTATTTAACTAACCTGATTCGCTTAACATCTTTTATGACAGACTTTTCTTAAGAGTAAAAGCTGGTTATTTTTACGGCAAATAATTCTGTTTTAAAATTTCATATTAAACTTCACGTTATCGATATTGCATTTTTTGACTGGGTTTAAGTCTAAAGCTTACATAAAAAAAATACACTTTTCTCCAGACAGGGTAATGGCGTAAAATAGTCCTCTAAGTGTAGCCGACTCAGTCCATCTGCGGGGGAATTTTTTGAGCCCGGTTTATATATACACAAGCTGATAGTGGTGGTAACTTGCTAGAATAAATGCCCAACTTTGAACTCTAGCACTTCTTCTGGGTAATAATGCACGACTCTTTTTAAAAAGCACAAGCAGTATATTTATGGAATATGGAAACTCCTGTGGGGATTTAAAAAATACAAAAATAAAAAGAAAAGAAAAGAACAAAACTTCCATGGGGCCTTTCACCGGAAATTCGATCTGCGCATGTCCGACAAAAAGGACTGACTCCCTTCCCCAAAAGAATCCCTCGGCCATTTCGAATAGAGGCCGCAACTGAGGTAGTTAGTTTTCTAGCTAGAGTCATGTGCCCTCGCTACCAACAACTATACCCCGTTCAATAAAGCCTGAGTTATGAAACCACCTTCTGCCTTTGACTCTTTCCTTACTTGTTCTTTGAATGCCTTCCATTTCAGCTCACCAGCCCAGAAGAACTAAGAACCGAGCTTTTATATGGAGTTAAAATATCAGCACCAAACAACCCTTAACTTAGCCCCATACTCCAAAAATAACTGCTAGCCATACCCGTTATATCTGTGCGTAATTACGTTCTGATAATGTTCTGGAGACGAAATTAATCAGTTTTTCACTCCATCTGCCATTATATGCGGCAAGACTTCGCCCAGATCAATTGGGGATGCATCCATAGTCATGATAAGTTTAGTTTAGCATGCAATGAACAAAAAAACATTAGTTAACATTAACACCTTTAATTGCTCAAATATAAAGGCTTCGGCTGATTCCTATTTCCTGGGAACTCCATTTTTGAAACAGTGATATTATTTAAATATTGGCGATAGTAATTCACAAAAGTTAAAAAGCTACGCAGTTCCGACACATTCTAGCCCTGTCGGCGGGGGCTTTAGAATACACCGACTGCACTTCTGCACAGGGGTAAAATCCCCTACTCCATGGGTCCACCTGTTGGTCGTGGGTGGCGACCCGTAATGCTTAAGGATGGGATCCTAGTGGCTGAGCAGTCCATGACATACAACACTCCACTTTGGTCTTTACTTAGGCTAGAAGGACGGTCGAAGAGGCCCCCGCTGAACAATCGGCTGGTCACTGCAAGCCGTAGCACCTATATGATTGTCCAATCCTATTGTCCTTATGGCAAGCACTAACTCTTTTTTATCATATATGTGCTAGAAGGCGATGGTTGAGGGTCTATTGTCCTGTGTATGATGTTAAACTCTGTCTGATGGTGAAATTCTAATTCTTGAGCTTTTGAAAATGTGGAGTACCACTTCATCATCATTACCCCCAAGTCAATCCTGAACCGGAATGGTAGTACCTTTTAGGGCCCCATCTATGTGTTAGATAGATAAAAAATTAGTATTAAGGTGTGGTTTTAAAAAAATTAAGTTTAAAAAAATGAGTACCCATCAAGAATGAATAAAACAAAAACGTCTTCGGCATAAAATAACCCAATGGGTGGCCATGCCGTAAAAAACTAGCCAACCAACCGATACATTTTTGGGGTGGTTGCTTTGCGAATTGCATTAACCTTATCAATTCTGGAGCTCTGTGGAATGTGGAGTACCCCTTCATCACCATTATTTCTAGATCCACTCTGACCCCGAATGGTAGCACCTGTTAGAGTCCTAGCTATGAGTTAAATAGAAAAAAATGAATAAAAAAAAAGAGTTTTTAAAAATGTGTTTTAAAAAATTGAGTACTCATCGTTGAATAATACAAAACGTCTTCGGCATAAAATAACGCAACAAGGGTTGACATACCTTAAAATCCAAACAAGCATTCAACCAATTTCATCTATCAATGCACCCACACACCGTAACATGCCTTCAAATCGGGCGTTTTCTTTTGTTTGTTATCTTTTTGTATCGGCATTGTAAACGGTTTTATTCAAGTTCTTAAGCTCAAACAACATTGAAACACCTGCTAATAATGCAAAATTGTATTCTTATCCTTTTACTTGGACCATTGAAGCATTAAATCCTTTTTTCTTACAACTTTAATATTACGAACAACAAGATGTTCAAGATGTTACAGTAAGCCTGTATTGATTCATATGAGAAGAATGTAATTACTTGTTATAACAGATTGTGATAATTCTAATCAAACCGACAATCATTTTCGTTTCCAATTTATTCCCAACGATATCATTTTCTTTTCTTTTTTTTACGCGTTCCTATGGGAAGATAGACGTAATGAGATAGAAAGTAATCAACTATGTAATAACTGAAATGTCCTCGAGTAAACACCTTGTACCCTTATCTTCACAACCCACGAAGTACTCCATCAAATGGGCTTAGAATAAGCTGACTGCATCGCATATAGAGGGGTAGGTTTCCCCACTTCTAAAAAGAGGGGTAAACTTGGTATGACACTAAACTGAATTTGGTGGTGGGGCTCCACTTCTGAAACGTGACCAACAAAGATTTTCTTTAGTCTCTTAAAATAATAAGAGATTATTTTTACTTTCATATTCGTGTTCGGAATTTGTTCGAGAGTTGAATATACATATAATCAATAATTGTATGGAGGAAATACTCTCCACTGATCACACAGCCATTTTTCGTATCAAGAAAAAACATTGATTTTAGTCCTGTTTATTACTGTCGAGTTTATTTATTTAAAAAAGAATGTGACACAAGGTCGAAAAACTGAAGATTGATGCTCGTCTTCACCATCCTATCTTTCCCAAGTTTCGTTTATTACCATTGAGAAAATTATTTACCCTAGGGGTAGGATCTGACACAAAGTCACAAGTATAGGGCATTCAGCAAGGATCGAACATGCTTTTAAGTAGTAACAAGACTAACTTGCTAACCATTACACCAGTGGTTCTCAAACTTTATACAGTCTGGGCGCACTTACAGTACTACAGATACTTGATAGCGCACTGTAAACAAAATAGGACTAATATGTTATTAAGTTAACTGTTAAATATATAAAAAATAACACATTTAACAAAAGCAAACTTAACATACCTCTATGAAGTTTATTCATTCCTGTGTTAATGAGAAAGATAAGCTTCGTGAGACTTTGCGATTTCTTCAATGTTTGGTCTTATGTTTGAGAGACAAACTCTCATTTCCTCATCAATGCATTGAAGAGTTCCTCTCTTTTTTCGCTTAATTGTTGCGAGGGTTGAAAATCCCAGTTCACATAAATATGAGGTGAAAAATTGCAATAAAATAATTTTTCTCTATAAAAATGTTTAAAACCTTTTTTATTTAGTTGCAAGAAAAGTAACTAATAACTATCATTAATAATGTCGCAACGAAACAAGCAGAGTGTTCGTAAAGAAATGGTATAATATAGTAACTTAGTATACATTTGCTTTTCATGTCTGGATAGATTTTTCAGGAATACTACGGAGCGCACTGTTTGAAAACCACTGCATTACACCATGACGGTACACTTTTTCGTTTATTACTGTTGAATGATGATTCTTAATTTCAGCTTTTCTTTTAATCTTAGGCGTGATATGGATTCACATAGTGGTGTGCTGAACCGTGACCGTGACGACTGAGCACAAATATTTGCTTTAACTGCATCAGTTACATATATACTTATACACACGTGTCTGTGGAGCGATTGTGTAATATTATATATTTGTTGAATAAACAGTAGTAGACAGAATTAAGACTAAAAAAAAGCCCTAATGATTACGAAAAATGGTTGGACTATTTTTATATTAACTTCCCGGGGAACTCCGAACCAAAGTACAGATGTACGAAAAAATATTTTGTTAAAGATTTATAAAATAATCTTTGTTGATTACATTCAATCAAATTTGGATGATTGAAAAAACAGCAACCCAAATATACACAACGTCATATTATCCAAACAAAAATGTATAATACTTTTAGTGAAACTTTAACTCTATAACGTTTTTGTATTATTATGAGGATAAAATTGGTTGGTTGGTTGGGATTTACGGCATGTCAACCGATTGGGTCATTTTATGCCGAAGAGATTTTTATTTTATTCATTTAGTAATGGGTACTCAATGTTTTTTCAAACGCAATTTTTTAAACACATTTTTAATACTCATTTTAAAAAATGTATTTAATCCATAGATGAGACCCTAACAGATACTACCAGTCCGACTCAGGGTGGACCTGAGAGTAATCTCCGACCGCCTGTCTAACCTAAAAAGAGTCAAAGTGGGGTGCATGTCAAGGACAGCTCAGCCTCAATGGTTCCATCCTTAAGCATCACGGGTCGCCACTCACAGCTGTTATAACAGAAATAGATATCTCTCTTGATTTAAAATTTTTACTAACACAATACATATATCCATAAATATTCATAAATAATTACTTGGCGTTATTGATCTCTAATATTATTGTTTTATTCTCCAACGTATTAAAATCAATAATTTGAATGATTTTATATAGAAATCAATTAAATTATAATTAGAATAAGTGTAATCTTTTTATATGTGTTCTCATTTAATTTCATTAGTTTTTATGATCTAATATACTTAATTACATTAAAACTTAGATACTTACGCCCGAAGGTGGGTGCATATTCTTGCTAGTGTCCATAATAAACTGAAGTTTTCGGTATTAGTACAATCAGACATCAGCAGACAAGAATCTCGATTTATTTTATGTCTTTTAGTACTGGGTGGTCAAAGCCGGAAAATAAACATACGAATTATTGAATTGTAAAGAAAATCGTGTCGCTTTTTTTTTATTGTGTAATATAATTTGATTTCTATTTAATGATCAAATAAATATAATCAATCAAGGTAATATCTGTCTTTATTTTTGATGACATAATCCTATCAAGCAAACAAGTTATTGATGTCTCAAGTAGAAAGTTATTTAGGTTTCTAGATGAAAACATTTCGACGTACATTTTATAAAATCTCTATATAATTGCATTATTTCCAGTCCATGAAAAAGGCGACAATCCGAAATAGTAAGGTTAGAAGTGTGCGGTAGATGATCTAAGACTTCTTTAGAAATAATCGTTTTCCTCTATTCATTTTGCAGTGTGTTGTCTTGCAAGAATAACACGCTTTTCCAATTGATCATTGAAGCTTGGTTTTTCAACAAAGACTTGCCTAATGCAAGAAACCAATTAAATTATAATTAGAATAAGTGTAATCTTTTTATATGCGTTCTCATTTAATTTCGTTAGTCTTTATGATCTAATATACTTCATTATATTAAAACTTAGAAAACTGAACCTTTTTAAATCTTATTCAATGAAAAAGACATTGGTTCGTGTTGTAATGGAATATTCCATACTCTCTCTCTCTCTCTCTCTCTCTCTCTCTCTCTCTCTCTCTCTCTCTCTCTCTCTCTCATGTTGTCTGACTATATATAGTGAGCACGGCATTATTCATGACACGATATCTCAGAATTGAATATTTCTTTACAATTCAGCACATCCTAATAGACAACACGCTTCATGTCTCAGGGTATAATCTTGGTCTTTGAACAGGCACCAGCTTTTTCTTGGGTTGCGAACTGTTGGGTCTTTAAAAGGGATACAATCAGACAAGGTTGTAGTCGGGTGGAAGAACCAGTCAACACGTTCGTAGATTTAAGATAGAGGGTTTTATTGTAGATAGATATAATAAGACAGACAAGGAATAGTGAGGTACGCTACTAATCCTCGAAGCCAGCTCAGCATAATGCCGTGCTCACTATGTTATATCAGAGAAAATAGATCTCTTATGATTCACCAACTTCACTTCACAAAATATACACTCGCCAACGAAACAAATTAAAACACAAATCGGAGGCAACAAGCGGAAGTGAACTCAATGGTACCCTATCACGAAGTGACCAATTTGGCGCAGTT
The DNA here is from genome assembly GCA_023376005.1 of Doryteuthis pealeii. NCBI lineage: Eukaryota > Metazoa > Mollusca > Cephalopoda > Myopsida > Loliginidae > Doryteuthis > Doryteuthis pealeii. The sequence goes on along the minus strand of CM042143.1, from coordinate 54,292,419 downwards.
CTGCGCATAGGCTCAGAAATAACTTCCGGTTGAAGGAACAATATTGATAAACAAACTCTAATTAATGTTTTTCAACCAATGAAAAATCTTCCCGCTAAACGCTCCAAAGGCATTCTGGAGCCTACCTCGTAGTATATAAACTCGGGCATTTTGAGGATCGCCAGTTGACTCAGGGCTCTCAGGCCATTCATATCGCCGATCGACCGGCAGGCAGCAGGCAGGATCAAAGAGCCTCTGCATCTACCCGCCGCCGCAGTCCACCCAATCAATTCAACCATTCAACTCCTCACCACGGCCGGCACGATACCCTTACCTTCTCTGACCACCACGAGGCATTGGGTCATTCCTGACTACACCAAGTGAACATATCAACTTACATCGGCACACTACTGACCACTACGGGCCCATCTGCCCACGTCACTATTCCTGACTTATTTCCCACACCAAGTGACCGTATCAACTCACAACTTCTATCTACCTTCATCGTACCATCAACACAATACTACCTCACGCCTCACACCAGGCCACAGAGAGATTCCTGGCGTATTATCATACGATACCCACACCTCACGACCCCACGGCCATTCCTGACTTACCCCACGCGTGCTACCCGGCCACTGAGATATTCCTGACTTGCTCCTCCCGGCCATTCCAGAATTACTGCTAATACCTCTGACGACAACAACAACGTTCTCAACACTTGTTTATTTTAATAAACGATTTTTATCCAAACCATCTTGTCCATTATTCTTCTTTGCAAACCATACGCTTTTACAGATATCTTAAGATATATTAACTATATATAGCCAGACCACATGAGAGAGAGAGAGAGAGAGAGAGAGAGAGAGAGAGAGAGAGAGAGAGAGAGAGAGAGAGAGAGAGTATGGAATATTCCATTACAACACGAACCAATGTCTTTTTCATTGAATAAGATTTAAAAAGGTTCAGTTTTCTTAATTGGTAATGATCTTTTCAAAAAATAGTTTCATAGTGAGTCTGGTTCTTAATGATGAACAGATGGTGTGACTGATTAAGTTGATTGATTTTAATGGCATGTCAACCCGTCTAATAGACAATACCCTTCATACTCTACCAAACACAGAGCATTACCTTCTCAGAGTATGATCTTGGTTTTAGTACAAGCACAGACTTTTTCTTGGGTTGTGATCATTTAGGTCTTTTTTATTGAATAGGATTAGAAAAGGTTCACTTTTGATAATTGATAATAATCTTTTCCAGAAATGGTTTGGTAGTTTATCTTGTATTTAATAATAAACAGATTTTAACACTCTGATGAAGTTGAGAACCACTTGGATCATCTGGAGCCTATTGAACAAGTTTTAATATTTTATTGAGTTCGTGGGGGAGGGGTGTAATATTTTTGTATATTTTTGCAGGATGTGACTCAAAGTTTATTTTTGAAGCGGAGCAAAGCTGGTTTAAATCAGGAATTTTCATTCACCTAGACCGGTTGCCTAACAAAGACGAAGGAATCCAGTTTGCCATACGATGTTCCCATAAATGGAAGTACAGACGGGTTCATGCCTTTCGCAAGGGAATTAACGCAAAGTGAAACGCGCACAGCCTCATCCAGGATTTTAACTCTATCCGAGAAACTTTGAGTGTAACATTCCTAAGTAAACTGCCACTATCATCTTCTGACATTTAAGATTTCATTTCCATATTATATTCACGTATTTCTCGCCATTTCTGAATATGATGAACCCCCCTTTTTTAATTTGCAAAGCCGGCAATGTTTCAAATAGTTCACACCTACACTACTTTTTATGAGTCACTTCAAATTGAATTATTATTCAACTTGGCATTAAATATTCTTAAAATGAAAAGGGAAAGATCAGAACATTTAGTTATATAAGCCAAGTAGAAGCGGCTACCCGGCGTTGCCTGGGTAGAGGGGCGGTTAAAAAAGTTAGTCTCGCAGATCCAAACACCGACAGTAGTAGGATTGGGGTACTTACTACTCACATAAATCCCCAAACCGTTCAGAAAGGGCTCCTTAGCCTTGGCCGGCAACCCTTCTAGGACAAGGAAAAGTCCGATACAAAACCTCCGCTGCCTAGCGGCTTTACCTCATCTAAAGGAAAGGCTAGGGGAGTAAACTCCGAATAGAAATCAGGAGCCGGAGTCCCTAAGGTAGTGTGATACTGAAATCCAGTACTACCCAGCAACTCCTGCGACACTACCGCTGCCAAACTGCATTGGCTTCTTACCTTTCCTTTGGATCACAGCGGCAGTGTGGAGAGGGGGAATTTGCTGGTTGGGCAACAGCTCATCCTCCATGTGAACCCACCCAGGCTACGTAGTTCCAATAAAAAATGGAAATTACTCCATCGTCTCTCGCAGACGGAAGGATGCCAACAACAACAACAATTGATTTGTTTGAATAGTGAACACCGCAAATGACTTTTAAATATCTTCACCAATATGAATAACATCTTCGTTATATTTGCACGAAAAGCAAGCTCTGGTGATTATATATATATATATATATATATATATATATATATATATATATATATAATATATATATATATATATATATATATTGAATTTATGATTTTTTTTTTTGATAGAAGAATTATATATATAATTGATAATTTTGAATTATATTACCACGACCAGACAACTCGGCAAACACCATTTGCGACATCCGGAGCACTGGACAGCTGTTTCGACCTCCTTTGGTCTCATCAGCAGTGCATACCACAATCTCCGCCACTAGAGATTAAACCAGTGGACCACAGCGTGAAGTGCGGGAACTTAACACACTGGGCCACCAGCCCATGCCACAAACGGAGAATGCCAAATCATCTAGTCAATGGTAACATTAATTCAAATGCGCAGTCACTTAACCTATATTGCCATGTATCCTAACGAAGGATTACAGAGGGCAAGGGCACCTCTAGGCATGGGCTGGTGGCCCAGTGTGTTAAGTTCCCGCTCTTCACGCTGTGGTCCACTGGTTCAATCTCTAGTGGCGGAGATTGTGGTATGCACTGCTGATGAGACCAAAGGAGGTCGAAACAGCTGTCCAGTGCTCCGGATGTCGCAAATGGTGTTTGCCGATTTGTCTGGTCGTGGTAATATGATTCAAAATTATCAATTATATATATATATATATATATATATATATATATATATATATATATATATACTTTGTCGTTAATTGTTTTATTTTCCCAGTTTCTTACGGACATACATACATACATACCAACTTTCCTATATATATGTATAGAAAACAACTTTAAATTTATCACAGCAAAATATATGATATTACGTTCTTTCTAACTTAATTAGTTGATCATTAATCGTCTATGCTGTCATATTTGTGAATATCGCAGCCTTTCTCGTCAAACAGAACGTCACTTTATCAACGTTGTAAAGAATTCACGCAAAAGAAGGAACATAAAAATTATATGTACTGAAGTAACATAAACACAATTAAGCAAACTATAATTAAGAATAGTATTTGCATAGTATCTCTACACGTCAACGGTTGAGAACGCTCAGTTCTTCCCCGCCCCGCCTCATACACACACACACACCACCACCGCTCAGACTTTTGCTAGTTTACCTTATGAAATACATCGTGTTTCAAAAATTCAAAATATAATCTAATAATTGCAGTCGTTAAGGTTTGGCTGGTTGGATTTTATGGCATATCAACCCATTGGGTTATTTTATGCAAAAGACGTTTTTGTTTTATTCATTCTTGATGACCAAGAAACAGGTGTCAGACTCAAGATTCCACCATCTTCAACACAATTACTACTATTAACATTCAATCGTACCACCGCAGCCGACATCAGGAATCCATTTCAAACGGTCAGATACACAAACTTATTTCTCATTTCTGTCCACATCAAAACGAACTTTTCCAAACTTAACATACGAACTTTTTACATTTTACATTACACATATCACCTACACTATTCCTTTCGAACATTTACGTATTTGTTTTTCTTTAAAAAACTCAATTTCTTTAAACACATTTTAAACTCATTTTTTCTATTTAACCCATAAATAGGATCACTCCGAAGATTTGGTTAGTGGTTACAATTTTAATCGGACTATCACTAAGTGTTTTATAAATAAATTATTTCAATTTATATGTTAATAGGTTATGGTTGTATGGAAAGAGGGGAAAAAAAAGAAAGAATGCATAATGATTTAACAAGCGACTTGCTTGTGTGAAGTGTTCGCCTTGAGTTGACATGATTTTTACAATTGTTGAAGGTAAATGATAAAAGATTCGTAGACTCAGGCTATTTGTGCACATAAAGTTTCTCCATCGATGTTTGTTTATTTATTCATTTTTTTAGAAGGGGTGAATTTGGTGACTACTCGTAATAATAAGAGTTGGTTTTTAGGTTTAAGCAAACCTAATAATACAGAGTTCTATTACATTACACTATTGTTTGATATCACATTCAATTTTATCTATAGATACACACACAACGTAACATGCCTTCAAATTGGATGTTTTTTGTAACATTGTAAACGATTTTTTCAAGTCTTTAAGCTCAAACAATATTGAAACACAAGCTAATAATGCTAAATTGTATTTTTATTCTTTTACTTGGGCCTGTAGAGGATTATGAGATGTGTGTTCAATTATATTAGAAATGACGAATAAAAATATGACACGGTTAGGCAGAAAATACGGAGAAATAATAAAACAAATGCATATAATTATAACATAACAAATAAATTTATTCTGAGAATAAATCTGCAATAATAATTTTGTAGAAGCGAACTGGAGTATTAAAATTGACGGAGAATAAATTTGCTAGTATTCAACAAATATGTAAATGTTCGAAAGGAATAGTGTAGGTGATATGTGTAATGTAAAATGTAAAAAGTTCGTATGTTAAGTTTGGAAAAGTTCGTTTTGATGTGGACAGAAATGAGAAATAAGTTTGTGTATCTGACCGTTTGAAATGGATTTCTGATGTCGGCTGCGGTGGTACGATTGAATGTTAATAGTAGTAATTGTGTTGAAGATGGTGGAATCTTGAGTCTGACACCTGTTTCTTGGTCAGCGAGAGGAGATCTATGTGTTTGTTTATCTTTGGTTGTGTCCGGTTTGAGTGTGAGGTGAAGTCTGTCTCGTCTGCTAGCGAAATAAATTCTGTCCTCTCTGATAGCGAAAAGGGTTCTGTCTCTTTGTTGATTTCTTCTCCGTTATTTATAATTAGGAGATAGGATCAAAAAGTAATTAACTTTTTGGCGCAAACGCGCGGACGTAGTAGTGAACAATACTAACCCAGCCAATCGATTCTAATTTTTGTGTAAACTTTTGGTTTAATCACTTTTCCTTAAATCTTTGGAAAAGTATTTGTGTTCGTGTGTTTGATTTAATTACTTTTCCATAAGTTTGGAAAAAGGATGGTGTTGTATGTTTATTTTAATTTCTTTCCCTTAAATTTGGGAAGAGAAATGTGTACGTGTATTTATTTAAAAAATATAGAATTGTATTCTATAGGCCATTGAATCATTAAATATTTTTTTCGATTCTGGCTATTTATGCACAGAAAGTGAATACTGTAAAGATTGCTGATAATAGAAAATTGTATAATAATTATAATTACTATTATTTTATTTCAAACATTGAAGCATTGATTGTTTTTCAAAGATCAATCCTCGCCTACTTTCGTATTATAAGCAACAAGATGTTACAGTTTGTATTGATTAGAGAGAAAAAGAAAACAATTATTATTACTTGTTATAATAGATTGTCACTTTTCTAATAAATATAAGTATGCGTGTCATTTTGTTCCCAATTTATTTCAAACGACACAATCTTCTTTTTTAAAATAGCAATCACCATATAAAGTAAAAGTAAGTAAAGTCGACGGGGCGGCTTAATGTCAGTATCAGCCATACAGCGAGGGAGCCTATCCCCTTTTCACTAGCGCTAAACCAAAGAGATTAGGGTTTTTTTTGCGTCTGAGGCGAGACATCATGGCTACCTTCAGCTCCTCATTTTACCGCACAGATCCCAGTGCTACTCATACGCTGAGTTGGCGAGGGCCGGTATCGAACTTGAGGTTCCCAGAAGATTCATTAATTGCGAGCAATAAGTTTTTCTTTTAATGGCGTGAAATAATTTTTGGTAATTTACTTTCGTACGTGCGCAGAGATGCTGATAGGTACGCAGAATGCGTATCTGTCGCACAAAAATCTAAAAGGACGCAGTAAAATCGTATCCATGCGTTCCAGTGTTTTTCTTTTTTCTTCCCTCATCATTTCAAGCTAACTGTAAATACTTTTCAATAATTTCTTAGAAACGAATTACACAGGGTAGGTTACAAGGTAGGAGTTGGACGGCTTTAGTTGTTTCCCCAGATCATACATAAAAACCCTACAATCTATTCAGAAACTTTAGTTGAAACTCATTCATTTTCCCGAGGGCTCATTCAAAGTAAATATGTGCGTCCCAGGACGCACTAAATCAAAAAGCTATCAGCATCACTGCGTCCGTTTGAAATTCGGTAAAGATCGAATAAAAGTAGTTCAATAAATCGCACAGCCAATCTTCAATATATAAGAAATGCAAATAAGAAAAGTTTTTACCTGTTCTTTCATAATAATAGCGACGAGCAATTTTTTTTATTATGTAAAAACTTTTTTTTTATTTTCATATCAAATATTTTCGTGATACGATTTACCCAAAGAAAGTTGAGAACTCAAAGTACACATAAATAAAGTTTATATACATATATGACGAAAAAATGATCGAGTTTCGATCCCGGCTTGAAGCAGCTTACAGAGTCTAGCTGCATTAAAGAGACTTGATACGCCGAAACAGGATTGTATTTCGATGGCATCAAGTGTTTCCTTAATAGGATTCAACCAAAAGTTAGAACTCAAACATCTTATTATAATGGAGATTGTGGATTTATCTGTCTGTAACCGAAACTATATCACTATACAAGTCACAATTCCCTTAGTTATTTACATCATATTCTCTATGATTTTATTTTTTTATTTAAACCTCAATTATTAATAAAATTGTTTTATATCATTAATACTGTTGACCATATCTACTTACTATTAACATGCAATTGTATTTATATATACAACAAAATAGGTTTACAGTGTGAATGGGAAGGCTAATTTGCATATTGATCTTAAAAAATTGATTTTAATGAATATGTGCTTAGTATTATTGACTTCAATTTTTTTGGTTTTATCTTAATGAATATGAGAAAAAATCTCGGGGATTTCCCACGACTCTAACCACTATATATATATATATATATATATATATATATATATATATATATATATAATGAAAATTATAACTCCATTGACTGAAACCTTTGGCCCCAACAAACTTTCCGAAACTGCAGACTACATCCACAAGATTAACCTTGCGGGTATTAAAATAAAATTAAAAAAACTCACATGAGCCTTCACACCAGAAGAACCTCCCGAGCATGTGCGGGAAAAAGGACTTACTTCCGACCCCCAAGATAATCTCTCGGCCATTCGAACTTAGGCATTAACTGGGACGAGACATGACTACTCACCAGGAAGGAATTTCTTTACCACGTGGTGGCTATGACCCGAGAATAAAGCCTAAATCCTAAAAATACCTTTTGTCTTTGCCTCTTCCGTTTCTTTCCTTGAATTCCTTTAAGCGCGACCACCAAATAAGATTTCGTTAAAAGCAAACCATGTGAACAGGCACAAGGAATAACCACAACTACCTTTAAATCTAAAATATTAAAACTCCTGCCACTCCCACAACCTTAACTCAAAGGTAAATGCGATGGCGAATCTAAATGTTTTACGGTACAAATTACAGAATAGCGCACAAGAGATAATATCATTAGAATTGCATTTTATGTATAAATAGCATTAGATTACGAAAACTCCCGAAGTACCCTAACCCTAACACCAACCCTAACTAGTACCGTTTAACGTTACGGCAAATCTAAATGTTTTTCAGTCACAGAGAAATTGTAACAGGTTATCTCGATTCAGTAATGATGAACACGATAATACAAGAAAGGCGCAATTCATACGTACACCATACAAGCAACCATGAATTAGCAACGATTTAACAGTCGAAATCCCATTCACAAAAGTTAAACAACAGCTAAAAGTACTGTTGGTATTAGCCAACGTTTTGATCAAGACGCTACAACGCCAAATTAGAGAAAGCAAACAGGCGGCATCTGTAGCCAGCAGACAGCATAGCGTTTCTTTATATTACGAATAGAATTTCTGGTTTTAGGTGTCTAGTAGACACAGGTGTTGACATCGTTGTCTTACCGGCAAAGAACAAACAAAGTCCTCATAAATGTTATCTGGTAGCAGAAAAGCAAATAACACAGTACACACACACGGTGAAATATATTTTCTCCTATATATCGATCACATATCACTTTTGTGGGCTTTTCTATCAGAGGACGTTAAGCTGCCAATCTTACGAGCCGATATGTTGTTCCAATACGAGCTCATGGTGGATATGAAGAAGCAGAGCTTAATAGATAAGTACGGTATATATATCAATGTAATGGTTATAGTCGTACGAAATGGACTCGTCGACCCTAGTTGACGAGGCTGATTGCATTTCACATAGCGCTAATACACCACTCATAAGAAATAAGAATTCGTCGATTAAACAACACCAGATAATCAGGGTTTATATTTTTGCATTCCATCTTGGACGATTTGGACGGTCTCATTTTTAACCTGGGGGTGTTGCAAGATGACAAGGAACAAGAGTCCATTTTAGCTAATACCATTGGGAAAGGTATACACCCAACTACTATTCTTCCAGCTATGAGCAAATAGTAGGACAGACTGGGCTATTTAACCTTGGTTAGGTAACCAGTCTAGGAGAAGGAAAACTCTGAATTCAAACTTGTTAAACTCCGCTTAAGAAATTGACCTTGTGTCACATCCTGCTCGTGTGGAGGGTTGGTAAATGTATATATCTATATGTAATGTGCTCATATTAAGGAAATTTTCCATCTTCAACTCTATGGATTGGACATCAATTCTAGTGTTTGACATTGCGACATTACCTTTCCTGGGACACGGATTATATAACACGTATAATAACATCCATTCTTTCGTAACGCCCACTACACAGGTTTATCGACATGCTTCACATTGTCCTTACATTCTTTTACTTTTGACGAATCTTATTATAATCGAGATTATGTAACTGTCTGTAATCGAAACTACGTCAACACTGACGTCACGATTTCCTTAGTTATTCATATTATATTCTCAACGATTATGAAATAGTCATTATTTAGTTTTAATTAGCATCTTATTTATTAACAATATCTCTATTAAAGTCAAGCTGAGTAAGATTTGCCTTAAAACTGCCCATATTATTAATGCATCTAAAATCCTAAAACATGTGTTATATATATATATCTAAGAAATAAAGATTTACATAGTATATGGTGGGAATAATTTGCATAATGACTTTAACAAAATTGGGTTTAATAAATAATTATTTGCTGTTACTGATTTCTGATATTATCATGTTATTCTCAAACGTATTAAAAGAAATCTATAAATTATTTTATATAGAAATCAATAAAAATAACATTAAAATAAGTGTATTATTTTATATTTGTACTTGCTTAGTTTCGTTAGTTTAAGTTGATATAATATTTTATCACATTAAAAGTTAAATATTTGTGCCCGGCGAAGGCCGCATACTTTTGCTAGTATGTTTAAAATAAGTCAAAGGCAAAAATACAATTGACAAGAAAAAAGATATATCAGTGACATCAAAGAAAATTTCGAAGAGTGCACCAAACTAAAGGATATTAATGACAACCTGATACAACAATATTTATCGAAATATAGAAAAAAAATGGGTGCATAAGAAAATGCCATAGATGTTTGTTGTGTCCTTAAAAGGGATACAATCAGACAAGGTTTTAGTCGAGTAGAAGAACCAGTCAACACGTTCGTAGATTTAAGATAGAGGGTTTTATTGCCGAGAGATACAGTAAGACAGACAATGAATAGTGAGGTTCGCTTCTAATCCTCGAAGCCAGCCCATTATAATGCCGTGCTCACTAATTAATTATAGTCAGACCACAAGAGAGAGAGAGAGAGAGAGAGAGAGAGAGAGAGAGAGAGGAGAGAGAGGGGGGGGGATTCTATTACAACAATGTTATGATGCAATAAAGAAAGAACGGCGAATCAATGCTGATATCATTTTTCTCATAAATGTATCCTCTCCTCGAAAAAGTTACAGCACTTTTGGCAGAGAATTACGAACGAAATATGCTCAAGCATTACAAATACATCTATATACTAATACCCGTGTTCCTTAAATGTACGACCGTTATCATCTTGCAAACACCTTCTGGTTAAAACTGAGACCGTCCAAATTGTCCAAGATGAAATGTAAAAATGTAAATCCTAATAATCTAGTGTTGCTTATCCGTCGAATTCTTATTTCTTATTAGTGACGTCACCTCAGCTAAATAATGGACTATTCCATTTTTATTATAAAGAAAGGGAAGAAAAAGGACATGCTACAACAGAAAATATGATAAGAAAGAAAAAAAAGAAAACGAATAAGGAAGAGAGAGAGGGGGGCGAGCATGCGGAAGCGATGACGCTAGTCTGTTTCAAACGAACATAATGAACAGATGAAAAGAAAGAAAGAAAGAAAGAGTGAGAGAGAGTTTAATCAAGATTATTGTACTTTTACGAATTGAACTAATTGCAATAGCTCTTAAGTAAACATATCAAACGTTGTAATGTAATATCATACGGTGGTATATCCACAGGTGCTGCCAGTACAAGACAGCCTTTAAGTATGCTTTTTAACTAAGCTGGAAAAAATCTTCCCAAAAAATTGTGGCAGCTGAAATTAGGATCCGTATGGCTTTATTTCAATCAATCAATCACTCTCTCGTTTCGAAGTTGACTTTGTGGTCAACCAAAATGTTTACCATTATACATTGTATAATGCTAAGCATTTTACGTAACAGATTTTTAAAAAATATTAATTTACAAAACAATGAAATGGTATTATATAATATACAATACCATTTCATTGTTTTTCAAATCAATATAGAAAAAATCTGTTACGTTAATTATTCAACTGGAATGCTTATTTGATCTACGATTTTTCTTTAAAAAAATCCGGAAGGCTTATGAATAGATCTGATTTATTTTAAAGATCACAAAGTAGAACTGAGTATATTTTAGTAGTGACAGGTTTGAATTCAGTTTTCATTCTCCTAGACTGGTTGCCTAATCAAGGTTAAAGAGCCCAGTCTGTCCTACTATTTACCCATAGCTGGAGGAAGAGTAGTTGGATTCATACCTTTCCAAAGGTTTTTAACGCTATGTGAACTGTAGCTTCGTCCAGGATTTGAACTCGGGTCGACGAATCCATTTCCTACAACTCTAACCCTTACACCACGGACACCAACCAATTCGAACTTAGAATGAGAAATCCCGTTTCAAATCCTTGAGTCAATTTGTTATATTTGACACACGGACACGCTTTGACTAAGACATAGTTATTAGTGGAGGTTTTATCTGAATTTTTCACTGTACAATATTCTATTTTTCACTGTATGATATTCTAATAAGTAAGTCGTCGGGGTGGCCTAAAGTCGGTATTAGCCAGACAGCGAGGGAGTCTATCCCCTTTTCACTAGCGCTCGACCAAGGAGATTGTTTTTGGCGTCTAAGGTGGAGCGCCACACCTACCATCAACTCCTCACTTTACCGCACAGAGCCCTGTGCTAATCATACGCTGAGTTCGCGAGGGCCGCCATCGAACCTGGAACCTTGTGGTCCCTAGCCCGACACTCTACCGACTGAGCTAAACCGGCCCTATGATATTCTAATATACACTATATTTTCTAATATACACTATATAATATTTCTATATTGATTGATATTCACCACTGAATCAAGGAAGGAGAAATGTGTTGAAAAATGAATATTTCTATTATTTTATTTTTATCGTCTCTAATTAAAATACTAAATATTCTTTTGATTTTCATTGAATTTAGCTTACGATGACACAATAGAAAATTAGAGAAATTCGGATAGAAATATTGGAGTTACTAGCAGGACCGGTGGATATACCACAGTATGATAATTTAATTATAGTGTGATATGTTTACTTAAGAGCTATTACCAAATACTTCAATATGTAAAAAGTATGATAATCTTGATCATTTCCTTCTTTTCATCTTTTCACTATTTTCGATTGAAACAGATTAGCGTTATCGCTTCTGCGCGCTTTACTTTTTCTTTCTTTCTTATTACATTTTTCTGTGTAGCATGTATTTTTCTTCCCCTTCTTTATAATAAAAAACGGAATGGTCCATTATTTAGCTGAGGTGATGACACTCATAAGAAATAAGAATTTGGCGGATAAGTCGCACCAGATATCCAGGATTTATATTTCTGCATTTCATCTTGAACGATTTGGACGGTCTCATTTTTAATCAGAGGGTGCTGGGAGATGATAACGGTCGGACAATTAAGGAACACGTGTATTGATATATAAAAGATTAGTATACTTTATAACACAAAAAAGTATTTTGGCCACATTTTTATTTTTTTATTTGAAAACTCACAGTTTTATTCACTTTATTCTTTTTTTTTTTTAATTTTTTTTTACAAAGATCGATTCCTCACCATACGACACGTAAATGGACTTGCGTTGAATGTCTTGAATAAATTTGGAACAAAATGCATTGAGAATTAAGCCGAACAGGACAATGTGTGCGCGCGCGAGTGCTGATGTGTGTGGACTCTTAATACCCGAGTGGCCTGTATTTGTGCCACTATTGAGTAGTATGAATATCCGGGTGGCCTGATTTCCAGGTGGAGAATCCCAATTTCTTTATTGCTGTTGCTTATAAATTTGTTTAATTTTATATGTAATTCTATTATCATTATATATATATATATATTATATATATATATATATATAGGTGCTCTTCCAATATGTGATCTACGAAGGTTTGTGATCTACTATTGATCTACTATTCATGGCATGTGATCTACTAGAAAAAGAAGACATGGTTAGGGTTAGTTTAATGGGAAAATATATGGGTAGTTTAATGGGTAGATTCACATATTGGAATGTAAACAGCTCGTAGATCACATATTGGAGAGCACCTATATATTATATATATATATATATATATATTAAAGAAAGATTATTATTGTCTTTATGTTAATACAACGACCGAGCGCACGTCCCTTTATAAAGGAAATTGGTAGAGAGCAGCATAAACCATAGTTCAGTAAAATCCATACTCTAAAAAAAACTTTTTACCCTTCACTTTCTATAAGAAAAGGTTAATGAAATATAAGGGTATAAATAAAAAGTAAATTTGTCGGGGTATCCTAAAGTCGGTATCAGTCAAATAGCGAGGGAGTCTATCCCCTTTTCACTAGCGCTAAACTAAGGGAATTGTTTTTGCGTCTAAAATGGAGCGCCACACCTACCATCAACTCTTTAGTTTATCGCACATAACCCAGTGTTACTCATACATTGAGTTGGCGATGGCCGGTATCAAATGAGGAACCTTGTGGTTCTCAGACACACGCTTTACCGACTGAGCTAAACCGGCCCTTATAAGGGTATAAATCAATGATGTATTAAAAAAACAATTTTAAAAAATGATTAAAAAACCAAACAAATTGATAAAGGATAATACATAATAAAAAGACAAAAGAAAAAAAAACGAACAAGAATAATTAAAATAAAAACAAGAATATATAAAGATTAAAAGATAATGAAATAATTTTTATTAACGTTCTGTCGGCACGACATGATGATGATGATGATGATAATGATATACCAATATAGATAAGAGATTTATCTTTAAGTTTTTAAAATCTACGGCAACGCCGGGTATCCCTGCTAGTTATTTATATATTTTAAATTGAAATAAAAACGTTGTAATATGTTATCTAACAGCCTTAAAAGATATTTAAATATCAAATTACAAATTTTATATTTTTCAGCTACTTTTTTTTAGCCAGAGCCCAAGGTAGGTCCCAATGAGCATGGGGGTTTCAGAGATCTAATGGTTATTCAACCATTCTAAAACACACACCACACACACACACACACACACACACACACACACACACACACACACACACCTATCAATATGAATATACGAAACTAAAAATAATTGCCAAGTCATTCATACGTTATTTATCTAATTATAATTATAGCTATTATAATTAAAGCTAAATAACCTATGAATGACTAGGCAAATGTTTAAGCTCTTTCTCTTTCTGGCAAGAGTTAGTGTAATGTATGACTGACAATGGATGTCAGTCATACATTTAACTTATTGAAGAAAGTAAATATATGACTAATATCCATTGTTTTAAAATGTACCATTTAGAAAGGACATTGTTTCAATCTTGTATAATGCTATGTCGTCTATAATATTTCAGCGTGTTGGTTAGTTGTTGATTTTTTTTGTTTTGTTTAGTGGCATACCAACCATTATGAGCCATTTAATGCCAAATCTTATTTGTTTTTGTTTGTTTTTCTAAATATAATTTGTAAGCAAATAGTTGTATGTAAATATTTTCTTTTGGTTTGGTTTTATAAACAGATAGAAATAATTTTCATTAACTTCATGCGTATCAATAAACTAGAAGAAATAATTTCATGTGTATTATAAACATTATTACAACAGTTCCGGTGTTATGTGCGGTAAAGAAGTCCCTTTAGCTGATCAGAACCGGAAAACCAAGAAAAGGGATCTCTGCCTTTTTAACAAATGGCACATGCCGAGGCAGAGAGGAGGATGCCCATTGGCCGGCGGTACTCAAAGCAAGTAGCACTGGCCAATGGGATGCCACCACTCAACCTCGGTATGGTCAAAGAATCTCTTATAAACCAACACTGACACAACATGCAATACTTAAAAAGTAATGCCACACAATGAAGTAGTAAAATATTGCTGGGATGCAAGCCCGAAATTTAACATTTTGGACTGGGTCTCCTGTGGGAACTAGTATAATGTTGAAAGACCCGAAACTGGTAATGAACACAGGGAAACATTAATGACGATGCATCCCAACGCATCTTGTAGATGTATTTTCCAAATTAAACTTAAACTGGTAGTTGACCCTCAGCAACAGCCTTCTGGCATCTTTAAGATAAAAAGGGTTATGCGTTTGCCATAAGAGCTATTTGAAGAATACAGTCGGTGCTTAATCTTATAAGCTTGGCATGATTAGCCAATTGATCGGATCGGGTCGGGCCTCTCCAACCAGCCATCTAGCCCAAAGGCCGAAGAGGAGTGTTGCAGGTCATGTGACCACAGTACCATGATTTTGTTCTCAGCCATTACGGGTCGCTATCTACGGCCAACAGATGGCCTCATTGTGGGAGAGGGACCTTCCTCCTCCGTAGAGGTGCAGTCGGTTTATTCTACCATCCCAGTCGACAGGGCCGTATTTTAGCGGGAAGATGAACTGAAGAGAATATCAGTTATACCGAATTATATAACTTGCAAGAGAGAGAGAGAGAGAGAGAGAGAGAGAGAGAGAGAGAGAGAGAGAGAGAGAGAGAGAGAGAAGAGAGAGAGAGAGAGAGAGAGAGAGACGGAAATTAATCCGACAGATATGTTGAAAAGATAATTGGAACAAAATGTATACATTTTTCTTCCAATTATTTATTCAACACACACACACACACACACACACACACACAATATATATATATATATATATATATATATTATATATATATATATATATATATTATATATATCGTGTGTTGAAAAGTGTCAGTAGCTTTATAATGCTGACATATCTATTTTAAGAATCTCTTTAATTTAGAAATACAGTGTTATCATAATATGATACAAATAAAAATAAAAACTTTGCAGGAAACTTTCAATAGCATGCCAATGCTCTTTGTTTTTCATCATAAATATTGAATTTTAGAATAAAACAAAAAGAGAAAAATAAACATATCAGAATAAAAACAATCATTACAGTAAAAATGAACAAATAAATAGAGAAGCTCTGACAACATAATTCATTAACAATTTAGCAGATTATATTACTGATGCAGCCAAGGTTGAAATTTTCTGGTCGTGATGCGTGTTATGACTTTGGCTGTTACAACTCGGCAAAGGCAGAGAAAAGGTTCTGAATCACAACACAAAGACAGCAAAGAGGGAAAGGTTAGCTAATCAGGCTTCGGCTACGAATATCATAAAAATGGAAGGCAATCCTGGACCATCAATCTTCTTGCAACTTCACTTCATCCCACTTACCTTCCCTCTCATGACCAAGCTACTAATAAGCACTATGACTTCACACCAAGGAAGTTTCTTATTTGGACTGTTTTTTATTGTTTAGTTAATTAATTTTATCCAATTTCCATTTATATTTGAGAAGTCCTCCTATTTCATAAACATAAACACCCCATATCACTTAGCGCCCTGGGCAACTGCCCATGTCACCTCGAGCCGGTTTTGACGACCATTTGTGCGAAAAGCTAATTTGGTTAGTTGGTTGGTTAGTTAGTTGGTTGGTTGAATTTTACGGTATGTCAACCCACGGGTTATTTTATGCCGAAGACGTTTTGTTTTATTCATTCTTGTTGGGTATTCAATTTTTTTCACACTCAATTCTTTTAAACACATTTTTGTAAACTCGTTTTTTACCTATTTACCCCATAGATGACACCTTAACAAGTACTACCACTCCAGATCAGGGTGGACCTGAGAGTAATGGCAATGAAGGAGTACTACACACTCCCCAAAGATTCAAAATTGGAACTTCACCATTAGATGCAATTTAACGTCATACCCAGGACATTAATACACTAAGCCATTGCCTTTTAGCACATGATAAAAAAGGTTTAGGGGTTTGCCATAAGGACATTAGGGTCGGAGCAAGCCAAAAGCTGAGCGATTTTGTTAAATCAAATACACTTTGATGGACATTTTCTATAAGGCAGTTGTGAATACACAACAAGAACTTGCTGAACTACTTCAGTTAGAATGTGAAAGTGGCGAAGTGTTCAATCGGACAATCACAGTTGCAATGACTATGTATCTAGATAAGTGGATACGTCAGCTTCTGCATTCAGATAAGTGGCTGACATAGACAGAAAAAATCAAGGATAAAACACTTGCCAGAAAGAGAAAGAGTTTAAAATGACAGATGTTTTTGTGGGTTTGATTTTTGTTTGTTCAGTATTTGCTGGATTTTGTCTGCATCGAAAATCTAAATAATCTAAAAACATTTCTTGTTCTGGACAGCATTCATGAACAAAAACGTAATTTTAGCCACCAATTTCCATATTTGCTTAATGCAGGTGACGCAGTACTTTTATATATATAGCTCGAATATGTTCGTTCTGACTGTTGCTTACAAATACATACTCTGTTGTCGGGCTTAGAATACGCTAGTTGTATCCTCTGCAGAGGGTGTAAGATACCCTAAGAGTTGTCCCGGGTATGACACTAAACTGCATTTGGTGGTACGGCTCCAGTTCTGGATCATACTCTGTTGTCGGGGCTTAGAATACGCTAGTTGTATCCTCTGCAGAGGGTGTAAGATACCCTAAGAGTTGTCCCGGGTATGACACTAAACTGCATTTGGTGGTACGGCTCCAGTTCTGGATTATACTCTGTTGTCGGGGCTTAGAATACGCTAGTTGTATCCTCTGCAGAGGGTGTAAGATACCCTAAGAGTTGTCCGGGTATGACACTAAACTGCATTTGGTGGTACGGCTCCAGTTCTGGATTATACTCTGTTGTCGGGGCTTAGAATACGCTAGTTGTATCCTCTGCAGAGGGTGTAAGATACCCTAAGAGTTGTCCCGGGTATGACACTAAAACTGCATTTGGTGGTACGGCTCCAGTTCTGGATTATACTCTGTTGTCGGGGCTTAGAATACGCTAGTTGTATCCTCTGCAGAGGGTGTAAGATACCCTAAGAGTTGTCCCGGGTATGACACTAAACTGCATTTGGTGGTACGGCTCCAGTTCTGGATTATACTCTGTTGTCGGGGCTTAGAATACGCTAGTTGTATCCTCTGCAGAGGGTGTAAGATACCCTAAGAGTTGTCCCGGGTATGACACTAAACTGCATTTGGTGGTACGGCTCCAGTTCTGGATTATACTCTGTTGTCGGGGCTTAGAATACGCTAGTTGTATCCTCTGCAGAGGGTGTAAGATACCCTAAGAGTTGTCCCGGGTATGACACTAAACTGCATTTGGTGGTACGGCTCCAGTTCTGGATTATATTCTGTTGTCGGGGCTTAGAATACACTAGTTGTATCCTCTGCAGAGGGTGTAAGATACCCTAAGAGTTGTCCTGGGTATGACATTAATCTGAATTTGATGGTATGGCTCCAGTTCTGGAGATCTGAAGAGTGTATAGTATTCCTTCATTACCATTAATCACAGGCCCACGGGGTTGTAGTACCTGTTGGGGTCCCATCTATGGATAAGATCTGTTTAAAAATTATTCACATTCGATAGGATCATGTGAAAAAAAAAACTTTTGAGAAACAATCACATAAAAATGTAAATATGAACATACAATGAAAACGATTCCCTAACCTCTAGGAATAAAATAACCCTAGATGGGTTGACATTTATATATATTTACCAATCCCTCTGTACGAGCAGGATGTGACACAAAGTCAATTTCTTAAGCAGAGTTTAACAGTTTTGACTTTAAAGTTTTTCTTCACCTAGACTGGTTACCTAGTTATGGTTAAATAGCCCAGTCTTACCCTATTATTTACCCATAGTTGGAGGGAGAGTAGTTTAATGCATACCTTTCCCAATGATATTAGCGCTATCAGAATTGCAAACAGCCTCGTCCATGATTTGAACTCGGGTCGACGACTGGTTGACATTTATAGATATAATCGTGACTCTTAAGGTCATAATTTTATTTAAATAGGAAAAAAGTAAAGCAAATAAATCTATCATTCAAAATACAAAAAAACAAAAAAAACAAACAACCCCCCCCCCACACACACAAAACATGTTAATGGAATATAAAGAAATATTCTATATTTCTTTTTTTATTAAAATCTATTGCTGTTGGTCAAAAGAGATGATCTGTAGAAACAGTTACTATTAAATACCAAATAATTCATTTTTCATAAAGCAAAAATGGCATATTGCTTTTTGAACGATTGCAATCTCTTTCAGAGTTAATGAATTCTTATTATAATGGAGATTCGGTGTCTGTCTGTAACCGAAACTACATTGCGTCACAATACCCCCCAGGAATTGCGTAACGAGTATTTAATTTTTAATCAAAATCGTTAATACATTGAATAAATCTTATTTATTAACGAGGTCTCTACGAAAATCTGAGTTAGATTTGCCTCAAAACAGCCCATGTTATTAGAGCGTTTAAAATCATGCAATGTGTCTTATATATTACTAAGAAAATATGGTGTGGTTAATTTGCATACTGGTTTTAACAAAACCGGGTTAGATAAATGACTACTTGGTGTTATTGATCTCTAATATTATTGTTTTATTTTCCAACGTATTAAAATAAATCATATGAATGATTTTTATATAGAAACCAATTAAGATATTAAAATAAGTGTAATCTTTTTATATGCATTCTTATTTAATTTCATTAGTCAATTATAATTTAATATATTTCACTACTTAGATACTTACGCCCGGAGGGTGTATATTCTTGCTAGTAAAATTTAATTTCCTTTTTTTGTTCTAAAATATCAGAAATGTTATAAACACGGAACACTCTTCATGCACTGATTGTTAAGCGCAGTTGTTGTTGAATGGGGCGAGAAAGTATATAGCAAAAGTACATTTTATACGTTGATTTGTTGTATACTGTAGTTCTAGGGCATCCCTAGCTAGCTGACCTTGTGTCACATACTACCCGTGTCGAACGGATTGGATAAGAAGGGCGTTCCATCGTGGTGTAATGGTTAGCAAGCTAGTCTCACAGACCCCTTACTACTGAATAGCGAGTTCGATCCTCGGTGAATATCGCATACTTGCGACCTTGACACATCCTACCCGTAGCGAACGGGTTGGGTAAATAGTTACGTTGATTTGACACTGTAAAGACTACCAGAAGTGTCTGCTTCCGAGCTTAAATGTCAAGTTTTAAAAAAATCAAAAGTCGTTTTAAATAGGCCAGAAGTGTATCCAACTCAGCACAAGGGTGGGGGGGGGGCATTCTCATTATAGGAATTTGAAAAAATTTTCTCAACCAATCAAATTTGCTCCCTTACAAATTTTAAAACACAGATAGAAAAAAAGGAAAATAAAAATTGAAATGAAGTCAATGTCCCTCAAATGTCGGTGGATGAACCCAGGTCACTCAAATCGGCAACATTTTATAACCCAGTATACAACTGAATGGAAGCGCGTGGTGTAATGGTTAGAGTCATAGAAAATGGACTAGTCGCCTCTAGTTTGAATCCTGAATGAAGCTATTTGTATTTCACATAGTGTTAATGCCTTTGGGAAAGGTAGGAATCCAACTACTTTCCTTCCAGCTATGGGAAAATAGTAGGGCAGACTGGACTCTTAAACCTTGGTTAGGTAACTAGTCTAGAAAAAGGAAAACTCTTAAATCAAACCTGTTAAACCCCGCTTAAGAAATTGACCTTGTGTCGCATCCTGCTCGTGTAGAGGAGTTGCACTGATATATATATATATATATATATATATATATATATATATATATATATATGTGTGTGTGTGTGTGTGTGTGTCATTATATGTATACAGTGTATGTAAATCGTTTCGAGATTTTTATTAGCGCAATACACATCAAATGGTCCCATAAAATAAAACAATATATATAGTAAATATACTAGCAAAAGTATGCACTCACTGGGTGCAAGTATCTAAGTTTTAATGTAATAAAATATTATATTGAATTAGAAAGAGTTACGAAACTAAACAAGATTGAATATAAAAATATTACACTTAATTTAATGTTATTTCAATTGATTTCTATATAAAATTATATATAGGATAAATTAGATATAGGATTGTTTTAATACGGTTGAGAATAACATGATAGTACTAGAAATCAGTAACAGCAAATAATTATTAAACCCAGTTTTGTTAAAATCATTCTGCAAATTATTCCCATCATACACTATGCAACTCTTTATTTCTTATATATATATATATATATATATATATATATATATATATATATATATTTCAGGATTTTAGATGTATTAATATGGGCGGTTTTCGGCAAATCTAACTCAGCTAGACTTTAATAGGGATCGTTGTCAATAAATAAGATGCTAATTAAAATCAAATAATGACTATTCTATAATCGTTGAGAATATAACTTAAATAACAAAGGAAATCGTAATATCAGTGGTGACGTAGTTTCGGTTACAGGCAGTTGCATAATCTCCATTATGATAAGATTGTAGTATATGCTTTCGCAATCATCTTGACAATGATCCGATTTCAGTAGGTTTGGGTGTTTGACCAAGGATGATAACTCTGGGTGTAGAGTCTTTCAATTCAAAATGTTGATTTCAGTGGCTATATTTTTAAAAAAAATTATTTTTTTGAAAATAAAGTCTTCTAAAAGTTTTAGAAGTTTATAGCCAAGGCTGTATAACAAGTGTATAACATTCTAAGTAAGTAAAGTCGACAGAGGGGCCTATTTTCGGTATCAGCCGGATAGCAAGGGAGTCTTTCCCCTTTTCACAAGCGATTGACCAGGGATATTGCTTCTGCGTTTGAGGTGGTGCCCCACTTTACTGTACTGATCCAAGCTCTGCTATTCCTGTACTGGGGTTGGCCAAGGCCGGTATCGAACCCGGAACCTTGTGGTTCCGAGGCGGAGGCTCCACCGACTGAGCTAAATCGGCGCCTTAATCTTGTAAGTGAAATTTGAAAAGAAAATGATGTAAACATTGTAAAGAGGAAAATAAATGTAAATATTACTGTTTCATAAAATAAAGATGTCTTTAATTTAATCGCATCATTATTTCTTGAGAATCATACCTGATTTCGGTCGGTGGTCCAGTGGTTTCGGCCCTAGACCGGTGAAGTAATTAAACAGCGTTGATGCCAGGGGGACATCCCCCAGGCAACACCTAACCCCTTGATTTAAAGGGGCAGGGCAGGGCTGGGTTTATTGCCCAGTGCCTGAGGCACCATCCTTGAGGGGGAATGCTGACAGGATCAACACATTTTTTGTCCCGCCATCCCATGAGTCTCGGCTCATGGGTGGTCTCACATTAATAGGGCCTTGTGCCTGATCCGCACGCGGGTGGTGCGCGGTAAATACCTTATTTCTTGAGAATCATTACTTTCTTTTTCCTTTCCCCTTCCAGCACGCATGACAAAATTTTACAATACAACATATCTTGTTAAACATTACTCATACACTGATCTTGAAGTTAAATTTCAAAATTCAATGATTAACTCCGTAAAATTCCGAAATAGTCTTAAATCTTATGAAATGCGGTTTCTTAAAATAGTTATCTTTTCTAAGGTCAATGTTGTTTTCTTTTCTTTGCTTTTCTTTTCTTTTATTTTTTGGGGGTGGGAGGTAAGTCTGTCATTGTTCCATCGCTATTATCATTCAGTTACTTTTCGAATAATTATTATCATTATTATCTATATAGTAATACTCGTGTTCCTTAATTGTACAACTGTTATCATCTTGCAACACTCCCTGGTTAAAAATGAAACCGCCCAAATCGTCCAAAATGAAATGTAAAAATGTAAATCCTGATTATCTGATACTGCTTATCAGCCGAATTCTTATTTCTTATGAGTGTCGTCATCTCAGTTAAATAATGGACCATTCCATTTTTATTATAAAGAAAAAAAGGGAAGAAAAGGACATGCTTCACAGATAAATATAACAAGAAAGAAAAAAAGAAATAGAGTAGGGAAAAGATAGAGAATTGGGGTGAGAGCGCGGAAGAGATAATGCTAATCTGTTTCAATCGAACATAAAAGATCGAAAGAAAGAAAGAAAAAAGAGTGAGAGAGGGTTAAATCAAGATTATTATACTTTTTACATCTTGAACTATTTCGCAATAGCTCTTAAGTAAACATATCAAACGTTGTAATAATAAAATTATCATACTGTGGTATATCCTGCCAGTAATTATACATTCTATAAATTTAAAATGACTTGACATTAAGTTTAACGTCTACTTTTTAGCGAGTATTAACTAAAATAACTATTTGTTTTATTGCAACAGTAAATTACAACAAAGTAGCCAAGCTAGACAAATTCTTATTAGCTTTTATTTTATCGATCACATTTTTGTCTTCACTCTTCAAGAATTAACATTTTCTTTGGTAAAAAATATTGAGCAATAATTAAATATTGAATAATAGATAAGTAAAATATCGATCAATAAAATATCGAGTAATAAAATAATCAATAATTTTCCGTGAAATGTTGTCATTTGCTTCATTAACGTCTAGTGTCTCCATCCAAGTAAATACAAAGCTCGTCCATCAAATTTATCATTTTAATTTTAAGTTCCATTCAAAAATTAGTATAATGGTGCGTTTGTGCTATCTATATATTAATGAGCTTGTGTGTCATGCCTTGTCATCACCTCAGATAAATAATGTACCATTCTGTTTTAATTGAGAGAAAAGACAGAGTATAAAAATAAGAGAGAGGGAGAGGGGGGGTGAAGAAAGAGAGAGAGGGGGGAAAGAGGGGGAGCGGGCGAGAAATAACGCTAAACCTTTATATCATCTGTTTCAATGGAATGAAGAGAAGAACGAAAAAAGAAAGAAAAAGAATGGGTAAGACAAGAATGCAAATGTTTGAATGTTACGCCCTGTCGTCACCTCAGATGAATAATGAACTATTCTGTTTTGATGGAGACGAAAGAAGTGAACAAAAAACATGCTACACATCAGAAAGAAAAAAAGAAAAAAGAGAGGAGAGAGCGAGAGCACGGAAGCGACAATGCTAATCAGAACTACCGTCTGTTTCAATTGAATGGAAAGGGGGCAGATAGAGAAAGATAATTAAATAAAGATTATTATACTTTTTACATATTCTACTATTTTTGCTATAGCTATTAAGTATACATATTAAACGTTGTAATAGTTAAATTATCACAATGTGGTATATCCACGGGTCACAGTCTATATATTAATACGCTTGTGTGTCTCGCCCTGTCACCACCTCAGACCATTCTTTTTTTATTTGTAAGGTTAGCAAACTAGTTTTACATATCCATTACTACTGAATAGCGAGTTCGAGCCTCGCTAGATGCCACATACTTGTGACTTTGTGTCACATCTTGCCCGTGGCGAACGGTTTGGGTAAATACCTACCTTCTTTCTACAAGTAACCCACTGGACTATGAAATTAGAGATTGTAGTTATAAAAATTCGTAAAAATGTTCATTTTATTCAACACCTCATAACCATTTACTTTGAAACCGTCTTTTTAATTGTATATGAATTAATAACTGAGAACATTTTCTTTCTGCTCAATAGACGGTTTGATGTAGAGCTGTCAAATTTGGTAAACATATTTATTAAAACGAGGAGAAAGTTCTAGTGTAAAAAAACACAAAGCAAAAATTATCCTCAGGAGAAATCTCACAGAGAGAGTGGGGGCTCTATCAATTATTCAGACGTTTCATTTCTTAGTTCCATTGTGTGGTTCGAAAGTCTTGTCACCCAAACATATTGTTTGAACTTTCATTATTTTTTTTACTTTAATAATATAACATATAAGTTCTGTAATTATTTTAACTTTAATCTTTAAAAAAAATTATTTTCTAGAATTTTGGATTGTATTGTGTAATCATTTTACTTCTAAAAATATACATACCTAAAGGGGACGAGAAGATTTTTCGGACCACGCTGTACATTTCATTTGTTTCAGCTTGTTATAAGAAGGTAGAACTATCATTTTGAAAATCCAGACAAAAATGAATAAATAAATAAATAAATCGGCTCTGTACAATGTGTTTTGGTCTTGAACAATGTAGAAAAAAATTATAGAAAATATATTGTTCGAAGACATTATCAGGATGTCGACAAACAAGTTTTTTTTTTTTTCACAAATATTCTAGAACTTTTCAAGATTGTTTCGCATAACATGGTTGGTAGAAACAAAACTTACCAGGTCACTATTAGTACTAGTGTAAGATTCAAAGTGATAATATTTGAAGATAAAAACTCCGACAAAGGTTGATAGACAAAACATTTTATATACAGCACAAGAATTAACAGAGGGTACATAATACATAGAGGTGTACATAATACATAGAGGTGTACATAAACATACATACAAAAGTAGAGAAAATGACACATTCATGAATGGAAAAACATAAAAGCAACAGACATGAGACTAGGAATAGTCCATGCTGTATGAATCACTTACAGTAATGTAGGGGGGGGGGAGACCCAAAGCCCCAACAAGAAGGGGGTAGACCAGAGTCTAAGCCATAGTGGTGTCTCGTAGGTCGAGCAACAGGAACAAGAGAAAAAGACATTCAAATCAGCCGCTTAAATATCAAAGGCCCCTAGCGGGAACCAGCGAACTAAACGGGCAGACAACTCTCCAGGCAAATACGAAAGTAACGCCACACTAGGAATAACGATAACCAGCTTCGATTCTTGTCTAAACCTTTTTCCTTGGCATTGGCGTGTACTTCAACTAGTTGATTAATGATATTAACTAGATTACGTTCTGATTTTGAAATTTCTTCTAACACTGAATCTTTCTGAAGGGAATAAGTGAATTATCAGAATAAAGTTCAAAAGTTTATTGCTTGTTGGTGCCAGTGGCGTTCCAAAGGGGCGTGTGTGTGTAAGACTTCAGCCTAGCGCCCCCCCCCCCGGTGGCCAATAAATACTGATTCAGTTTTTTCAAAGTTCCACCTACCTTCCCACTTTCAAATTCTACGCATTTATAGGAGTATAATTGCAAAAGTTAGGCAATATATGTAATAGTAACGCAAAGGCTTTTGGGTGAAGGCGATTTTGCGCCCTCTTGAAGCTACCTTGAGCAGCTATCTCTCCCTGACCCCCCTTTGTTCCCCCAATGGTTGGTGCATCCAATTTTCTTTATTGCCAAAAAAA
This sequence comes from Doryteuthis pealeii, assembly GCA_023376005.1. Taxonomy (NCBI): domain Eukaryota; kingdom Metazoa; phylum Mollusca; class Cephalopoda; order Myopsida; family Loliginidae; genus Doryteuthis; species Doryteuthis pealeii. Next base: position 54,266,311 of record CM042143.1, on the reverse strand, counting down.
TTGAAATGAAATCCGATGCGTTAATCTTATCTGTTAGATTCAATAAATAGTTTATATATATATATGAGAAGTAAATACACACACGGTGTGTTTATGATATGGCTTTATTTAGCCGACAATTTTTGGGAGAATATGTGCTTAATTGAAGTCGTACCTAATTTTGAAAGTTAATTAATTAATAATTATTAATTAATTAACTTTCAAAATTAGGTACGACTTCAATTAAGCACATATTCTCCCATATATATATATATATATATATATATATATAATATATATATATATATATATATATATATGCACTAAAATTTAATCTGTTTCTTAATCTGTTTCTAGTTGTGTAAAAAATTCAATAAACAATATAACTTTTAAACTAGTTTGAAATATAAAACACACATTCAAATTCTCTTATTTACTTTTTCTTTGAATAGTTATGGCTTGTATTGTTTTTAGGTTCTTAAAACTATTAAAGAAAAATACTCTTAATGCCAATTTATATTTACTAGCAGGACCTGTGGATATACCACAGTATGGTAATTTAATTATTACAACGTGTGATATGTTTACTCAAGAGCTATTGCAAATACTTTAATATGTAAAAAGTATAATAATCTTGATTTCACTCTCACTCTTTTTTCTTTCTTTACTTCTTTTCGTTATGCCCGATTAAAACAGATTAGCGTTATCGCTTCCGTGCGCTCACCCTTTTCTCTATCTTTCCACTACTAGCTTTCTTTCTATCTTATTATATTTTCATGTGTAGCATGTCCTTTTTCTCCTCTTTCTTTCTTTATAAAAACAAAACAAAATGGCCCCTTATTTAGCTGAGATGACGACACTCACAAGAAATAAGAATTCGACGGATAAGCAACTGCAGATAATCAGGATATACATTTTTACATATCATCTTGGACGGTCTCATTTTTAATGATGCTGCAAGATGATAACAGCCGTACTTTTAATGAACACAATTATTAATATATAGATGTTTGGAATAAATAGAGATTAGATCGCTACCTTTGTTTTTCTTTCTTCTTCTTGTCCTAATAAGATCTGATTTTTGTATGTATGCTAGCGCTACACAGAAAAAGAATGAGACATCATAGCATGATTTTTGTCAGCGAAAATAGAAAATGGTCTTAGAAAACGAAGCGGTTTCCCAATAAAATTTCTAACTTAATATTGTGTGTGAGAGGAATCTTCATTCGCGTTCACTCTTAATATTATAATTCATCAAGGGAAATAGATATTGAATTTTAATTATAGAGTACTTCCTCTTATTTATTTGCAATTATATAAACTGTATAAATATAATGCGACTCGACAGTGAGCTTAATGACCAATGAAGACGAAGTTTAAGCGAGTTCAAGTGGAGACAGAGACTGGGTAAGTTATTAATTAAGCAGAAAAATATTGAAGAATAGTATGGCTTTATTACAAATTTCTCTCTCTCTCACTCTCTCTCTCTCTCTCTCTCTCTCTCTCTCTCTCTCTCTCTCTCTCTCTCTCTCAATATATATATATATATATATATATATATATATATATAAATATATATATCAAATGCCTGGTGTATTGATTTGTTTACTTCTGAGATTTGCAAATGCTGGACATTTTAAAGTAGAATTTTAATGCTATTTCTATGTATATTTTAATCTTTAAATATCTTCGAATATGAATCAAATGTTCATCACTTTGAAAAGAAAAGACGCAAGAACCGGTGATATCAAATGTATATATATATTTACTTTGTTGTTAATTGCTTTATTTTTGTAGTTCCATCTGGACACACGCACACACACACACACACACACACACACACACACACACACACACACACACACACACACACACGCTCTTTGTATATGTATATATATATACAGGGTGACCTCAAAAAAATAGAATTTGGGTTCTATTTTTTTTTTGGGGGGGGTACCCTGTATATTCAAAGTTATGTCAATGTTATACATCTTGTACATTAGACTTTCGTTAATCATCAGCTTAATCATCACAACTTTTGTCATGCTTTGATTTCGTATAAAAATATTTATCCTACGAATAGGATTTGACACAAGGTCACAAGAATGGGGCATCCAGCGAGGATCGAACTCGCCTTTCAGTAGTAACGAACCTGCAAGTTTTGCTTGCTAACCATAACACCTTGACGGGACGTGTAAATGTCAATTTCCTTTGGCAATTTAGAATTTAACCCCACCTACATTATTTACTATCTCTTACAGAGCTTTAAATTGCAAATATAAAAAAGTATCATATTTTTCTCATCCATTGACAATGGACTTTTGTTCTGATGCTATGACTACGTTCACTTCATACTTCTCATTATTTTTGTTTATTGTAATTAATGAGTAGACTAGCTCATCTGACTTAGATCAAGGGATCTTTTTCTTTTCTTTTTATTCTTTTTCATTTCAAAATCACCAAACCGTTTCTTTGTCATGTCTGACCATATTGTCAAGAAACATAATTAAATTTAACAAATACTTTTTTTCTTCCACTGTTCCTGTCCATTTATGCTCATGTTTAAATTGTAGAGACGCGTGGTCTAATGGTAGGAATTGAACTCGGAGACCTGAGTTCAAATCCTGGACGAGACTGTTTGCTTTTCACATAATGCTAATACCGTTGGGAAAGGTATGCATCCAACTAATCTTTCTACAGGTATGAGTAGATAGTAGAGCAGACCAGGATCTTTAACCTTGGTTAGACAACCAGTGTAGGAGAAGGAAAACTTTGAGTTCAAACCTGTTAACTAAATGCCGCATAAAAATTGAAAAAAAATTACATTCCATTCATTAAATTTTTCAGAATACAAGGTGTGTAAAAAAAAGTAGCAAGTTTAAATCTGTATTTACCAAGATAGAAATGAAGAATGAATGGAACGTTATTTTTTTCAAAATACAAGGTGTGTCAAAAAGTACAAAAAATCTCGATACTTTTTTTGATACACCTTCTATATATATATCAAAAAGGTTTTAGCTGTAACGTTTTGAAATCGTCGATTCTATAATGTTATAAGAGGTCTGATACAATAAGAAACACAAATTTCTGTGTCATTAACTTTTTACAATATAATTTTCCTTATAATAGTTTCTTTTCTAAATGTATGAAAAAATACAAATCGCTTCAAATTGCATTTTTTCTCGGAAATATATATCTCCAGATTTTGTAAGTAATATAATGTGATTGATCAAATCATTGGATTTATTTTGTGGCTAATATGGCTTTTTACAGCAATATTGAATGTTGGATGGTTGGTTGGGTTTTACGGCATGTAATGGGTTATTTTATGCCGAAGACGTTTTATTTTATTCAATCTTGATAGGTACTCATTTTTTCTAAAACTCATTTTTTAAAATCACTTTCTTGTATTTAATCGATGGGACCCTAACAGGTATCAGCGGGTCAGAGTGAACCTGGAAGTAATGGCGATGAAGGGGTACTCCATATTCCCCAGAGCTCTAGAATGGAACTTTACATCAGATAGAGTTTAGACCCTCAGCCGCCGCCTTCTAGCACATATATATGATAAAAGGATTGGGGCTTGCCATAAGGGCAATAGGGTTGGGACAATCATACAGGTGCTAGGGCTTGACTTGACTATCCGATTGATCGAAGGGGGCATTTCTGACCGCCCGTCTAGTTTAAGTAAGTGTCAAAGTGGAGTGTTTCATGTCATGGACTGCTCATCCACCAGGATTCCGCCCTTAAGCATCACGGATCGCCACCCACGGCCAACAGGTGTCATCATTGGGGGAGGGGGGTTCTTACTCTTCTGTAGTGGTGCAGTCGGTGTATTCTAAAGCCACACCCGATAGAACTGGCATATTGAATGAATCATAACTATGTTTAAGTTTCGTCGTCATAGTCATTATTAGTTGTATTGCATAATGTTGTAGATTGGAAAGTCAAATTGCACTTTTCATCCACTTTAATTTTTGAATTGTTTTCAATGCGAATTGATTGGTTGATTATTTTCTTTGTAATAATGTAATCAGGATATTTGCCTCTCATCTCACTTATGAGGGCATGACACAAGGACATTTTATGTGGGCCCACCCACAAGCCGAAGCTTATGGGTGGTAGGCACAAAAATGCGTCGATCCCGTCGGCATTTCCCCTCGAGGGGGAGCCTCAGGCGCTGGGCAATAAACCCAACCTCGCCTCTTTAAATGAAGGGGGAGAGTATTGCCTGGGAGGGGGTAGCCCCCTGGGATCGACGCTGTTAATTTTATAGCCAAGCCACCCCAGAGGCCGAAGTGCTCTGGAGCAGGCCCCGAATGGCCTTTGGCGGCTCGGCAATCACTGTAATAATTTAATTAGTATAAATGATAAATCCGGAAAAGGGGAAATAAATTCCAAATTTCTACATTTAGGAATACGTAAAATTAAAAAATTAAAAGTATTTTTAGACTTAGGCAGCGATAGTCCTTACATCAGCAATCATTTCCTGTCATAGACTTTTGAAATGTTTAGATATACAGTACTTTTAGGTTGGTTGGTTGGTTGGTTGGTAAATTGGTTGGTTTTACGGAATGTAAACCCTTGTTGGGTTATTCAATGCCAAAGTCAATCTTTTTCTTTTTATTAGCAGTTATATGGTTTCAAGATACTATTTTTTACTACAAATAATTTGTACACAATTATATGGTTTAAGTATTCATTTTACGTAATTTCAACTCTTTTGATGTTAAAGTCAATATATTCTTTGTAAGCTAATTATATTCTTTCGAGTAACTAATTTTACTACAAATAATTTGTACACAATTATATGGTTTTAAGTATTCCTATTTTTACGGAATGTCAACCCTTGTTGGGTTAATTTAATGCTAAAGTCTTTTTTTTTTCTTTTGCAAGCAATTATATTGTTTCAAGTTGCTCTTTTTACTACAAATAATTTGTACAATTATGGTTTTAAGTATTCCTATCTAATATAATAATGTTCATAAAGATCTATTTGAATCATAGAACCAGGACCCTAACTGGTACTACCATTCCTATTAGAGCGGATCCAGGAGTAATAACATCGAATACATACATATATAATATATATATATATAATATATAATATATTATATATATAATGAGAATATTGGATTATAATATAGATTGGTAGATTAACAAAGAAAACCCGTTGAGACACACTACATATGTTAATAATTATCAACTTTTTATTTATCATATTTAAAACCTACTAAAATCATTTTGAAATGTATCTTATACTAATCGGAATTGTTGCGATTTGGGTATTTGTTGCGATTTTGCATCGATGTGATACAAACTGACTATCTTGTAAAAGGCTTAAATGTTAACTCTGTATTGCCTATGTATTCGTGACTCTACAACCACCATTTTGGTTGCGAGATTCAACTGGAAGGAAAGATGAACTTAAAAATAACTGCAACAACCTTTTTTTAATATAGCTTCTTATTCACTCTGTACAACGTACAGAGTAAGCCAAAAATCTTGTACAGTATAAATTTAAAGAAGAGAAGAAGAAGAAGAAGAAGAAGAATTTGAAGAAGAAGAAGAGAAGAAGAAGAAGAAGAAGAAGAGGCTTATTGACAAAAAATTATTATTTGTCTGTATTTCTATATGTTATACATATCACAATAGAGATGAGGACAACAGCCTGAAACATCAATCCATGATTAGTTTTAAAAAAATCTTAATTTATCAAAATTTCCGAAAGACGGAATTATGCTATCTATTAATTCCTTTAAAGCTTTTTGAGAGCAAAAGTTCTAGGTGAAGATTCAGCCTCAACTGTTGTTAATCTGGATACGACATACGGCAGGTTGGACATCAAATTAATCCCTCTGTCACTCTCAGTCGTGAAAAAAAAATATGACAATAATTTTATTTGACGCATCGCCGTGGAGTAGTGTTTACTAGTGAGTTCGAACTTTATTGAATGACCATAATCATGGTCTGTGCCTGACTAACCTAAGCATTGTAAAGATCGATATTACTATATTAGAGACTATAGGATTGTCAATTGAGAGAGAGAGAGGAGAGAGAGAGAGAGAGAGAGAGAGAGAGAGAGAGAGAGAGAGAGAGAGAGGGGGGGACAAAGTCATCACGGCTTGTTTTAGTGATGATTTTGTTCACACACTCTCTCTCTAGTATTTTAGATAAAAAATCTAACTTCTCGTTGAAGCAATGAAGCATCGTATATGATTATATGGTGGCTACTACTAAACTACTACTACTACGGACACACTGAGCAGACGTTTAGCATTGATTATTCTTTCTACCTACATTACAACCACAACTCATCTTCGCTTCCTCTTAAACATACATTTGAATTATTGATACAGTTCTCTCTCTTCTCTCTCTCTCTCTCTGAGAGAGAGGAGAGAGAGAGAGAGAGAGAGAGAATATGCATTACTGTTACTAGTGCCACTGATGCCAAAACACGAAAAAGACACTAGCAACCACTTACAAGCGAATGGCACTAGTAACAAGTATGCATATCTCTCCATCTCTTCTCTCTCTCTCTCTCTCAGAGAGAAGAGAGAGAGAGAGAGAGAACTGTAATCATATAATTCAAATTGTATGTTTAGAGGAAAGCGAAAGATGAGTGTGGTTGTAATGAGGTAGACAAGAATAATCAATGCTAAACGTCTGCTTCAGTGTGTCCGTAGTAGTAGTGGAGTAGTAATGTAGCCACCATATATCAATACGATGCTTCATTGCTTCCGAGATGTCCAGTACAGAAGTAGATTTTTTATGTCTAAATGACTAAGAGAGAGAGTGTGTGAAGCAAAATCATCACTAAAACAAGCCGTGAATGACTTTGGTCCCCCTCTCTCTACTCTCTCTCTCTCTCTCTCTCTCTCTCTCTCTCTCTCTCTCTCTCCTCTCTCTCTCTCAATTGACAAATGCCTATAGTCTAATATACGTTAATATCGATCTTTACAATGCTTAGGTTTAGTCAGGCACAGACGCATTGATTATGGTCATTTCAATAAAGTTCGAACTCACTAGTAAATCACTACTCCACGGCGATGCGTAATAAAATTATTGTATATATTTTTTTCACGACTGAGATGACAGAGGATTAATTTGATGTCCAACCTGCCCGTAATGTCGGTATCAGATTAACAACAAGTTGAGGCGAATCTTCACCTAGAATCTTTTTGCTCTTCAAAAAAGGCTTTAATAAAGGAATAATTAGATACGCATAATTTCCGTCTTTCGGAATTTGATAATTAAGAGATTTTTTTAAACTAATCATGTTAATAATTTTGATGTTTCAGGCTGTTTGTCCTCATCTCTATTGTGATGATGTATAAACTATATAGAAATACAGACAAATAATAATGTTTTGTCAAATAAGCTGCTTCTCTCTTCTTCTTCCTTCTCTTCTTCTTCTTCAAATTCTCTTCTCAAATTCTTCTTCTCAATTTTCTTCTTAATTTAATCTGTACAAGATTTTTTGGTTTACCTGTACGTTGTACAGAGTGGAATAAGAAGCTATATTAAAAAAAGGTTGTTGCAGTTATTTTTAAGGTTCATCTTTCCTCCAGTTTGAATTCTCGCAACCAAAAATGGTGGTTTGTTAGAGTCACGAATACATAGGCAATACAGCAGATTAACCATTTAAGCCTTTTAAACAAATAGTCAGTTTGTATCACATCGATGCAAAATTCGCAATATAATACCCAAATCGCAACAAATTCCATTAGTATAAGATACAATTTCAAAATGATTATTAGTAGGTATTTAAAAATATGTAAATAAAAAGTTGATAATTTTAACATATGTAGTGTGTCTCACGGTTTCCTTTGTTAATCTACAATCTATATGGATATATCCAAATTCTCATAATATATATATATAATTATAATATATATATATATAATATATATATATGTATGTATTCGATGTTTATTACTCCTGGATCCGCTCTAAAATAGAATGTAGTACCAGTTAGGTCGCCTGGTTATGATTCAAATAGATCTTTATGAACATTATATATTAGATAGGAATACTTAAAACCATATAATTGTGTACAAATTATTTGTAGTAAAAGAGCAACTTGAAACATATAATTTGCTTGCAAAAAAGAAAAAAAAGACTTTACAATAATAACCCAACAAGGGTTGACAATTCCGTAAAAATAGGAATCTTAAAAACCAATATAATTTGTGTACAAATTATTTGTAAGTAAAATTAGTTACTCGAAAAGAATATAATTAGCTTTACAAGAATTATTGACTTTAACATTAAATAACCCAAAAAGAGTTGAAATTACGTAAAAATATGAATACTAAAACCATATAATTTGTGTCACAAATATTTTGTAGTAAAAATAGTATCTTGAAACCATATACTGCTAATAAAAGAAAAAGATTGCTTTTGGCATTGAAATAATCCCCAACAAGGGTTTACATTCCGTAAAACCCAACCAATTTACCCAAACCAACCACGCAAACAACCTAAAAGTACTGTAATTCAAACATTTCAAAAGTCTATGACAGAAATGATTGCTGATGTAGGACTATCGTTGGCCTAAGTCTAAAATATTTAATTTTTAATTTTACGTATTCCTAAATGTAGAAATTTGGAATTTTATTTTCCCCTTTTTCCGGATTTTATTCATTTATACTAATTAAATTAATTACAGTGATTGCCGAGCCGCCAAAGGCCATTCGGCCTGCTCCAGAGCACTTCGGCTCTGGGGTGGCTTGGCTATAAAATTAACAGCGTCGATCCCCAAGGGGGCTACCCCTCCCAGGCAATACTCTCCCCTTCATTTAAAAGAGGCGAGGTTGGGTTTATTGCCCAGCGCCTGAGGCTCCCCCTCAGGGGAAATGCCGACGGGATCGACGCATTTTTGTGGGCCTACCACCCATAAGCTTCGGCTTGTGGGTGGGCCACAAAATGTCCTTGTGTCATGCCCTCATAAGTGAAGATGAGAGGCAAATATCTCTATTACATTATTACAAAGAAAAATATCAACCATCAATTCGCATTGAAAACAATTCAAAAATTAAAGTGGATGAAAAGTGCAATTTGACTTTCCAATCTACAACATTATGCAATACAACTATAATGACTATGACGACGAAACTTAAACATAGTTATGATTCATTCAATATGCCATTTCTATCGGGTGGTGGCTTTTAGAATACACCGACTGCACCACACAGAAGAGTAAAGAACCCCCCCCCAATGATGACACCTGTTGGCCGTGGTGGCGATCCTGATGCTTAAGGCGGAATCCTGGTGATGAGCAGTCCATGAATGAAACACTCCACTTTGACACTTACTTAAACTAGACGGCGGTCAGAAATGCCCCTTCGATCAATCGGATAGTCAAGTCAAGCCCTAGCACCTGTATGATTGTCCCCAACCCTATTGCCCTTATGGCAAGCCCCAATCCTTTTTATCATATCATGTGCTAGAAGGCGGGCGGCTGAGGTCTAAACTCTATCTGATGGTAAAGTTCCAGTTCTAGAGCTCTGGGAATATGGAGTACCCTTCATCGCCATTACTTCCAGGTTCACTCTGACCCGCAGTGGTGATACCTGTTAGGGTCCCATCTATGGATTAAAATACAAGAAAGTGATTTTAAAAAATGTTTTAGAAAAAATGAGTAGCCTATCAAGATTGAATAAAATAAAACGTCTTCGGCATAAAATAACCCATTACATGCCGTAAAACCCAACCAACATCCAACATTCAATATTGCTGTAAAAAGCCATATTAGCCACAAATAAATCCAATGATTTTGAATCATCAAACATATATTAACTTACAAAATCTGGAGATATATATTCCGAGAAAAAATGCAATTTGAAGCGATTTGTATTTTTCATACATTTAGAAAAGAAACTATTATAAGGAAAATTATATTGTAAAAAGTTAATGACTACAGAAAATTTGTGTTTCTATTGTATCAGACCTCTTATAATACATTATAGAATGTCGACGATTTCAAAACGTTACAGCTATAAACCTTTTTGATATATATATAGAAGGTGTATCAAAAAAAAGTATCGAGATTTTTTGTACTTTTTGAACACACCTTGTATTTTGAAAAAATAACGTTTCATTCATTCTTCATTTCTATCTTGTAATACAGATTTAAACTTGCTACTTTTTTTACACACCTTGTATTCTGAAAATTTAATGAATGGAATGTAATTTTTTTTCAATTTTTATGCGGCATTTAGTTAACAGGTTTGAAAACTCAAAGTTTTCCTTCTCCTACACTGGTTGTCTAACCAAGGTTAAAGATCCTGGTCTGCTCTACTATCTATCTCATACCTGTAGAAAAAGATTTAGTTGGATGCATACCTTTCCAAACGGTATTAGCATTATGTGAAAAGCAAACAGTCTCGTCCAGGATTTGAACTCAGGTCTCCGAGTTCAATTCCTACCATTAGACCAGCGTCTCTACAATTTAAACATAGCATAAATGGACAGGAACAGTGGAAGAAAAAAAGTATTTGTTAAATTTAATTATTTTCTTGACAAATATGGTCAGACATGACAAAGAAACGGTTTGGTGATTTTGAAATGAAAAAGAATAAAAAGAAAGAAAAAGATCCCTTGATCTAAGTCAGATGAGCTAGTCTACTCATTAATTACAATAAACAAAAATAATGAGAAGTATGAGTGAACGTAGTCATAGCATCAGAACAAAAGTCCATTGTCCAATGGATGAGAAAAATATGATACTTTTTTATATTTTGCAATTTAAAGCTCTGTAAGAGATAGTAAATAATGTAGGTGGGGTTTAAATTCTATTGCCAAAGGAAATTGACATTTACACGTCCCGTCAAGGTGTTATGGTTAGCAAGCAAAACTTGCAGGTTCGTTACTACTGAAAGGCGAGTTCGATCCTCCGCTGGATGCCCATTCTGTGAACCTTGTGTCAAATCCTATTCGTTAGGATAAATATTTTTTAATACGAATCAAAGCATGACAAAGTTGTGATGATTAAGCTGATGATTAACGAAAGTCTAATGTACAGATGTGATAACATTGACATAAACTTTGAATATTACAGGGTACCCCCCCCAAAAAAAAAAATAGAACCCAAATTCTATTTTTTTGAGGCCCTGTATATATATATACATATACAAAGAGCGTGTGTGTGTGTGTGTGTGTGTGTGTTGTGTGTGTGTGTGTGTGTGTGTGTGGTGTGCGTGTGTCCAGATGAACTACAAAAATAAAGCCAATTTAACAACAAAATTAATAATATATTATACATTTGATATCACGGTTCTTGCGTCTTTCTTTTCAAAAAGTGATGAACATTTGATTCATATTCGAAGATATTTTAAAAGATTAAAATATACATAGAAAAAGCATTAAAATTCTACTTTAAAAATGTCCAGCATTTGCAAAATCTCAGAAGTAAACAAATCAAATACACCAGGCATTTGATAAATATATTGATATATATATATATATATATATATATAATATATATATATGAGAGAGAGAGAGGAGAGAGAGAGAAGAGAGAAAGAGAAGAGAGAGAGAGAGAGAGAGAGTGAGAGAGAGAGAAGATTTGTAATAAAGCCAACTATTCTTCATATTTTTTCTGCTTAATTAATAACTAGTCTGATTTTTCTTTTTAACTTTTTTTTTTTCTTCTCTTTTTTCTGTTTTATTTTTTTTACTGTTTTTGTTTTACCTTGTTTTTTTTTTTACTTGCTTACTTTCCCAGTCTCTGTCTCCACTTGACTAGCTTAAACTTCCGTCTTCATTGGTCATTAAGGCTCACTCGAGTCGCATGTATATTTTATACAGTTTATAGTAATTCAAATAAATTAAGAGGAAGTACTCTATAATTAAATTCAATATCTATTTCTTGATGAATTATAATATTAGTGAACGCGAATGAAGATTCCTCTCACACACAATATTAAGTTAGAAATTTTATTGGGAAACCGCTTCGTTTTCTAAGACCATTTTCTATTTTCGCTGAAACAAAAATCATGCTAGATGTCTCATTCTTTTTCTGTGTAGCGCTAGCATACATACAAAAATCAGATCTTATTAGGACAAGAAGAAAAGAAAAACAAGGAAGCGATCTAATCTCTTATTTATTCCAAGCAACCATCTATATATTAATAATTGTGTTCATTAAAAGTACGGCTGTTATTCATCTTGCAGCAATCATAATTGAGACCGTCCAAGATGATATGTAAAAAATGTAATATCCTGATTATCTGCAGTTGCTTATCCGTCGAATTCTATTTCTTGTGAGTGTCGTCATCTCAGCTAAATAAGGGGCCATTTTGTTTTGTTTTTATAAAGAAAGAAGAGAGGAGAAAAAGGACTGCTACACATGAAAATATAATAAGATGACAAGAAAGCTAGTAGTGGAAAGATAGAGAAAAGGGTGAGCGCACGGAAGCGATAACGCTAATCTGTTTTAATCGGGCATAACGAAAAGAAGTAAAGAAAGAAAAAAGAGTGAATGAAATTCAAGATTATTATACTTTTTACATATTAAAGTATGCAAATAGCTCTTGAGTAACATATCACACGTTGTAATAATTAAATCCATACTGTGGTATATCCACAGGTCCTTGCTAGTAAATTATAAAGTTGCTTAAGAGTAATTTTTCTTTATAGTTTTAAGAACCTAAAAACAATACAAGCCATAACTAATCAAAGAAAGAAGTAAAATAAGAGAATTTGAATGTGTGTTTTATATTCAAACAGTTTAAAAGTTTATTGGTTTATTGAATTTTTACAACAACTGAAAACAGATTAAGAAACAGATTTTAAAAATTTTAGTGCGATATATATATATATATATTAATATATAGTATATATATATATATATATTATATATATATATGGGAGAATATGTGCTTAATTGAAGTCGTACTAATTTGAAAAGTTTAATTAATTATAATTATTTAATTAATTAACTTTCAAAATTAGGTACGACTTTCAATTAAGCACATATTCCTCCCCAAAAATGTCGGCTAAATAAAGGCCCCATATCAATAAACACACCGTGGTGTGTATTTACTTCTCATATATATATATAAACTATTTATTGAATCTAACAGATAAATTAACGCATCGGATTTCATTTCAATTTTTTGGCATATAAGAAAATTGGATGCACCAACATTGGGGAACAAAGGGGGTCAGGGAAGAGATAGCTGCTCAAGTAGCTTCAGAGAGGGCGGCAAATCGCCCTTCACCCAAAAGCCTTGCCGTTACTATTATAATAATATTGCCTAACTTTTGCAATTAACTCCTTATAAATGCGTGAACTTAAAGTGGGAAGGTAGGTGAACTTTGAAAAAACTGAATCAGTATTTATTGGCCACCGGGGGGGGGGCCTAGCTGAAGTCTTACACACACCCCCCTTTGGAAGCCACTGGCACCAAACAGCAATTAAACTTTTGAACTTATTCTGATAATCCCACTTATTCCCCTTCAGAAGATTCAGTGTTTAGAAGAAATTTCAAAATCAGAACGTAAATCTAGTTAATATCATTAATCACAGTTTGAAGTACACCGCCAAATGCCAAGGAAAAAGTTTAGACAAGAATTCTAAGCTGGTTATTCGTTATTCTATGTGGCCGGTTTACTTTCGTATTGCCTGAGAGTTGTCTGCCCGTTTAGTTCGCTGGTTCCCGCAGGGGCCTTGATATTTAAGCGGCTGATTTGAATGTCTTTTTCTCTTGTGCCTGTTGCTCGACCTACGAGACACCACTATGGCTTAGACTCTTGGTCTACCCCTTTCTTGTTGGGGTTTGGTCTCCCCCCCCCTACATTACTGTTAAGTGATTCATACGCATGGACTATTCCAGTCTCATGTCTGTTGCTTTATGTTTTTCCATTTCATGAAATGTGTCATTTTCTCTACTTTTGTATTATGTTTAATGTACACCTCTAATTATGTACACCTCTATGTTATTATGTACCTCTGTTTAATTCTTGTGCTGTATATAAAATGTTTTGTCTATCAACCTTTGTCGGTTTTTATCTTCAAATATCATCACTGTTGAATCTTACACCTAGTATAATAGTGACTGAGTAAGTTTGGTTTCTACCAACCAGTTATCCTTTGTTCTAGAATATTTGTGAAAAAAAAAAAAACTTGTTGTCGACATGCCTGATAAATGTCTTCGAACAATATATTTTCTATAATTTTTTTCTACATGTTCAAGACCAACACATTGTACAGAGCCGTTTTTTTTTTATCATGTTTGCCTGATTGTTCAAAATGGATAGTCTACCTTCTTATAACAGCTGAAAGTGTACAGGTGGTCCGAAAAATCTTCTCGTCCCCGTTCTAGGTATGATATTTTAGAGTAAAATGATTACACAATACAAATCCAAAATTCTAGGAAAAATAATTTTTTTTAAGATTAAATGTTTAAAATAAGTTACAGGAACTTATATGTTATTATTAAGTAAAAAAATAATGAAAGTTCAACTATGTTTGGGTGACAAGAAAACTTTCGAACCACACATGTAGAAATGAAAACGTCTGAATAATTGATAGAGCCCCCATCTCTCTGTGAGATTTCTTCCTGAGGATAATTTTTGCTTTGTGTTTTTTTTACCATAGAACTTCCCTCGTTTTAATAAATATGTTACCAAATTTGACAAGCTTACATCAACCCGTCTATTGAGCTGAAAGAAAATGTTTCTGCAGTTATTAATCTTCATAAACAAGACGGTTTTCATAGTATGGTTATGAGGTGTTGAATAAAATGAACATTACGAATTTTATAACTTACAACTCTAATTTCATGTCCAGTGGGTTACTTAGAAAAGAAGGTAGGGTATTTACCCAATACCGTTCGCCACGGGCAAGATGTGACAAAGTCACAAGTATGTGCATCTAGCGGTGCTCGGCTATTCAGTAGTAATCGGTATGTAAACTAGTTTGCACCTTACTAATAAAAGAATGGTCTAGTTGGTAGACAGGGCGAACACCAAGCGTATTAAAAAATAATATAGACTGTGACCCGTGGATATACCCATTGATAATTTAA